>CM038681.1:13285811-13355811 GCA_021605205.1 Aegilops longissima
CACCATCAAGGTGCACATCTACAGAGCTCAGCTCATGATAGCACAATACCAACACCAAGAAGAACTTAGCGCTGCAATCCCAAACTGACCTGGGGACCCTCATAGTCAGTGGGGGTAAGAAGAGTATTCAGACGTTTAAGGGATATTTGGAACAAAACCGGTTGTTACTTACTGATAAACTATGTTTTCCTGGTAAACTTATATTTGAAACGAAACTAGTGAACTACCTGTATGTACAATGTTTTGCACTCGGATTGATGGAAGTGTTGGATTAGTGGTTCTTAAGCTATTGCATCGTGCGAGAAATGATCTTGCGGGCTTGCTGCCATTCCGGTTCTGCATTATGTGAGTAATACATTCTAGATTCTAGTAGTTCCCGGAACCAGTCTCCCATCGTCGAATCTTATACAACATTTTTCAGGGAAACATGTTATATAAAACTAATAATGGATAATCGGGACACTCTTTAGGGGCCAAACAAAATGATCAACAAACTTAGAAAGTAGATGGAAAAGTTACGGGGTGAGAAGTTGATAAGTGATTCTAGGAAGAAAATCAAGTAAGTGCATGCAATCTTTGATTGAAAATCTCCTGGATCAGGAGGAGCTTATCTGGCTATAGCGTTCACGTGCTAACCGGCTGCTTCATGGAGACCGGAATACATCAATCTTTCATAAGGTGGCAACAGCGCAGAAAAAAGAGGAACTGTATTAAGAGGCTTTTAGATGACACAGGGTTTGGAAGGAAGGTATGGATGAGATCAATACTACTCCCTCCATTCCTTTACATATGGTGTGTTTGTTTCTGATAAAATTCCATAACGTAAGGTGCATTTTTTTCTTCTAATTCCTCGTAATTCCTTTTCCTATCCTCCAAAATAAAGGAAACTATCTCTCTCCCGCTTGCCTGTATATCTCCTTCTAGAAAAAAGGGAAAGTATATCTCTCCTGATTGCCTGTAACTGTTCCCTTCCTGGTCTAAGTGATTTATTTGCTGCTGACCAGTGAATTAGTCAAGGTTAATTTATTCCTAAATTCTATATAATTCTATGCCTTGGTCACCATACCAAAAAAATACAATTGACATAAAAGAACGGATGGGGTTTCATCTATGGATACTTTACTGAGTTGTTTACCTCTCAAAAGTTCATGAGCCAAATATGAATGTGATAGCTCAAGTGCATAGTAGGGTGACGTATGCCATGAATGATATCCTCATTGCCCCATACACGGCTCAGGAGGCGAAGAGGGCCCTATTTGCCATTGGTGACTTTAAAACCCCTAATCGGCAGGCTCTATGCTATCTTTCGCAAGCGTTTTTGCTCGATGCTTGGTGATCTTATTTCATATGTATTACATGTTGTTAATTCTAAATCTATGCCACAAGGTTGGATTGATACTGCAATTTTCATGATTACAAAGGTTATTACCCAGAGAAAGTTTCACAATTTAGGCCGATCAGTCTGTGCAATGTGTTGTACAAGGTAATCTAAAAAATGATGGCTGCCGGACTTAAAGTTTTTCTGCCTGAGATCATTAGCCCAACCTAGAGCACGTTCGTTCCGGAGACATATAAATGAAAATGTACTTATTGCTTATGCGAGATTACATACAATCAAACAAAAGAAGGTAGGGAAGGAAGGATGGTGTACGGACAAGCTTGATATGCACAAATCCTACAATCGAGTTGAGTGGGTGTTTCTGGAAGCTATTCTCGTAATGCTTGGATTCCATGCAGATTGGATTAAGATGATTATGTTATCTGTTTCTTTTGTGGAATACAAAGTGGGGCGTAACTCAACAGAAACAGAAGCTTTTAAACCATCAACAGGACTGTGTCAGAGGGATCCTCTTTCATCTTATCTATTTTTTCTTTGTAGGGGGCGGGAGGGGGCTTACAACTCTACTTTCAAAAGCGAGCAAACTGGAGACCTTATGGGAGTTAAATTTTGTCGTGACGCAGCTGCAACGATGAATCTTCTTTTGGAGTCGATTCTTTAGTTCTGACGAAGACCAATGTTACAAACACGCATGCCTAAAAATCCGTTCTGGATCTTTACTATTCTGCTTCAGGTCAGCTTGTGAGTGTTGAAAAATCAAGTATTTTTCGGTCCAAGTATAGATGTTAATATTAAAACTCAGGTATGCTAAACACTGGATATTATGACAGAAGCCTTGAATGACTTATACTTGGGCCTACCGGCATCATTAGGTATCGACAAAAGCGATAGTTTCAATACTTGATTGACCGTCTTGTTCAGAGACTGATAGGATGGAAAGAAAGATGCTTATCTTCAAGTGGGAAAGAGGTGCTCTTGAAATCAGTAACGCAAGCAAAACCAACTTATGTGATGTCCATCTTCAAACTTCAATACAAATTGCAAAATAATCATAGATGTGATGTCTTTTTATTGGTGGGGTGATGATACAACTCAAAGAAAGATACCTTGGTTTGCCCGGTGGAAGATGTGCATACAAAGAAGAAAGGATGAACGACGTTTAGGGGTATTCACTGCTTTAATCTAGCACTCCTGGCGAGACAAGCGTGATGTCTCATCGACAAACCAGATTCATCATGTGCAACTATTCTAAAGGCTAATTTTTTTCCAGAAGAGGGCGCCTTATGAATGCTACATTGAAAAGTAAAGCATCATATACCTAGAAAAGCATTATCGCTAGGGTGGATACGTTGAGGCAAGGATATATATATGCAGGACTGGGGAGAAGGTAAATATTTGTGAGGATTCATTGATCCCCCAATCACCCTTGAAAAAGTGTTAACTACTAGTGTCGTGAAATTGTCGCGACAGATGTCCTAGTGAAAGGACTTAGTTGTGGAGCCATAGCGACGTGGTTAGCTTAAAGGGGTTAAAATGGGACAAAGGACACGAGGAGTTTATATTGGTTCGGCCCCTTGCGGTGAAGGTAAAAGCCTAATCCAGTTTGAGGTGGTATTGCTAGGGTTTCGATTCCCAGGGAGCGAATACGCTTGGCCTGGCTTTCGATCTGTTGTTTCTTGCCCTACGCCGCTGCCGGGTCGTCCCCTTATATACACGGGTTGACGCCCCGCGGCTTACAGAGTCCCAGCCGGTTCATACAAACGTCCCCGGTCCGCTGACTTATCTTACATGCCTTACAATACAAGTTGTAAATACATGGTGGTTTACACTTATGGGCCTTAAACCACCTTTGGGTTTTGGGCCCTCTAGCAAGCCTATTTCATGAACCGCCATCTTCAACATACTCATGGGCTTCGTTTAGATGAACCGCCATGGGGATAACCCCGGCCCTCCTGGGCGGGTTATATCCAATAGGCATATCCCCAATATTAGGCCCCAGGTTGATTTGGACTTGTTCATGTTAATCTTCAGCACTTAGAAAAAATCCTTCTTCATCTCCTTGTGAGATATTGTAACCCGCCATGACGCCATCTCCTGAAATTGTGGTAAGCCGCCGTGACGTCACCTGTTAATAACATTATACACGGCCCGAACCTTAATAAATCCTATCTTTTAATTAACCTCCGGAAATCTAGGCGCTCACGCTGTCACATATCCATTTTCTTGTCTCCTCGATTCATGTGCATGCCACTTATCCTTCCAGCCTTATAAATAGAGCCGCGGGTCCTCTTTTCACTCTCCCCTTTGCCTTCTCATCTCCATCTTCTTCCTCGCAATGCTCCAGTGCGTCCGAGCTCCGCCACCGTCAATCTTCATCCACAGCTTCAACTCCGGCCGCTGTTGAGGATATTACTACTGAGGGTAAACTGCCCAGGAGGGGCCGGTTCACACTCAACTATACTGAAGCTTAGGAAGACAAAGAAGATGGCATTTTACTGATAAGACTAGAGGCCCAGAGCCCAGAGGCGGATTAGGGCCCATAGCGGTAAACCGCCATATTTGTATAACTTGTATTGTAAGTTAGGGAAAGGAAGAGACCGGGCTGGACACTTGTATGAGCCAGCCTCGGGACTCTGTAGACCGGCCGGGCGTTACCCTGTGTATATAAAGGGACGACCCGACGGCGGTTCAGGGACAGACAACAACAACTCGAGACTCAGGCAAAGCGTATTCGCTCCCTGGTCATCGAAACCCCAATAAATCCCAACACAAACTAGACGTAGGCTTTTACCTTCATTGAAGGGGCCGAACTAGTATAAACTCCCGTGTCCCTTGTCCGGTTTAACCCCTTCAAGCTAACCCGTAGCGATGGCTCCGCGACTAAGTCCTTTCATGAGGACATCTGCCGTGAAAAATCCACGACAGTTGGCGCCCACCGTGGGGCTATCGCACGATGGTTTCATGTTCTTGGAGGGCAGCTTCGAAGGACTCAAGGGCTACGCTGTGGGCCGGATGACCAAAAGTCGTCGCGGCAAGCTCTACATCGACGACGAAGGTTGGGGCCCCGACGCCGGCTCAATCGAGTACGGGTACCGGGTCCCCTTTGGTGGAATTCATGTCTTCATCGGCAAGATCGGCGGACCGGGCCCTGAGCCGGACACCTGCACCGACCTCGTCGAGACGGCTCAGCGTGCAAATCCTGCCCGGGTTAAGCCTGCCACGAAGCGTGCATTCATAGGATGTGTCCATGGGATCGGATCTGAATCGGTGTCTGAAGACGAGACAGCTGTTTATTCCGACGGCGAGTCATCCACCGGTGAAACCGAGTCCTTATACCAAGTTCATGATGGTGTGTTCGGAGGCTATTCCGATGGCAACAGTATTCCGGACCTCCTTGAACCGCCAAGTCGGGTTGCTGTTTACATGGCCGGAACACAGCCCACTTTGCAGTCTTCATCTACAGCAGCAATGAATTCTGGAGCAGTGGCTGCGGCAGGAGGCCCGGCGCGCCGACCGGCTCAAGTTCTCTCCGGTTTGATGGATGCCTGGGCAGCTTTATTAGCTACGGCGGTTACTCCGGAGACGCAGGATCAACACAATGCACATGTCGCAAAGCTGAAAGACCAGATAGCACATGCTAAGGAGGACCTGGCGGCGGAGGATACTAGGATGGCTGAAGAGCGGGCCGCTTTGGATGCCCAATCACAGCAGATACATGCACAGAATTTCCGACTCATGTTGGATCAGAACGCGTCAAATGACGTGATGCGAAGGAAGTACCGATCGCGTATGCAGCCGGCCTTCGGAGGATTGAATCTCTTTAATACGCCAGGGGCTGGGACGAGTAATCCGGCACCTGCAAACCGAACCGATGCGCCTGGAGCGCCGCCGGATCAACCACGGATAATGGAGCCACCTCGACGAACGGACAACCCGCCGCCGTATGTGCCAACACCACCAGGTGACTTTTCGAGCCCTTCGGATAACATGATTGCTGCGGCATCTCATCTGGCAGCTATTCCAATGGAGGGTGATTCACTGGCGGTGATTGAGACACGGCGGGCTAGGGATCTTCTTCAAACCGCCGTGGTACAGCAGCAGGCTTATTCCTATAGCCGAGATAGAATTCATTCGACCCCTCGTCCGAGCAAAAGCTATAGCAGGCACATGGATGAACCGGAAGTGTCTAGCAGTGCCCGGCGCCGTAATCCGGCGCGCGGTGTGGTAAATGCTCAGGATGTGGTGGATAATGGTAGAGCACGAAGGGAGGCCGCTTTGACAGGGCCGCATGCGGGTCGCTATCAAACCGCCCCGATTCAGCCAGCGGCATCAGTAGACCGTGGCACCGAGCTTGCTTTCAGTTCCTGGGGAGTGCCGTGTCTTATTCCGGCTCTCCGTAATGTGCGACTGCCTAAGGATTTCAAGGGTCCGCGTAAGGTACCAAATTACACTGCGGATCAGCCACCTGAGGCGTGGGTCGAGAGTTATGAGATGGCAATGGAGATGCTGGATGTGGATGAAGCGGCCTGTGCAAAATATTTCACAATGATGTTGGAAGGGACAGCCCGTACTTGGTTGAAAAACCTGCCAGCCAACTCCATCGAGTCATGGGATCAGTTGAAGGCCCGGTTTATAGCCAATTTCAAGGACACCTGCAAACAGCCTATGTCCATTGTGGATCTAGATGCCTGTGTACAAGGGGAGAACGAGTCAACAACTCATTGGGTGCGCCGGGTTTCAGAAGTTTTGCATTCGTCTGACCGGATTAACGCTGGCCAAGCGATCATAACACTGGAGCGTAACTGCCGGTTTAAGTCACTAAAGATGAAGTTGGGACGGCTCAAGCGCCACTGCAATGACATGGGAACGCTCATGGCAGCCTTGGTCAAGTATGCCGATTCTGATAATACCAAGGATCCCGAGTCTGATGAGGAGAAACCGGAGAAGGGAAAGAAGAACGGCGGTGCAAAAGGACAGCATCACAACCAAGGAGGCCATGGGAATAATGGTAAGCGCAAAGCAGATAATTCAGATTTTGTGGCTAACACCAATATGCAGCGCCGTAAAGTTAAACCGCCCCAGCGCGGTGGAGGGATGAATCTGGAGCGGCTGTTAAACCAGCCCTGCTCAAAGCATGGGACTAAGGAGGCCCCTTCCACACATCTTTGGAAAGATTGTTACATTATGAAGGAGTTCAAAAACTCTGATCTCTACCGGTATGATCAGGGTCCGCCGGGCGGTTCTGGTCCAAGTTTTCATGGTAATGGCGGTTCAAGCTCTGGATTTTAGAATAATCAGGGCCACCAGAACAACCAAGGTGGTAATAATCAACAGAATAATCAATGGAATAAGCAGCAGTCCGGTTATCAAAGTCACCCTAAGCAATTGAATGGCGGGAAGTATCATGTGTTCACCACTAGCATATGCAAGCGTGATCAGAAGCTTCATAAGAGGCAGTCAATTCTATTGAACCGGCAGTGCCACGCTATTTATGGTGGTCCGAGCAGCCCATTGTGTGGAGTAGAGAGGATCATCCGCCCCGGGTTGACAATCCGGGTCAACTAGCTTTGGTGGTAGCACCTCAGGTGGGAGGTTATAAGTTTACCAAAGTTCTGATGGATGGAGGGAGCAGCATCAACATCCTATACTATGAGACTTTTCGTCGCACGGGGTTAACAGATAAGAATCTTAAACCGTCAAACACTGTTTTCCATGGTGTAGTACCAGGTAAATCGGCATATCCTGTTGGCAAGATCACTTTGGAGGTCGTATTTGGAGATGAGCATGGTTCCCGGTCAGAAACGCTGACCTTTGAAGTGGTGAAAATCCAGAGCCCATATCACGCACTGTTTGGAAGGCCGTCTTATGCAAAATTCATGGCAAGGCCCTGTTATATTTATTTACAGCTCAATATGCTGGGTTATAAGGGAACTATCACAGTACACGGAAGTCGGAAGATTGCTTTGGATTGCAAGGAAGGTGAAGAGGCCTATGCGGAGTTAGTTTGTGCTACAGAGGAGCTGAAGTTTTACAAAGACAATGTTGATCCGGTAGATATGACCCCTCTGAAGAAGCCCACCACTGAGCATGACCCAACCCTGACATTCAAACCGGCCGATGCGACTAAACTTGTTGATTTTGTCCCTGGCGATTCATCCAAACAGTTTAGCATCAACACCAATCTGGATCCGAAATAGGAAAGCGCGCTCATCAATTTCATCCGTGAGAACTGGGACATTTTTGCATGGAAGCCTTCTGACATGCCAGGTGTACCGAGAGAACTCACTGAGCACGCTCTCAATATTGATCCCAATTTTAAACCGGTCAAGCAATTTCTTCGCCGCTTTAACGAGGAAAGACGCAAGGCCATTGGTGAGGAGGTAGCCCGGCTGTTGGCCGCTGGTTTTATCGTTGAAGTATTTCATCCCGAGTGGTTGGCTAATCCGGTGCTCATTCTTAAGAAAAACGGCACTTGGCGTATGTGTGTGGATTACACCGATTTAAACAAAGCTTGTCTGGCAGATCCTTTTGCTCTCCCGCGTATTGATCAGGTTATTGATGCAACGGCGGGTTGTGCGCGCCTGAGTTTCTTGGATGCTTATTCAGGTTATCATCAGATAAAAATGGCAGTTAAGGACCAGGAGAAGACAACCTTCATTACTCCATTTGGAGCCTTCTGCTATGTTTCTATGCCCTTTGGACTCAAAAGTGCCGAGGCAACTTATCAACGTTGTGTGCAAAATCGTCTTCACACGCAGATTGGGCGTAATGTTCATGCCTATGTGGATGATATTATGGTGAAATCCAGGAAGAAGGAAACCTTGATAGATGACCTCAAGGAGACATTTGACAATCTTCGGGTTTACAAAATGATGCTCAATCCGGACAAATGCGTTTTTGGTGTTCCGGCAGGGAAGCTCTTGGGTTTTCTTGTATCCAACCGGAAAAGAGCAAGGCGATCACATCTTTGGCTAAACCGAAATGCATCAATCATCTTCAGCGTCTGGCAGGTCGAATTGCAGCCCTCATCCGGTTTATCAGCCATTTGGGAGAGAAGGTGATTCCTTTATATTAGATGTTGAAGAAGACAGATGATTTCTTCTGGAGTGACGCAGCCAATGCGACATTTGAGGATTTGAAGCGGCAGCTGGCTGAACCGCCGGTCCTTGCTGCTCCGGTTGATAACGAGCCTCTGTTATTGTACGTTGCTGCCAATGCCCGTGCGGTCAGTGTGGCAATTGTGGTTGAACGTAAGGAGGAGTGGAAAGAATATCCGGTTCAACGGCCAGTTTACTATATCAGCGAAGTGCTGATCGAGTCAAAACAACGGTATCCACATTGGCAGAAGCTGGTGTATGGAGGTTTTGTGGCAAGTAGGAAGCTCAAGCAATACTTTCAAGTCCATCCCATCACAGTGGTTAGTTCTGCTCCTTTGGGCGATATAATCCAGAACAGAGAAGCCACTGGCCGGGTTGTGAAGTGGGCAATTGAGCTGGGTCCACATGGATTGAAGTATATGCCTCGAACGGCCATCAAATCTCAGGCGCTTGTTGACTTTATCAATGATTGGACCGAGTTACAGACCCTAGAGGACAAACCGGACAATACATACTGGACTATTCATTTTGATGGGTCCAGGCAATTGGAAGGCTCGGGGGCTGGAGTTGTCCTTACTTCCCCTCGAGGTGATAAAATTTTTTATGTTCTCCGCTTAATGTTTCCTTGTACTAAAAATGCTGCAGAGTACGAGGCCTTACTCCACGGTCTCTGTGTGGCTAAGGAAATGAACTTAAGCCAGGTTCGCTGTCTTGGAGATTCTGATCTGGTGGCTCAGCAAGTTTCTGGTACTTGGGATTCTAAGGATCCACTTATGGCGGCCTATCGACGCGAGGTGGATACTGTGGCAGGTCACTTTAAGGGTTATCAGGTTGAGCACATTGACCGACACAAAAACGAAGCAACAGACGCTTTGAGCCGGCTGGGATCTCAACGTAAACCGGTACCACCCAATACCTTTTTAGATATCTTGCATAACCTGTCTGTTAAGCTGCCTACAGAGGAGGAATTAGCTGTTCCTGATCCGGAGGCCCAATTGGTAGCCGCTTTACACATCACGCCGGATTGGACGGTTCCATATTTGGCGTATCTGAACCGGGGCGAGTTACCAGATGATGAGATCCTTGCCAGGAAAATAATCCGGCGGTCCAAGTCCATGGTTGTTCATAATGGCGAGTTACACCGTTGCAGTATTTCAGGCGTATTCCAACGATGTGTTTCTCCTGAAGAAGGGCAAGAGATTCTCCGTGAAATCCATGCCGGTTCAAAATCCTTGGTGGCTAAGGCTTTTCGTCATGGTTTCTATTGGTTGACAGCTCATGCTGATGTGGAGGATCTGGTAAAGCGGTGTGATGCTTGTCAGAAGTTTTCACGTCAGGCTCATGTTCCGGCTCAAGAACTACGCATGATTCCCATCACTTGGCCGTTTGCCACCTGGGGCTTGATATGGTTGGACCTTTTAAGCTCTCCAAAGATAAGAAGACCCACCTGTTGGTGGCGGTTGACAAGGTTACTAAATGGGTTGAAGCGGAGCCCGTCAGCAAGTGTGATGCAGCCACGGCGGTTCAATTTCTTAAAAGGATTATTTTCCGTTTTGGTTTTCCACACAGCATCATCATAGATAATGGTACGAACCTTTCTAAAGGTGAGATGGAGGAGTTTGGTCAACGAGAGCGCATCCGGCTTGATGTAGCGTCTGTGGCTCATCCTGAGTCCAATGGTCAAGATGAGAGGGCGAATCAAGAGATCATGAAGGGTATCAAGCCCCGGCTTATGGTTCCTTTGAAGCGGACGCCGGGTTGTTGGGTGGAAGAATTACCATCTGTGTTATGGAGCATAAACACCACCCCAAACCGATCTACGGGTTATACACCTTTCTTCATGGTTTACGGGGCTGAGGCAGTCATCCCCAGTGATATTCGTCATGACTCGCCCCGGATTGCCAATTATGTTGAAGCGGATAATGAGCAAGCACGCCAAGAGGCGCTGGACCTGTTAGATGAGAAACGGGACATAGCTTTGGCTTGATCGGTTGTTTATCAACAAGACCTGCGGCGTTATCACACCCGCCGGGTTAAGTCAAGGACCTTTCAAGAAGGCGACTTAGTGCTCCGACTCACACAGGATCAGACTGATATGCACAAGTTATCCCCACCTTGGGAAGGACCCTTTGTGGTCAGTAAAAATCTACATAACGGCTCATACTACCTCATTGATGTTCGAGAGGACTCACGCAGTTCTGAGGAGGAGACCCGGCGGCCATGGAACATAGCTCTCCGACGGACTTACTACACTTGAAGCCACAGGCTTTTCTTATGTACATATTCCAACAATGTATATATTATGATCAATATAATAAACCGGCATCCTTGCTATAAGTAGGGTCTCCGCCGTTTTCTTCAAATCTCTGTGTACATGGGGGCTTCAGCTGATACAGCGAAGTACTACCTGTTAAACCGGCTATCATGCCACCACATAGCTTGGGAGCTTCACACCCAAGGGGCCAAAGAGAGTCCTATTGCTCAAAGCACGACTCAAACATAGGCACCCATTGAGCACAGCTCATAAAGTTACTTGGGGGCTCTTTGAGTAAAATACCTAAGAGTTTGAAATGACACTTGTAACCGGGTATCGACCCACGGCTTGGAAGCCTGGTGTATTCACCTAAAACCCCGGGTTAACCTGCCTTCATCAAGTAAGCCACTCCTATCCAGGTAATCCTGGCATGACCCGTCGAACGTTTGACAGTTACTCTCATTGAGACCCTGAACTTGTCAAAGTTAAAACGATGAATGGTTAGTTGGAGGCCCATCTTAAAAGGCTTTGTCAAAACGGTTTAACTCAGCGGCCTGGCAGCCCATGAAAAGCCTCGAATTTGGGCCTGGCAGCCCTTGAAAAGCCTCGACTACACGGTTTTATTTGCCTTTGTCCAGTTTTTCTCTTTTGACAAATTCTATGTTGAACTGGTGTCTATTGACCCGGCATGACTATCAGTCATCAAAATTAACCCGGTGTTTATTAACCCGGCTTGGCTTTCAACTACAAGTTGTTAGATCATATTCATGTTAATCCGGTGTTTGTTAACCGGGCTTGGTTATCAACTATAAGTTGTCATACCTTCTTCTTTATCAAACCGGTGTTTTACAACCCGGTTCTACTTTATACATGCCAGCACTACATGGTAGAAGTTGGGTGTTCACCTTTACTACAAATATATATTGGTAAACCAATTAAGTGATTTCATATCACAGGTATGATTTATTTCATGTTTTAAGCTTTGGTTGTTAGCCTGGCTTTGCATGGGGCATTGTGACCCGTTCGGCGGTAAACCGCCAGGGCAGATTTTTATTTTATTTTATGCAGACACAGGGATTGCATGGTATATAAGCCAGCACTGAAAATATCATGGCGGACCGAACAAAGTATGTCCCAGTGCACGATGGCAGCGGATCAAAGTATTTTCGCTAGCCTATTACAAGGCGCTTCAAGGCCCAAAAATATGATATTGTTTCTTCCAACAGAACAAAGTTTACGAAGCATCAACCAGATTGCCGGATCAAGCCTCATCACCATGTTGACGTGAAGTTGATGGGTCATCTGGCGTCGGTTCAGCCTCCTCCTCCCACTCTAATGGCTGGAAATCCACGGTGGTCCAGTCAATCCGGGTTAAAGCCTGAAAGACAGCCTCTTCACTTATAAGTTTAGACGGATCAACGTCAGGGGCGTAAGTGTGCTTACGGATTGGTGGGATAAGATTTTGCACTTCTGGTATGACAGTGTTAATCCGTTTGTTGTTGGCATCATAGAAAGACCGGTGAACAGTCAAGTTAGCTTCCTCTGCCATCTGACTCGCCAGAGGATGCATCTCCCTTGTCACATTTTTAAGGGCTTCGTCATCAAACACTGCCCCGTTTTCTTGTTCACTAGGAAAGCCTTTGGCGATGTCCACCGGATCCAGGTCGGCTATCCATGCTTTGGCTCGGGTAAGTGCGAACAAAGCGCCAGCCTTGGCAGCGGATCGCTTCATCTCTTCTATCTATGCTGGCGTCATGGATAACTTTGCCAAGGTGTCCTTGATCAGTGTTGGGGCCAGATTGTTGTATGAAGCTGCGCAGATGACCCGTTGGGCACCAGTATACAGTTGTTCAATCATAGTATATGCTGCCTTCAGCTTCATCCGCATATCAGAGCCCAGATGAGCAATGCGGCTACCTGCAATGGTTTAAGAATTTCATGTTAAACCGACAAATTACATGGACAGTCCTTTAATAAGCCTTAACAAGGGTACTTACCAAATACTGCAGAGGTCATGGCATTCACTTGGCGTTTCAATCCAGTAAGCTCTTCTGCCACCGGTTTAAGAGCCGACTCGGCGTCTTCAGCCCGCTTCACCAATGCAGTCTTTTCAGTATCCCAATTAGCACGCTCCTTCTTGAACTCTTCTTTAAGTTGTTCCATGGCGGTTAAAGTAGCTTTTAGCTCATCCTTGGCCTTGGAAGACTCTGCTTGTTGGGATTTGATACTCTCTTGAAGATCAGCAATTTGAGTGCCCTAGTGATTCATATCAGCCTGCTAAAATCAGAGGAGCATATAAATATTTTATCAGAAAGTCCCAAGCATACAACCAGTTATACACTTGGCACTTGGGGGCTAATGCAGATTGCTCTTTTATTACTGATTGTCTGAAGTCCCAAGGATTAATACAAGTTTCAATCTTGGTACTTGGCGGCTAATGTGTCTTTGATCTAGAAAACACGCAAGGAAAGTCAACAACGTACAGTATGGAAATAAAAATACCGGTTTGACTTTGCAAGACAAACCGGTCCTTGGGGGCTATGATACAGTAAAGGTACAGGACAAGGATGAAGATGTTTACCTCATAGCGTTCCTTCATCAGATTTACCAAGCTGACTTCATAATCTCGGCTTGTGTAAACCCGGTTTAAGAATCCGGAATGAAGATCCTGAGCAGACAGATTAGCATATTTTGACAAGTCAGTCTCCTTCCCGTTGCCCATAGCAACAAATTCGTCCTTGGCAGTATGTTTTGACAAAATAACTGGATTGCCCGGGGCAGTATAACCAGTGCCAGTAACAACAACGTCATCATCTTCTTTGGCTGGGCTCGATTGATTGACGTTATCTTTGGCTGGGCTTGGTGGAGTGGCAGCAGGGTTTGGCGGATTAGCAGTTGAACTCAGCGGATCAACAACTAGACTTGCAGGCGTAGCACGTGGACTTGAGGTGTCCACATGTGTAGCCGGATCAGCATCAGTGGCTGGGTCTTGCGGGGCAGAGTCATCCATGACAGTATCAGGATTTTGTCCAGCGTTTTCGGGGGTCTTCTCCGGTTCAACATCGTCAGTGGGGTCGCTGGTCTTGGCTTTCTTGCTCAATCGGGCCTTAGTAATACAACATCAAAGTAAGGATTAGTACGATAAACCGATGCATGAAGAAACAAACCGAAAAAATAAGTACACTTACCCAGCGACGGTTTTAAGGGGAGGCAGCTGAGTGGTTGATGAACCGCCAGACGAATTGGATGAAACTTGGTAATTCGAATCAGACGGATTGAGAGGGTATCGGAAGAAACCCTTCGAAGGATAAAGTTTTTGGGAGAACAAGCAACCTCTGGACGACGTTTCCGGGTTGGTGTGTCCGGAATGCCGGAAGAAGTGACTTGCTGGCCACTGTGTCGAGTTGTGCGACACCCTTCAGGTTGCTGTGTCTTCAAAGAAAGTTTTGGATCCAAATAAGCAAGAGGGTGAGAGTATTTCACTTTTCGAACTGCACGGCGAAATCTTTTAACTGGCACCAGATCTGAATCGGAAGAAAGAGCTATTACCTCAACATGGTCTGCATGGCTGGCCTCCGCATCATCCTGGGAATAGTTATTGTCAGTAAGATGCACGAAAAAGGAACCAAGGGAGTCAAGTTCTACCTCTTCAGCCAATTCATTGACATCTTTTGGCGGATCAGAAGACTCGGCAGTTTTCTTCTTGGCTGTTTTCTTGTTAACTTTGCTCTTGGCACGAGGAGCCCTGGCCGGTTTATCTTGAGTTTTCCTTTTCCAGAAGGAGCTATTGGTCTACGAGATTAAAGCAAAAGATCATTATATTAGTGTTAAAACGGAGACGGATTAAAAAGGTACAAAGATAAAATCTTTACCGCTGGCAGTTTGTTGGAGGCGTAAAAAGGGCGCAGACCGGTTTGGGTGCATACGTTGATCGGTTCGTCAAGCATTTTCTTCACACTTTCAGTGACTTCATCGTCAGTCAGTTCTATTTCTTTAAACCGTTGAGGATCATTGGTCTTGCCGGTATATTCATACATCAATCCGGGGCGGCGGCTTAAAGGTAGGACGCACCATGAAACCCAACTGCGGACAAGGTCAACACCAGTCAAACCGTTGGCGAGGAGATCTAGGAGTTTGGCAAGTTGAGGGGCGTAAGCTTGTCGTTCTTTGGCAGTCATTCGTGGAGGTAAGAGGTGGCCATTGCTAAGCCGGTGAGCACGGTAGCCCGGCAATGGATTTTGTCCAGTAGGGGCAGTGTTCTGACAATAAAACAAAGTTTGGTTCCAGTCTTTAGGATGGGTGTGAAGTTTGGCATGAGGAAAATGAACCTCTTTCCTCTTTTGAATTGATACACCACCAAGTTCAGTATTGGGGCCGTCAGAGAATTCAGTACAGCGGTTTAAGTGGAAGAAATCTCGAAAGAGGTCAACCGTTGGTTCTTCTTGCAGATAAACCTCACAGAACACTTGAAAGTTGCAGATGTTGGACACAAAATTTGGTCCAATATCCTGAGGATGGAGTTGGAAGATGGCAAGTACATCCCGGAAATTTTTTGATCCGGGAGGACTGAAACCCCGGGATAGATGTTGCATAAATACAATCATTTCTCCATCTTGAGGCTCAGGAGGGCACTCAGGGCCAGGAACTCGCCAATGAAGGACACTTTTTGGAGCTAAAGCGCCCGTTACAACGAATCCGTTGATTTGTGTTTCCGTAATTCGGGATGGAACCCAATTGCAGGCAGAAAATTGCTTGGTCATCTTGAAGAGCAGAACTGTAATGGAAAGATAAAGGCCGGTTTATGATTGGCGGTTCATGTGTATTCATTAATGTTAAACTGGAAATTTAGTCAACGCATATGTATGAGGTGAACCGGACATTGCTATCCAAGTCAAGGCGGCGGTTTAAGTGAGGGCTAATGGCATATGGCGGATTGTCAATTATTACAGGTTAAACCGCCCTTAGGTGAAAGGACCAGAGCTGAAAATTTACTAAGTATTGCAGAAACAAGTTTCACAAGATAGTAATGTAATTTTGGATCTACCGTGGTTCAGTGAGGAATTTTTTTTTGAGCCCTACAATGGCGCTAAGAGGAACAGACAAGGTCCAGATGCAGTTTTTTCTAAAGAACAACAAGATGCTATTAAGATGATGGACTAAAGTCACGGATCTAGTAGCAAAAGAAACAATCTGGCATAAGCAAGATTCGGTAAAAGCTAAGGGAAGGTGGATAAGCACTGGTGAACATCGATGAACAGGGAAGAGTATGAAGCCCTAATGGAGATCTAGGGTTTTAGTAAGAAAGCTTACCGGATTCTCAGGAGCAGCAGAGGAGAGTTGCAGATCTCTGGAAACGTTCAGGTTGATGCAGCGGCTTGAGATGAGGCAGAGCTTTGAGGTCGACGGCGGCGAAGATGCTTGAGTTCTTCGGGTCGCAAGGAAGAAGACGATGCGAAGAGGCAAGGAAAAAAATGAAAGGAGCCCCGATCTTCTTTATAAAGAAAGGGGGATAAAACGGCAGGCGCAAGAATTGAGGGGGCTTAAGCGGCAAAAGGAGGCGTAGCTGTCGCCTCCATCTTCGGGAATTAATTAAGTGAAGGGAATCTTTATTATCATTTTATACAGAGATGACGTCATGATGATTCACTGCAGCGTTCAGAGGATGACGTCATGGCGGTTTACCAAAATTCACAGGGAGAAGACAATATGGGGTTTACGAGAATCGTTAGGAGATGTTCAAGGAGCTTTTCTAAGTATTGAAGATTGACATGAACAGGTTCAAATCAATCTGGGGCCTAATGTTGAGGATATTACTACTGAGGGTAAACCGCCCAGGAGGGGCCGGTTCACACTCAACTATACTGAAGCTTAGGAAGACAAAGAAGATGGCGTTTTACTGATAAGACTAGAGGCCCAGAGCCAGAGGTGGATTAGGGCCCATAGCGGTAAACCGCCATATTTGTATAACTTGTATTGTAAGTTAGGGAAAGGAAGAGACTGGGTTGGACACTTGCATGAGCCAGCCTCGGGACTCTGTAGACCGGCCGGGCGTTACCCTGTGTATATAAAGGGACGACCCGGCGGCGGTTCAGGGACAGACAACAACAACTCGAGACTCAGGCAAAGCATATTCGCTCCCTAGTCATCGAAACCCCAATAAATCCCAACACAAACTAGACGTAGGCTTTTACCTTCATTGAAGGGGCCGAACTAGTGTAAACTCCCGTGTCCCTTGTCCGGTTTAACCCCATCAAGCTAACCTGTAGCGATGGCTCCGTGACTAAGTCCATTCATGAGGACATCTGCCGTGACAAATCCACGATAGCCGCTGCATCACCCTGAACGAACGAGAACACCGCGGCGCCCCTCCGCTATTCATCAGCGTCGTTAAGCATTCACCTTTCCTTTTAATAGATTTGCCTTAGGGTTTCCCTGTTCGTCGGCGTTCATCACCGTTCCCCCTTCTCCTTCTTAGTCTGCATAGTTTTGATCTGAAAGCAATACAGATCTTGTGCGGTAGCAGTTTTAGCACTTGTTTTTTAATATCAGAATATATCCTCATCGCAACAGATCTCATCTGGGCATCCCCATGTTTCTGCTGCAGCCATTTTAGGTTCAGATTTTATTTCATTTCTCTGAACTGCTGCAGATCCAATCTTATAGCTCCAATCTGTGAAACATGTTTGTCTCAACACTTAGTAAAATTTGCTCTTGTCAGATCCTAAATACCAGTGCTTGTCATGCTGGCTTATGTCACCGACTTATAATTACCCATATATCATTAGGCCCCATTTAAGCCGCCATTCTGAATATATACTGTATCTTTTTATTTCTGGCTTAATGAATCAATTTGAAACGGCAATTTCATGATGCCGCCAAAGACAGTCACCTCCTGTAACTGGGTTCCCTCCATTGTCACTGAGAATACACTCAAAGACTTTGTCAAAATCGGGTACTTGCCAGCAAAGAATGTCATGCAGTATGGCGCCCCTGATCGAGGCGAAGAAAGACCTCAACTAAAGGATGACAAAGTCATTGTTTTTACTGATGACATGAACCAGGGCTTATCACCGCCCGGTTCTAAATTTTTGCGAGACGTTCTGCACTTCTTTCAACTCCATCCCCAAGACATCGGACCCAATTCCGTGTCAAACATATGGAACTTCCAAGTCTTCTGCGAAGTATACCTTCAAGAGGAGCCCAGTGTCGAACTTTTTTCGGGAATATTTTTATTTAAATCGCCAAAACGAGTTTACAGACGGACCCAGCTTGGGACTTGGCGGAATCTCAATCCAATGAAGAAGAGATGCCATCTTCCCCTATGCTTACTTGCCGAACCACCCAAAAGATTTGAACCAGACATGGTTTTATTGCAAAGATACCGCTTCGGCGGATGAGAATCCACTGCCGGGTTATCGGGTACAGCGTCTTGACCCGAAGCATCAGCTTCCTGAAAAGCTTACCACAGCTGAACGTAAAAAGCTTGGCCCCACTATTGCAAAAGTCAAGGCTCTGCTGGGAAATGGTTTAACTGGCATTGACTTGGTTCGGTGCTAGGTTTCTTGGCAAATCATACCCTTGAGTCGCCGACCCGGCTTAATGTGTACTTACACAGGTGGCACAAAGGATCCATTACGCCACCGCTCCTTGCGTTTGACTAATGAGGCATTTACTGAAATGACAAAGACCCTTCTGAATGAAGATGCAGAAGACTGCAGCAAAGTGGGTTTGAAACCTTTCTGCAAACTTAACCCTCCACCGGATGTGAGTCTCCAAATTACTTACTTTTACCTCATTATTCATATATCTTTATTACCTCAACTTTGATGACTTCCACAGGCTGACTCTGATTTTTGGAAAAAACCATATGACCATGAAGCTGCAAAAAAGGCCAGAATTGCCAAGAAAGCCGCCAAGAAAACCGTCAACAAGACTAAGAAGAAATCAAGTGCTTCTGGGATGTTTGAGCTGAATGAAAACTCTAAGTCGGAGGTAGCCCTTGACTCCCTTGGCTCCTTTTTCAACTGTCTTATTGACACTGATCAATGTCAGGATGACGCGGGGGCCAGCCAAGCAGTTGAAGAAGAGGTAACTATTATTTCCTCCGGCTCAGCAGCTTTGCCAAGATAGAAAATTCGACGAGTAACCCGAAAAGTAAGATTTTCACACCCTTAGCTCATTTGGATCCTCACTTTATTTTGAAGCAACAACAGCACGAGAACCGGTGACAGACTCGGAACAGCGGAGGTGAAGAATTATCCTCCGGCTTACCAAATACTCCAGTTCAACGGAAACGTCAAAACGAGGTCCTTCTGAACTTAAACTATTTTTACCCGCTGGCGGTTCTCATTCGCCAGCCACTTAATTCTTTCGATTCAAACTACCAGGAGGTTTCTCGCTCTTCCTCCGGCGACTCATCACAGACCCAGCTGCCGGCTTTCAAAACTGCCCCTAGGTAACAACAATTCCTTTTATATTGTACGTCTTTATACTCTTATAATTGTACTGACTTGTCATAACCCGTGCAGTGGACAAGCAAAACCTAGCAAGAAGGCAAACGTGACCAAGTCGGTCGAAGACCCTAAAGTCGTTGAACCAGAGCAGCAAGTCTCAGCCTCGGACGCTTCTGAAAAACAACCAGAAGAACCTACACATGACGTTCCGCCGGAAATTCCTGATCTCTCCCATTACCACACAGATGTCAATCCTTTGAACACCAACTCATCAAGCCCAGTTAAACTGTCAGAAGAGCATAGTGAAGACGTGATGATCACTGGCACTGGCTTTAAAGAACCGGGAAATCCAACCGTCTTGGCTAAGCAGTCCGCCAAGCAAGAGGTCATTTAAAGGCGGAAAGTGAGGTTTGATGTCGCCCACTATGCGCAACTGAGCAGCAGTGAAGTACTCTCCGGCTACCTCAACCAAGTACACACCAGCCGCAATCTTGAAATTGATATGGTGAAGCAGATGCATCAAATATATGAGGTATGGACTCCTGCTTAAATAAGTTATGTACATTCTGCTAGCCCCCAAGTCTAGTGGGTATGATAAGATTGAATAAGTTGTAGACTTAAAATAACCGTGGTCATCTATGGTAGAATCCTTCTAAGGCTGATTGTCATATTTAGAGTTAAACCTGATTTTAAACAATTAGCATTGCATCCGTAGTCCCCAAGGGCCGGTTTAATCAGCATGAATGATCCGGTCCTGTTTACCATTGTGCAAAGAGGAGAGCTTAGCTGTGTAGCCCTCATGAGCCGGCTGTGATTGTTTACCGCACAACCGGGTCATCATAAAGTAGTAACAAGACACAAGAAATATGCATTAGCCCCCAAGTGCCAAGTACTCTTGCTTGCAAAGTGCATGGGACTTACTGACATCAGCCGTTGTATGAAGATTTGTTTCGGCAGGGATTAGCTCCCAAATGCCAAGTGTTGTTGCTTGCAAAAGGCTTGTGACTTATATTCCTGTAACCCAGATATAAATGTATTTGCAACTCTGTGTCTGTACAGGATGCCACTGCTGAACTTCAATCACAATTGGCTGAGGCAAAGACCCAGCTGGAGAATCAAGAGTTTGAGACCCGCAAAGCTGAGTCAAAATTCCAGTTTAGCGTGTCTGAAACGAAAAAACTAAAGACCAGCTTTGAGGCACAGAGAAACGCTTGGGCTGAAGAAAAGACTTCTTTGACGCAGCGAGCTGAGAAAGCGGAGGCGGCTCTTCAAGAGGTGACCACTGATCTCACTGGTTTAGAACACCGTGTATTCCAGATTGTTTATGCTATCTTTGGTGAGTTGCCTTGCTAATCATCAAAAGTGAATCTTTTCCTTCATAGTATAAACCGCCTTTAACCAATCTATGACTTACTTAGGTCCTAGGAGCAACAATCTTAACCAAGATATGCTTGTGAAGCTCAAGGTTGTGTACACACTTGTTGAACAGCTGTACACTGGATCTCAACATGCACTGGCCACAATTTCTCCGACTAATCAAGCATTACTCTCTTGACAGATGTCTTGAAAAAACTTTTTATGCTGCCTGCTAGGATGGATGAGATGAAGCGGTCGTCTGCAAGAGCCGGTGCCGTGACGGCTTTGAGCCGGGCCAAGGCATGGTTACCAGAGCTAGACCCGTCTGAGGTAGCTACTGGATATCCAAGCTTGAAAGAAAACGGCACTTCATTTGATCAAAAGGACTTTGTTTCCTGTGTGAAAGAAATACGTCCTCTGGCCAGTCTGATTACCAATGAGACGGACCTGTCAAAATACCATCCGGCTTACAGCATGGAGAATCAGAATATGCCGACACTGGCGTATAAAGTGATGAGTCTAATCCCTCCAATCCGTAAGCATACTTTCGCCCCTGAAGTTGACCCGTCTGAACTTGTAGATGATGATGCTGAATTTCAAGCTTTATGTGGCATCGATTGTTCATCACCAAACCTCCAGACGGTGGAAGAGGACAAAGAACCGGAAAAGGATGATCCAGAGGCCTCAAGTCAGCAAGGCCAAGAAGAATGAACCGCTGGGTGGTTTATATATTTGATCCTTTGAAAACACTTGATCTTGTTTGGCTCATGGAGTCATGTAATAGGGTAGTGAAACTTTAATCTGCCATGCCATGCATCGTGCACGCTTCGATTCTGCACAATACTGCTGGTCCGCCAGTTTAAGAAAACATCACTTTATGCTTATGATAGCGTTGTTTTATGCAAATCAGATTGATCATTACCCTACACACAAACAAATCACAAGTGCCCTGTAGGTTTACCACCAGGCGGGTCATGATACCCAATTGAAACCACTGGGGACGGATAGTCCATAACTAGGGCCGGTCTAACCAAAATGTTGACACAATTGTTAAATAAAGAATCGTACATGTGGTGTGTGTTTAGACTGTTGGCTTATCAGCTCCATGCAGTTAGAGTTTTTAGAGCTATAACTCTAAACATAAGATTATTATTCTCTGGCGACTTAGAGTCTGCCATCCTGGCGGGTTGCAAAGACCCAAAGATGCTTGAAATATGAGACATAAACAGGGCAACCTGGCCCGATTTGTAAAAACCATATGGCGAGAAAAAGAGATTATATGAAGAAAAAAATAAGAAATCAAAAAATTCGAGGCTTTTGCAGGCCGCCAAGCTAAAGTTTCTTCTTCAATGAAACTAGCCTGATGGCCACTGGAAGGTACCCTCTTTCCGTGAGCCGGCTCTCACATGACCCAATCGACATTTGAACCCATATAAGTTCAGGTCTTATTTAAAGATAGACTTATCAGGAGTACGCGGGGTTGGAGTAGCATCGTGCATCACAGGCCGATTTATCCAAGTTTCAAGGAAGGCGGCTTATGAGCCTGGATCTATCCTGACTATCTGTAAGCCGTGCTCTCACATGACAAACTAGCGTTTTAGCCTTAACAAGCTCAGGATCTTTGGTGAATACACCGTAAAAGATTGATTGTTAAGAGTTCGACGGGCCAATCAGGATGACCTGATGAAGAAGCAGCTGGTATACAGGTAGAATGACCCGGAAAGGTTATGTCCTATTTGGTGAATACACCTATGTTTTAATAAGATAACCTGGTCAAGAGGGTAGTAATGCTATGTTCTCTTTGGTGAATACACCTATGTTTGAACAGGAAGCCCCCAAGTGACATACTTATGAGTTGTGCTCGTCGGGGACCTATGTTTGAGCTGTGTTGTGCATCCAACTCTCTTTGATCCCTGTAATTTGGGTGTCAAGCCTCTTAAGTGAACATGTAAGACGATGATAAAGACTCAGCTTCGATGAAGTGAAACAACAGAGGCCCTGAATTATCAGGGATGCCGGCTTTATTATACTGTTTATAATATATTCATCATCAAACTGTGTACATCATGAGAGCCGGTGGCTCAAGTATAGTAGGGCCAAAGATGAGCAATATTCCATGGCCGACGGGTCTCCTCCTCCGATGTGCGCGAGTCCTTGTGATCTCGAACGTCGATAAGATAGTATGACCCATTATGTAGATTCTTGCTGACCACAAAAGGTCCTTCCCAAGGCGGTGATAGCTTATGCATATCAGTTTGATCATGGATAAGCCGGAGCACCAAGTCGCCTTCTTGAAAGGTTCTGGTTTTGACCCGGCGGCTGTGATAAGATGTAGGTCTTGTTGATAAATCGCTGAACGAGCCGCCGCGAGGTCACGCTCCTCATCCAACTGATCAAGTGCATCCTGACGTGCCTTTTCATTATCAGCTTCAACATAAGCCGCCACACGGGGTGAATCATGACGGATGTCACTAGGGAGAAAGGTGTGTAACCCATAGATCTGTTGGGGGTTGTATTGATACTCCATGACACTGAAGGTAACTCCTCCACCCAACAGCCCGACGTTCTTTGCAAAGGAACCATAAGCCGGGGCTTGATGCCTCGCAGAATCTCTTGATTAGCTAGTTCCGCTTGACCATTAGACTAGGGGTGAGCCACGGAGGAAACATCAAGTCGAATATGCTCTCATCGACAAAATTCTTTCATAGCACCTTTAGACAGATTAGTGCCATTATCAATTATAATGCTGTGGGGAAAGCCAAAACGGAAGATCACCTTCTTGATGAATTGGACCGCCGTTGCTGCATCACACTTGCTAAGCGGCTCTGCTTCAACCCAAAGGTGGGTCTTCTTATCTTTGGACCTCTTGAAAGGCCCAACCATATCAAGCTCCCAGGTTACAAACGGCCAAGCAATTGGAATCATCTTCAACTCTTGAGCCGACACATGAGCTCATCGTGAAAACTTCTGAAAACCATCACATTTGCTGAGCAGATCCTCCGCATCAGCATGAGCCGTCAACCAATAAATGACATGATGGAATGCCTTGTCTACGAGAGATTTAGAACCGGCATGATGACCACAATCTCCTTCGTGAATCTCTCGCAGAATCTCACAGCCTTCTTCAGGAGAGATGCAACGTTGAAATTCCCCTCTGACACTGCGATGGTGCAACTCCCCATTGACAATCGTCATTAACTTAGACCGCCGGGTTATCTGCCTGGCCAAGATCTCATACTCACGCAACTCGCCCCGGGTCATGTAAGTGTCAGGACCCCGATTCCAAGTCACATAGATCTAGCTGGTAACACCTCATATCACTTTGCGGCCTCACGCACGGTATTCCCACGGGTGTCGTCTTACCATGGCCCGGGACCGTTTGCGTCTTTTGGCTCATGTATATGATAGTGTCGCTAGCATCCATATGTCAGAGAACCCGGGCCGACATGGCTAGTCGTGAACCCAAAGCGGCACTAACCCATGGGGACAGGCATACATGAATCACATCGAGCATGTCAGTCATCAACGTATGAATCCGGGCTGTAGCACTGGGCTAACAGAACTGCGGTAACCCGGGCTGTAGCAGGCTAGGCAGGACTCCGGATGTCACCGCGTGACATTTCCCTGAAGGGACAGACATAGGAACGAAGTGAAACACATGCCGGCCAGTCAAGTGTCCAAGCAGTAGTCTTTGGGCTAGCAGGACTCAGTGAACCGGGCTGTAGCGGACTACTATCGCTCGGGAAGCACTAGACTACATTTCCCCATATGAGAGGCTGCCAAGGATAAACAACTAGATTCTCGGATCCCACACATACCAAGCATTTCAAACATACACACAATATGCTCAATATGTGTAAATACAACATGGCATCACAACATAACTCTACGACTCAAATATTTATTCATTAGGCCCGAGGAGCGAGATATTACAAACATGGGTCTCATGACCCAACACTCAGAGCATACAAGTCAAAGCACAAGCGGAAGCTAAACATGTCTGAGTACAGACAACTATAAATGAAAAAAGGCTAAGAAGCCTGACTATCTACCACATCCTGCCGAGGGCACAAGATCGTAGCTGAGGTAACAAGCTAAACATCGAAGTCCAAGCGGAACTACTAGCGAGACTGACGTCTCTCTGCAAAAACATAAAATAGGCAAACGTGAGTACAATTGTACTCAGCAAGACTTACATCAGAACTAACTACATATGCATCATTATCAAAAGGGGGTGGTGGAGTTTGACTGCAGCAAGCCAGCTTTGACTCGGTGGCTATCCTGAACTACGATTGCAAGTAACTCTTTTGAGGTGGCGCACACGAGTCCACATATTCACCATATCAATACACCACTATGGACCCGCTCCCGTCTTCCTACGAGAACGCCATCCATAGCACTCACGCTTATCTTGCGAATTTTAGAGTATCCACTTTCACTTGTCTATGAATTGATATAGGCAACCCAGAAGTCCTTTACCGCGGACACGGCTATTCGAATAGATCATATTAACCCTGCAGGGGTGTACTTCTTCACACACGCTCTCACCACTTACCGCCGTTTAGACGACATGTACTCGGCAACCCTCAAGCGGAAGCCCAATGTGGGTGTCGGCCACGGCCTACCTAAACACTCGAGTCCCTAGTCCAGGTTTATCGCCTATTCAGGTTCCATCCGCAGGGAGTCCGGCCGAGGTTTCCACTACAGGCCCGAACGATGTGTGCAGGGTTCCCGAGATACCAAACGAGCATTCGGTACACCGGGCCACGGTGTATCTACCGCATCATAGCCCACCCCTAGGGTCAGCGCTACGCACGGCCTCCAACACATATCCTACAAACACCAGAAACTAGTTGCAACTCCTGGACAGAGGACAAGGGTGGTTAAGAAGCCGAGAGAGTCAATTAAGGATCCCAATGTGTGGTAGTAACTGTTCATGGATCACAAACACAGAACTCAGTTCCTGAGGATGGCTTCAATGGGACAACCCACCATGTACTCCTACATGGCCTCTCACCGCTACCTTTTACCAAATCGTGTTCACACACTTATCTCACACACAGTAGGACATGTTCACACCTCCAATTCATCCCCGATGAATCAGACCTGACTCAACTCTAAGCAGTAGCAGGCATGACAAACAAGCATGAATGAGTAGGCACAACATGGCTCAAGCAACTCCTACTCATGCTAGTGGGTTTCATCTAATTACTGTGGAATGACAGGTCATGCAGAGGATAAAGGGGTTCAGCTACCGCAGCAAGTAACACATGAGTTGTTGTTGTCCTAATGCAGTAAAATAGAGCAGGAGCGAGAGAGTAGGATTATATCGGAATGAACAAGGGGGTTTTGCTTGCCTGGCACTTCTGAAGATAATATAGTTCTTCATCGGTGTCATCGAACAATCGTCGGAACGTCGTCTACTGAGAGGGGACAAACACTGGCAACTGAGAAAGAACACAATCAATGCAATGCACAAACAAATGAATGACATGTCATGTTAAGGAACTGAATTGACCTAATGCAGCAGTAAACCAAGTTAATTGAAGTGGAATTCAAACAAGGTTAAACTCCAACATCAAATACTAGTTCATAAATTACCCTAATCATGATTCATCCTATTCAGTGAGGTTAACTTGTTCAATCATGCATGATCATGGCATAAACAGATTCTTCATATTTTTCTGATCATTTTTCATATATAATTTATTTGATTTGGAGTTACGGTTGATTTTATATGATTTTTAGAAGTTTAGGATATTTTCTGGAATTCCTGAATAAAAATAAATAAAGAAAAAGATTAACTACGTCAGCAAGACGTCGGGGTGACGTCACCAGGTCAAAGGCGCCAGCCCAAGTCAAACCTGACAGCTGGGGCCCACATGTCAGTAAAACAGTGGCTAATTAGGTTAGAACAAACTAAACTAATTAACAGGGGGCTGGCCCCACCTGTCATTGACCGAGGGGAGGTCAAACCCCTGGTCAAACGAGTCAATCCCACCGGCGTTGAGTCGCCGGCGAGGCCGAGGCGGCGGAGGCCTTCGGGTTTCTTGCTCCGGCGACCAAACGGACGGAGGAGGGGCTCTACAGATAGCTGGAAGAGCGCCGCGTCTTCCTGTGTGAGCGGAGGAGGCTGAGACGGCCCGAGCTCGCCGGAACGGAGCTCGCGGTGGTCGCCAGAGTTCGGGTGTGGACGGGGTCGACGCTACGGGGCACTAGGGATTAAACTGGCAGGTGCTACGTGCTCCTGGGGGTTCACCGAACACGGTGACGTGCTCAGGCGCGGGCTGCGGTGGCCCTGGCCACGGCGGCAAGGAACCACGGCGGCGGTGAGCTCTCCGCTCCGGTGGACATTGGCGTTAGCGGGAGGAAAAGAGCCAGGGGAGAGAGGGGATCGACGCAGCAGCTCACAGCGGATCGAACGAAGGGGTTGGCGAGCTCGAGGGCGTCCTCGTTGCTGCGAATCGAGCGACGGCGATCTCCGGCCATGGCGATGAAGACGGTGGTGATGGCGGCGTTGCAGGGGCTCCCGCGGTGCGTTTCTCGGCGAGAAGGAAGAGCTGATCGAGGCGGATCTCCTGGGAACTTCGGGTGGCCGTGAGGAGGACGGTGGCTACGGCAAACGGCGTCGGTGGCGGCGGCTCCGTTCGGTGGTTGCGCGCAGGAGAGGCAGAGGAGGGGGAGAGAGTGCAGCGAGTGAGGGAGAGGAGCGAGGGGACATGGGGCGTCGCCGTGGCGTCGCTAGGAGGGCCGGGGAAGCAGGAGGTGGCGTGCGGTGGCCGTGCGTGCGTCGGCACGCGCTCATCCTCCTGGCAGAGGAGGAAGGCGACAGGGAAGGAGGCGGTGGTGGGCTGGGCCGGCCAGCTACAGTGCTGGGCCGGTTGGTGGGCTGCGCAGGTGGGCTGGAGGGGTAAGTCCAGGTAAGGTTTCTCTCCTCTCTGCTTTTCCTGTTTTTGTTTTTATTTGTTTCTGTTCTGTGTTTTGAAATAGTAAAAATACTATTCCATTTAAGAAAAACCTGAAAATATTCGGAGCCACATTTGAAAATATTGTCAACAGCCTAAAAATACCATCAAGATTATTTGGGCATTTAAATTATTTATAGGTTTTAAATTTCCCAAATGCAAATACTTATGGCTTGCAAAATCCAGAATAGCCTCCAAAAATATGAAACCATTTTTGGCAGAGGGTTTAGCCAGTACCAAAGATGGTGAACATTTATGAAGGGCATTTTGGGTTCATTGAAAAGTTTTAAGTTTGAACCTAGTTGAATTCATTTTGTGCTAGGGTTTAGGCAATCCCCATTTCAAATTTCTTAGGTATTTAAACATCATGACATGAATGCCTTAATGCAACTAATGACACACAAAATTCTAGGGCTGTGACAACTCACCCCCACTAAACAAGAATCTCGTCCCAAGATTCAAGACGTGAGGTAAGAAGGCAGAGGGGACACTAGCTAACATGATCTTGTCGATCTAATTTCCCTTCCCGAAGATGTTGGTTCGTTGTTCCAATTGATCTTGACGTCCCTGCTTCCGAGATCTTCATCCAACACGATGGCGACAGAAAGGGACTCTATAGGAGACGATCTCCTCGAAGATCGAGCACTCAAGATCAACTCGTGGAATGAGATGTTGAAACATCTCGAGTTGAGGCACAAAATACATCGAGAGGGATGGAATAACAAACAACGAGGTTTGATTAGTGGGCAACAATTCCACGCTTAGAGAGATGGTGGATGGTGTCAAGGTGGCGAGGAAATAATTGCCATGATTCCATAACGGGACACCTTAGGAAAGGTGACGCGAGGAACTATTCCCTTAAGTGGCAAAAAGAATTACTTTTGATTCAGAGATCATTGAAACTCTTCATACCAGCCTAAGGCAATTCACAACGATCGTTTGGCGGAGTGCAAAGGAATGGTACACCCAGACTAGAATGGATGATGTGGACTACCTTGTTGAAGACAACGCAATGGATGATTTGCTTATCATCGGGAATGGATGGGACCCATGGTAAGTCCACTTTTGAGGATGATCCTAGACAGCAACTGTTGGGAAGGACAGCCCATGGAGAATTGGCATGATGGGGTGCAAGCTGCGAACAAAATGCAAATGTTGGAATATTCCAACCATCATATCTTCCTGAGATTCAGATCTGGTTGGTGTTAGGATATTCCAGACTCATCGAGTCTAGAAAGAAAAATGAAAGTTTGCAACACAAATCGACGAGAAGGTGTTGCGAGATTCTCGGGAGATGGACTATGGTAGTGAGCTCCAAAACATGAGCGGGTTCTACTACAAACATGTGAACATGATGTCCTAGACAATCAAGCCCACGTAGTAGTCTTATAATGAAACACTACCGAGTTCAGGTGGGGAACCATCATCGCAGATAACACAGTTCTTAATTAAGCCCGGGTTAGCTCTTAAAAAGAACTCCTTCTCCTGGAACAAATCAGTCAGTGGCTTGGTGTGCTAGGAAAAACATATGGAGTGGAGGCGGCCAACCTATCAAACCATAGAGCACTTCGCACGTGCATGACTGACTTGGGATGGTACCATAGGAAAAAAAACAATCTTTCTCGAACTCATGGCGGCAACTTGCACCAGATGCACATGAATTAGAGGAAGTCACTACTTTCATCCAAACATAAGCTTCATGAACGGAACACGAAGGCATTGCTTATAAAGTTTCCAACACTAGCTGGATGTTCAACACGAATCATGGGGGAGACAAAATGCTGCTGATGGGCTCAACAACAACTCATCGGAATTTCCATATCACTGGACTTCCACCAACATGTGAACACGGTGATAGCATTGGTCAGACCAAAGATGTAATGGTGTATGCTCGAGGGATCAACCACGAGTAAGACAACATTACGAACATCGTTGGTTCTGATTTGATTTGACGATAGCCCACACTCAAATCAAAGGATTGATAAGATAATAGGTCCAGCAACTGATCACAGAGACCAATCGATGAAGATATCATCTTTCTTCAACACACACTACACAAGAATATCCCTTTGGAACGAACTAAGTTAGGCAAGCTTTTATCTTCCAACTCTCCAAGTTGTTGTCTAGCTTAACCAACTAGCTCAGGGATATCCAATACAGATCCTTGGAGAAAGGGTGGTTCACAAGAAACCAACTTGATCACGAGCTCAACATAACAGTCAAGAAACAACCGGTAACATTTCCAAGAAGATATTTGGAAAGTCACGAACCACCGATATGTTACTAAGCTCGAGAACAATCTTGCTTTTGAGGGCAAGACAATATGATCAAATGAGTGAGGACTTGACAAGATCCTAACTCATCAATCGAAGTGTGCACCAGAAATAAGGACTAGGTAGCACCATCAACCATAGGATGATGATTTAATAACCAACACACTAAGAATGAGGATATTGTCCATTAGCTGCCAAGCAACGAGTTGCTCGGAGTATTGATTTCACACATCACAATTCACTTGTCGGCATTCCGGTTACAACAACACGAGGACCGAGGAATGAATGATGATGGTGAGAAGTATCACTACGTCAAAAATTCATGAGAGTAGGTGCAATTCTCATGACGCTCCTGACATAAGACGATAATACCTCAGGGTAGAGCAGAACCAAAAGTTGGATTGCCATTTGATCTGCGGAATACAACTGCTTTGACCCAATCCTAGATATGGATGAGATACTGGAGTTTGTTTCTCCTAGTCATTCCGGAATAGAATGGCTTGACGCACCACAAGAATAATGGCATCGATAAACATGATCGCACACATACTCTTGACTATCAATTGACAGGCGGGGTCAGAATACAACTAAGGAGGAACAACTCAAGGAGCATATAACTTTCTGAGTTGTGGATGCATAGATTAGTATGTCGAGCAAAGCTCAACATTTCTTCTGGATAACCCATGCGGAAAAGGTAGAACTGGCAGAGTCACAATATGAATGGAGATCTCATCGAGAGCACTCTGATTGTGATCCTTCGGTTCCGCGAGGCACTTCTGCCTTATTGGTTCATGGTATTCGAAAGAAAGAAATACCACGACCTCGAGGACTAATGCAGAGATTACTAATAACCTAAGGGAGCTAGCAATTACTATCAACATGAAGTAAGTAGGGTGAATCTCGGGTTCAAGAACCCAGAATAGAATACCTACTACTAAGTGGCATCACGGGATGCTTTCGAGAATGATGGCCAGAATCATCACACTGGGAACACAAAGCATGGCTGGATTACTAAGTGATACTCTAGACACCTAGGTCATAATAATAACTCCAACATGTATGTCGAGGCAATAGGGTACCTCAACTCACCGATTAGTGTGCTTAATCTGGCCCAAAAGGACATCAGGAACGGGAGGAAGGATTTGCAAATGCATCAGGTTATTTAGAGACCTGAGATGACTCGGACAGCATAACGGCTGTAAATGCTCAAAATGATTTGAGACATCCTGCAAAAATGGTGGCATAACCACTCAACATCACAATATCAAGGTTCCGCGATCAACAGTTATCATACAGAAATAGTAGGAACTGAACTGGGTCTTAAAACCAACAATCTTAAAGGTCTATGGATTAGTAACACGTCATCCTGATAGATAGATGAGAAGCCTAGTTCTTAACCCCGTAGAAGAGAAGAGGATGACTCAGATCAGAAGGCCATGAGGTATAAGGAGTAAAAAGAGCCTTGCGTTCCCTTCCACAATCAATTCCCTTACGTAACTAAAGCATTTCTAGACACAACTTCGACCAGTTTGGCTTGGTAATCCTACAGGCAGTCAGGCTCTGATACCAACACTGTCAGGACCCCGATTCCAAGTCACATCGATCTAGCCGGTAACACCTCATATCACTTTGCGGCCTCACGCACGTTATTCCCACGGGTGTCGTCTTACCATGGCCCGGGACCGTTTGCGTCTTTTGGCTCACGTATATGATAGTGTCGCTAGCATCCATATGTCAGAGAACCCGGGCCGACATGGCTAGTCGTGAACCCAAAGCGGCACTAACCCATGGGGACAGGCATACACGAATCACATCGAGCATGTCGGTCATCAACGTATGAATCCGGGCTGTAGCACTGGGCTAACAGGACTCCGTAACCCGGCTGTAGCAGGCTAGGCAGGACTCGGATGTCACGCGTGACATTTCCCGAAGGACAGACATAGGAACGAAGTGAAACACATGCCGCCAGTCAAGTGTCCAAGCAGTAGTCTTTGGCTAGCAGGACTCGGTGAACCGGGCTGTAGCGGACTACTATCGCTCAGGAAGCACTAGACTACATTTCCCCACATGAGAGGCTGGCAAGGATAAACAGCTAGATTGTCGGATCCCACACATACCAAGCATTTCAAACATACACACAATATGCTCAATATGTGTAAATACAACATGGCATCACAACATAACTCTACGACTCAAATATTTATTCATTAGGCTCCGAGGAGCGAGATATTACAAACATGGGTCTCATGACCCAACACTCAGAGCATACAAGTCAAAGCACAAGCGGAAGCTAAACATGTCTGAGTACAGACAACTATAAATGAAAAAAGGCTGAGAAGCCTGACTATCTACCACATCCCGCCGAGGGCACAAGATCGTAGCTGATCTAACAAGCTAAACGTCGAAGTCCAAGCGGAACTACTAGCGAGACTGACGTCTCTCTGCAAAAACATAAAATAGGCAAAGGTGAGTACAATTGTACTCAGCAAGACTTATCGAACTAAATACATATGCATCATTATCAAAAGGGGTGGTGGAGTTTGACTGCAGCAAGCCAGCTTTGACTTCGGTGGCTATCTGAACTACGATTGCAAATAACTCTTTTGAGGTGGCGCACGAGTCCACATATTCACCATATCAATACACCACTATGGACCCGCCCCGTCTTCCCACGAGAACGCCATCCATAGCACTCACGCTTATCTTGCGCATTTTAGAGTATCCACTTTCACTTGTCTATGAACTGATATAGGCAACCCGAAGTCCTTTACGCGGACACGGCTATTGAATAGATCATATTAACCCTGCAGGGGTGTACTTCTTCACACACGCTCTCACCACTTACCGCCATTTACACGACATGTACTCGGCAACCTTCAAGCGGAAGCCCAACGTGGGTGTCGGCCACGGCCTACCTAAACACTCGAGTCCCTAGTCCAGGTTTATCGCCTATTCAGGTTCCATCCACAGGGAGTCCGGCCGAGGTTTCCACTATGGCCCCGAACGATGTGTGCAGGGTTCCCGAGATACCAAACGGGCATTCGGTACACCGGGCCACGGTGTATCTACCGCATCATAGCCCACCCCTAGGGTCAGGGCTACGCACGGCCTCCAACACATATCCTACAAACACCCGAAACTAGTTGCAACTCCTGGACAGAGGACAAGGGTGGTTAAGAAGCCGAGAGAGTCAATTAAGGATCCCAATGTGTGGTAGTAACTGTTCATGGATCACAAACACAGAACTCAGTTCCTGAGGACGGCTTCAATGAGACAACCCACCAGTACTCCTACATGGCCTCTCACCGCTACCTTTTACCAAATCGTGTTCACACACTTAGCTCACACACAGTAGGACATGTTCACACCTCCGATTCATCCCCGATGAATCAAACCTCACTCAACTCTAAGCAGTAGCAGGCATGACAAACAAGCATGAATGAGTAGGCACAACATGGCTCAAGCAACTCCTACTCATGCTAGTGGGTTTCATCTAATTCTTGTGGAATGACAGGTCATCACGAGAGGATAAAGGGGTTCAGCTACCGCAGCAAGTAACACATGAGTCGTTGTTGTCCAAATGCAGTAAAATAGAGCAGGAGCGAGAGAGTGGGATTATATCGGAATGAACAAGGGGGTTTTGCTTGCCTGGCACTTCTGAAGATAATATAGTTCTTCATCGGTGTCATCGAACAATCGTCGGAACGTCGTCTACTGAGAGGGGACAAACACCGGCAACTGAGAAAGAACACAATCAATGCAATGCACAAACAAATGAATGACATGTCATGTAAAGGAACTGAATTGACCTAATGCAGCAGTAAGCCAAGTTAATTGAAGTGGAATTCAAACAAGGTTAAACTCCAACATCAAATACTAGTTCACAAATTACCCTAATCATGATTCATCCTATTCAGTGAGGTCAACTTCTTCAATCATGCATGATCATGGCATGAACAGATTCTTCATATTTTTATGATCATTTTTCATATATAATTTATTTGATTTGGAGTTACGGTTGATTTTATATGATTTTTAGAAGTTTAGGATATTTTCTGGAATTCCTGAATAAGAATAAATAAAGAAAAAGATTAACTGCGTCAGCAAGACGTCGGGGTGACGTCACCGGGTCAAAGGCGCCAGCCCAGGTCAAACCTGACGGCTGGGGCCCACATGTTAGTGAAACAGTGGCTAATTAGGTTAGAACAAACTAAACTAATTAACACGGGGCTGGCCTCACCTGTCATTGACCGAGGGGAGGTCAAACCCCTGGTCAAACGAGTCAATTCCGCCGGCGTTGAGTCGCCGGCGAGGCCGAGGCGGCGGAGGCCTTGGGTTTCTTGCTCCGCGACCAAGCAGACGGAGGAGGGCTCTACGGATAGCTGGAAGGCGTCGCGTCTTCTGTGTGGCGGAGGAGGCTAAGACGGCCCGAGCTCGCTGGAGCAGGCTCGCGGTAGTCGCCGGATTTGGTGTGGGACGGGTCGGCCTTCACGGGCACTAGGGATTAAGCGGCAGGTGCTACGTGCTCTGGGGTTCATTGAACACGGTGGCGTGTTTCAGCGCTGGCTGCGGTGGCCACAGCCACGGCGGCAAGGAACCACGGCGGCGATGAGCTCTCGCTCTGGTGGACATTGGCGTTAAGCGGGAGGAAAAGAGCCGGGGAGAGAGGGATCGGCGCAGCAGCTCACAGCGGATCGAGCGAAGGGTTGGCGAGCTCGAGGGCGTCCTCATTGCTGCGAATCGAGCGACGGCGATCTCCGGCCATGGCGATGAAGACGGTGGTGATGGCGGCGTTGCAGGGGCTCCCGCGGTGCGTTTCTCGGCCAGAAGGAAGAGCTGATCGAGCCGGATCTCCTGGGAACTTCGGGTGGCCGTGAGGAGGACGGTGGCTACGGCAAACGGCGTCGGTGGCGGCGGCTCCGTTCGGTGGTTGCGCGCAGGAGAGGCAGAGGAGGGGGAGAGAGTGCAGCGAGTGAGGGAGAGGAGCGAGGGGACACGGGGCGTCGTCGTGGCGTCGCTAGGAGGGCCGGGGAAGCAGGAGGTGGCGTGCGGTGGCCGAGCGCGCGTCGGCACACGCTCATCCTCCTGGCAGAGGAGGAAGGCGACAGGGAAGGAGGCGGTGGTGGGCTGGGCCGGCCAGCTACGATCTTGGGCAGTTGGTGGGCTCTTGCAGTGGGTTGGAGGGGTAAGTCCAGGTAAGGTTTCTCTCCTCTCTACTTTTCCTGTTTTTGTTTTTATTTGTTTTTGTTCTGTGTTTTAAATAGTAAAAATACTATTCCATTTAAGAAAAACCTGAAAATATTCGGAGGCACATTTGAAAATATTCTCAACAGCCTAAAAATACCTTCAAGATTATTTGGGCATTTAAATTATTTATAGGTTTTAAATTGCCCAAATGCAAATACTTATGGCTTGCAAAATCCAGAATAGCCTCCAAAAATATGAAACCATTTTTGGCCGAGGGTTTAGCCAGTACCAAAGATGGTGAACATTTATGAAGGGCATTTTGGGTTCATTGAAAAGTTTTAAGTTTGAACCTAGTTGAATTCATTTGGTGCTAGGGTTTAGGCAATCCCCATTTCAAATTTCTTAGGAATTTAAACATGATGGCATGAATGCCTTAATGCAACTAATGACAAACAAAATTCTAGGGCTGTGACAGTAAGCCCAATACAGAACTGTCCAATCAGGAATGGCATGAGGAGCAACCAACAATTGAACTTCTGGGTCAGGAACAGCAAGATCCTCCTCTGTAGGTAATTTGACATAAGGGTTAAGCAGAATATCCAGGAACTTATTAGGTGGCAACGGCTTATGCTGATACCTTAACCGGCTTAATGTGTAAGCCGCCTCATTCTTCCTGCGGTCAATATGCTCAACTTGGTAACCCTTGAACTGACCCACAATAGCATCAACCTCCCGACGATAAGACGCCATGAGTGGATCTTTAAAATCCCAAGTGCCGGAAACCTGCTGAGCTACCAGATCTGAGTCGCCGAAGCACCTCACTAGACTTAAGTTCATCTCCTTTGCCATCCAAAGACCATGGAGCAAGGCCTCATACTCAGTTGCATTGTTAGTACAAGGGAACATTAACCAGAGAACATAAGAAAATTTATCACCTCGTGGGGAAGTCAAGACAACTCCAGCCCCCGAGCCTTCCAACTGCCTAGATCCATCAATGTGAATAGTCCAATATGTGTTATCCGGCTTTTCCTCAAGCGTCTGCAACTCTGCCCAATCATTGATAAAATCCACGAGTGCTTGTGACTTGATGGCCGTATGAGGCACATATTTTAAACCATGGGGTCCAAGCTCAATGGCCCACTTGGTTACCCGACCTTTGGTTTCTCTATTTTGGATGATATCCCCTAAAGGAACAGAGCTAACCACAGTAATGGGATGACCCAGAAAATATTGCTTGAGTTTCCGGCTCACCATGAAGACCCCATACACAAGCTTCTGCCAATGCGGATACCTCTGCTTGGACTCAATAAGTACCTCGCTGATGTAGTAAACCGGCCGTTGAACCGGATACTCCTTGCCTGCCTCTTTCCTTTCTACCACAATGGCCACACTGACAGCCCGACCATTGGCAGCCACATATAACAACAAAGGCTCCTTATCAATAGGAGCAGCAAGAACCGGTGGCTCAGCCAGCTGCTTCTTAAGCGCCTCAAATGCCTCATTAGCTTCATCATTCTAGACGAAATCATCTGTCTTCTTCATCATCTGATATAGAGGAATAGCCTTTTCCCCGAGGTGGCTTATGAACTGGCTCAAAGCCGCTATCCGACCCGCCAAGCGTTGGACATCATTATCACACTTTGGCTTAACCAGGGAAGTAACAGCCCTGTTTTCTCCGGGTTAGCTTCAATGCCTCACTCTAAAACCAAAAAACCCAAAAGCTTGCCCGCTGGTACACCAAAAATGCACTTGGCCGGGTTAAGCATCATTTTATAAACCCAGAGATTGTCAAACGTCTCCTTCAAATCATCAATCAGGGTCTCCTTCTTCCTGGATTTCACCACGGTGTCGTCTACATAAGCATGAACATTATGCCCGATCTGATTGTGAAGGCAATTTTGCACACACCGTTGGTAAGTCGCCTGGGCACTCTTGAGCCCGAAAGGTAGACACATAATAGAAAGCTCCAAACGGACTAATGAAAGCTGTCTTCTCCTGGTCCTTAACTGCCATCTTGATCTGATGCTAACCAGAATAAGCATCCAAAAAACTCAAACGCTCACAATGTTGGGAAACGTAGTAATTTCAAAAAATTTCCTACGATCACGCAAGATCATGGTGATGCATAGCAGCGAGATGAGAGTGTTGTCTACGCCCTCGTAGACCAGCAGCGGAAGCGTTGGCATAGCGTAGAGGAAGTAGTCGTACTTCTTCCCGATCCAACCGATCAAGTACCGAGCGTCACGGCACCTCCGAGTTCTGCACACGTTCAGCTCGATGGCGTCCCTCGAACTCCGATCCAGCCGAGTGTTGAGGAGAGTTTCGTCAAGACGACGGCGTGGTGGCGATGATGATGTTCCACCGGCGCAGGCTTCGCCTAAGCTCCATAGCGGTATATTCGAGGTGTAGTTTGGTGGAAGGGGCACCGACACGGCTAAGGAGCGATCTCAATGATCAACTTGTGTGTCATGGGGTGCCCCTGCCCTGTATATAAAGGAGGGAAGGGAGGGGCTGGCCGGCCAAGGAGAGGTGCGCCGGGGTGTCCTACTCCTACTAGGAGTAGGATTCCCCCAAATCCTAGTCCAACTAGGTTTCCCCAAGTGGGAAGGGAGAGAGAGGGCCCCTTCTCCTAGTCCTAATAGGACTAGGGAAGGGGAAGGTCTGACCAGCACTATGGCCCCTTTCTCTTTCCCACTAAGGCCCATCAAGGCCCATTGACCCCCGGAGGTTCGGTAACCCCGGTACTCAGTAAAATTCCCAATTTCACCGGAGTGATTCGAGTCAAACATAGGCTTCCAATATATCAATCTTTATGTCTCGACCATTTGAGACTCCTCGTCATGTCCGTGATCTCATCCGGGACTCGAACAACCTTGGTACATCAATATCATATAAACTCATAATAAGCTGTCATCGAAGCGTTAAGCGTGCGGACCCTACGGGTTCGAGAACTATGTAGACATGACCGAGACACCTCTCGGTCAATAACCAATAGCGGGACCTGGATGCCCATATTGGCTCCTACATATTCTCGAAGATCTTTATCGGTCGGACCGCATAACAACATCGTTGTTCCCTTTGTCATCGGTATGTTACTTGCCCGAGATTCGATCGTCGGTATCCAATACCTAGTTCAATCTCGTTACCGGCAAGTCTCTTTACTCGTTCCGTAATACATCATCTCACAACTAACACATTTAGTTGCAATGCTTGCAAGGCTTATGTGATGTGCATTACCGAGAGGGCCCAGAGATACCTCTCCGACAATCGGAGTGACAAATCCTAATCTCGAAATATGCCAACCCAACATGTACCTTGGAGACACCTGTAATGTACCTTTATAATCACCCGATTCGTTGTGACGTTTGGTAGCACCCAAAGTGTTCCTCGGGCAAGCGGGAGTTGCATAATCTCATAGTCATAGGAACATGTATAAGTCATGAAGAAAAGCACTAGCAAAAACTATACGATCAGGTGCTATGCTAATGGAATGGGTCATGTCAATCAGATCATTCAACCAATGATGTGATCCCGTTAATCAAATAACAACTCCTTGTTCATGGTTAGGAAACATAACCATCTTTGATTAACGAGCTAGTCAAGTAGAGGCATACTAGTGACACTCTGTAGGTTTATGTATTCACACATGTATTATGTTTCCGGTTAATACAATTCTAGCATGAATAATAAACATTTATCATGATATAAGGAAATAAATAATAATATTATTATTGCCTCTAGGGCATATTTCCTTCAGTCTCCCACTTGCACTAGAGTCAATAATCTAGTTCACATCGCCATGTGATTTAACATCAATAGTTCACATCTATATGTGGTTAACACCCATAGTTCACATCGACATGTGACCAACACCCAAAGGGTTTACTAGAGTCAGTAATCTAGTTCACATCGCTATGTGATTAACACCCAAAGAGTACTAAGGTGTGATCATGTTTTGCTTGTGAGATAATTTTAGTCAACGGGTCTCATACATTCAGAGCCGTAAGTATTTTGCAAATTTCTATGTCTACAATGCTCTTGCGGAGCTACTCTAGCTAATTGCTCCCACTTTCAATATGTATCCAGATTGAGACTCGAGTCATCTAGATTAGTGTTAAAACTTGCATCGGCGTAACCTTTTACGACGAACCTTTTTCACTTCCATAATCGAGAAACATATCCTTATTCTACTAAGGATAATTTTGACCGATGTCCATTGATCTACTCCTAGATCTCTATTGCACTCCTTGCCAATCTTAGTGGTAGGGTATGCAATAGATCAGTACACAACATGACATACTTTATGGAACCTATGGCTGATGCATAGGGAATGACTTTCATTCTCTTTCTATCTTCTGCCATGGTCGGGTTTTGAGTCTTACTCAATCTCACACCTTGTAACACAGGCAAGAACTCTTTCTTTGACTGTTCCATTTTGAACTACTTCAAAATCTTGTCAAGGTATGTATTCATTGAAAACTTATCAAGCGTCTTGATCTATCTCTATAGATCTTGATGCTCAATATGTGAGCAGCTTCACGAGGTCTTTCTTTGAAAAACTCCTTTCAAATACTCCTTTATGCTTTGAGAATAATTCTACATTATTTCCGATCAACAATATGTCATTCACATATACTTATCGAAATGCTGTAGTGCTCCCACTCACTTTCTTGTAAATACAGGCTTCTCCAAAAGTCTGTATAAAACCATATCTTTGATCAAATCATCAAGCATATATTCCAACTCTGAGATGCTTGCACCAGTCCATAGATGGATCGCTGGAGCTTGCACATTTTGTTAGCTCCTTTAGGATTGACAAAACCTTCTGGTTGCATCATATACAACTCTTCTTTAATAAATTCATTAAAGAATGTAGTTTTGACATCCATTTGCCAGATTTCATAAAATGTGGCAATTGCTAACATGATTCGGACAGACTTAAGAATCGCTACAGTTGAGAAAATCTCATTGTAGTCAACACCTTGAACTTGTCGAAAACCTTTTTGCGACAAGTCGAGCTTTGTAGATAGTAACACTACTATCAGCATCTGTCTTCCTCTTGAAGATCCATTTATATAACATGGCTTGCCGATCATCGGGCAACTCCATCAAAGTCCATACTTTGTTCTCATACATGGATCCCATCTCAGATTTCATGGCCTCAAGCCATTTCGCGGAATCTGGGCTCATCATCGCTTCCTCATAGTTTGTAGGTTCATCATGGTCTAGTAACATGATTTCCAGAACACGATTACCGTACCACTCTGGTGCGGATCTTATTCTGGAAGACCTACGAGGTTTTAGTAGCAACTTGATCTGAAGTTTCATGATCATCATCATTAACTTCCTCACTAATTGGTGTAGGAATCACTAGAACTGATTCCTGTGATGAACTACTTTCCAATAAGGGAGAAGGTACAATTACCTCATCAAGTTCTACTTTCCTCCCACTCACTTCTTTCGAGAGAAACTTTCTTCTCTAGAAAGGATCCATCTTAGCAAAAAACTTGCCTTCGGATCTGTGATAGAAGGTGTACCCAACATTTTCTTTTTGGGTATTCTATGAAGACGCACTTCTCCGATTTGGGTTCGAGCTTATCAGGTGAAAACCTTTTCACATAAGCATCACAACTCCAAACTTTAAGAAACGACAGCTTAGGTTTATTGCTAAACCATAGTTCATACGGTGTCATCTCAGCGGTTTAGATGGTTGCCCTATTAAGCGTGAATGCAGCTGTCTTCTAATGCATAACCCCAAAGCGATAGTGGTAAATCGGTTAAGATACATCATAGATCGCACCATATCATAATAAAGTACGGTTCTGACGTTCGGACACACCATAACGTTGTGGTGTTCGGTGGCGTGAGCTGTGAAACTATTCCACATTGTTTTCATTGAAGACCAAACTCGTAACTCGAATATTCATCTCCACGATCAGATCGCAGAAACTTTATTTTCTTGTTACGATGATTTTCCACTTCACTCTGAAATTTTTGAACCTTTCAACTATTTCAGACTTATGTTTCATCAAGTAGATATACCCATATCTGCTCAAATCATCTTGTGAAGGTCAGAAAATAATGATACTTGCCACGAGCATCAACACTCATTGGATCGCATACATCGGTATGTATTATTCCCAATAAGTCAGTAGCTTGTTCCATTGTTCCGAGAAGCGGAGTTTTAGTCATCTTGCCCAAAAGGCACGGTTCATAAGCATCAAATGATTCATAATCAAGTGATTCCAAAAGTCCATCAGCATGGAGTTTTCTTCATCGCTTTACACCAATATGACCTAAGCGGCAGTGCCACAAATAAGTTGCACTATCATTATTAACTTTGCATCTTTTGGTTTCAATATTATGAATATGTGTATCACTATGATCGAGATCCAATGAACCATTTTCATTGGGTGTGTAACCATATAAGGTTTTATTCATGTAAACAGAACAACAATTTATTCTCTTACTTAAATGAATAACCGTATTGCAATAAACATGATCAAATCATATTTATGCTCAACACCAAATATCACTTATTTAGGTTCCACACTAATCCCGAAAGTATAGGGAGTGTGCGATGATGATCATATCAATCTTGGAACTACTTCCAACACTCATCGTCACTTCCCCTTCAACTAGTCTCTGTTTATTCTGCAACTCCTGTTTTGAGTTACTACTCTTAGCAACCGAACGAGTATCAAATACTCAGGGGCTACTATAAACACTAGTAAGGTACACATCAATAACCTGTATATCAAATATAACCTTGTTCACTTTGCCATCCTTCTTATCCACCAAATATTCAGGGTAGTTCGCTTCCAAATGACCAGTTCCATTGCAGCAAAAGTACTCGGTCTCGGGCTTAGGTCTAGACTTGGGCTTCTTCACTCGAGCAGCAACTTGCTTGCCGTTCCTTTTGAAGTTCCCTTCTTCCCTTTGCCATTTTCCTTGAGACTAGTGGTCTTGTCAACCATCAACACTTGATGTTTTCTTGATTTCTACCTTCGCGATTTTAGCATCGCGAAGAGCTCGAGAATCTTTTCGTCATCCCTTGCATATTATAGTTCATCACGAAGTTCTACTAACTTAGTGATGGTTACTAGAGAATTCTGTCAATCACTATCTTATCCGGAAGATTAACTCCCACTTGATTCAAGCGATTGAAGTACTCAGACAATCTGAGCACATGCTCACTAGTTGAGCGATTCTCCTCCATCTTTTAGCTATAGAACTTGTTGGAGACTTCATATCTCTCAACTCGGATATTTGCTTGAAATATTAACTTCAATTCCTGGAACATCTCATATGGTCCATGACGTTCAAAACGTCTTTGAAGTCCCGATTCTAAGCCGTTAAGCATGGTGCACTAAACTATCAAGTAGTCATCATATTGAGCTGGCCAAGCGTTCATAACGTCTGTATCTGCTCATATTGAGCTAAAACGTTCATAACGTCGCATCTGCTCCTGCAATAGGTCTGTCACCTAGCGGTGCATTAAGGACATAATTCTTCTGCGCAGCAATGAGGATAAACCTCAGATCACGGATCCAATCCGCATCATTGCTACTAACATCTTTCAATACAATTTTCTCTAGGAACACATATGAAAACATAGGGAAGCAACAACGCGAGCTATTGATTTACAACATAATTTGCAAAATACTACCAGGACTAAGTTCATGATAAATTAAAGTTCAATTAATCATATTACTTAAGAACTCCCACTTAGATAGACATCTCTCTAGTCATCTAAGTGATTACGTGATCCAAATCAACTAAACCATGTCCGATCATCACGTGAGATGGAGTAGTTTCAATGGTGAACATCACTATGTTGATCATATCTACTATATGATTCACGCTCGACCTTTCGGTCTTCGTGTTCCGAGGCCATATCTGTTATATGCTAGGCTCGTCAAGTTTAACCTGAGTATTCGCGTGCGCAACTGTTTTGCACCCGTTGTATTTGAGCGTAGAGCCTATCACACCCGATCATCACGTGGTGTCTCAGCACGAAGAACTTTATAGCGGTGCATACTCGGGAGAACACTTCTTGATAATTTTAGTGAGAGATCATCTTATAATGCTACCGTCAATCAAAGCAAGATAAGATGCATAAAGGATAAACATCACATGCAATCAATATAAGTGATATGATATGGTCATCATCATCTTGTGCTTGTGATCTCCATCGCCAAGCACCGTCATGATCACCATCGTCACCGCGCGACACCTTGATCTCCATCGTAGCATCGTTGTCGTCTCGCCAACTATTGCTTCTCGACTATCGCTACTGCTTAGTGATAAAGTAAAGCAATTACATGGCGTTGCATTTCATACAATAAGCGACAACCATATGGCTCCTGCCGATTGCCGATAACTTCGGTTAAAAACATGATCATCTCATACAATAAAATATAGCATCACGTCTTGACCATATCACATCACAGCATGCCCTGCAAAAACAAGTTAGGCGTCCTCTACTTTGTTGTTGCAAGTTTTACGTGGCTGCTACGGGCTGAGCAAGAACCGTTCTTACCACGCATCAAAACCACAGCGATACTTCGTCAAATAGACTCCGTTTTAACCTTCTCAAGGACGGGCGTAGCCACACTCGATTCAACTAAAGTGAGAGAGACAGACACCGCCGGTCACCTTTAAGCAACGAGTGCTCGGGCGGTGAAACCAGTCTCGCGTAAGCGTCACGCGTAATGTCGGTCCGGGCGCTTCATCTCACAATACCGCTGAACCAAAGTATGACATGCTGGTAGGCAGTATGACTTGTATCGTCCACAACTCACTTGTGTTCTACTCGTGCACATGACATCAACGCATAAAACCAGGCTCGGATGCCACTGTTGGGGAAGCGTAGTAATTTCAAAAATTTCCTACGATCACGCAAGATCATGGTGATGCATAGCAACGAGATGAGAGTGTTGTCACGCACCCTCGTAGACCAACAACGGAAGCGTTGACGCAACGTAGAGGAAGTAGTCGTACTTCTTCCCGATCCAACCGATCCAAGTACCGAGCGACGGCACCTCCGAGTTCTGCACACGTTCAGCTCGATGGCGTCCCTCGAACTCCGATCCAGCCGAGTGTTGAGGAGAGTTTCGTCAAGCACGACGGCGTGGTGGCGATGATGATGTTCCACCGGCGCGGGGCTTCGCCTAAGCTCCGCAGCGGTATATTCGAGGTGTAGTTTGGTGGAAGGGGCACCGCACACGGCTAAGGAACAATCTCAATGATCAACTTGTGTGTCATGGGGTGCCCCTGCCCTGTATATAAAGGAGGGAAGGGGAGGGGCTGGCCGGCCAAGGAGAGGTGCGCCAGGGTGTCCTACTCCTACTAGGAGTAGGATTCCCCCAAATCCTAGTCCAACTAGGTTTCCCCAAGTGGGAAGGAGAGAGAGAGGCGCCCTTCTCCTAGTCCTAATAGGACTAGGGAAGGGGGAAGGTCTGACCAGCACTATGGCCCCTTTCTCTTTCCCACTAAGGCCCATCAAGGCCCATTGACCCCGGGAGGTTCCGGTAACCCCGGTACTCGGTAAAATTCCCAATTTCACCCGGAGTGATTCGGAGTCAAACATAGGCTTCCAATATATCAATCTTTATGTCTCGACCATTTCGAGACTCCTCGTCATGTCCGTGATCTCATCCGGGACTCGAACAACCTTGGTACATCAATATCATATAAACTCATAATAAGCTGTCATCGAAGCGTTAAGCGTGCGGACCCTACGGGTTCGAGAACTATGTAGACATGACCGAGACACCTCTCTGGTCAATAACCAATAGCGGGACCTGGATGCCCATATTGGCTCCTACATATTCTCGAAGATCTTTATCGGTCAGACCGCATAACAACATCGTTGTTCCTTTGTCATCGGTATGTTACTTGCCCGAGATTCGATCGTCGGTATCCAATACCTAGTTCAATCTCGTTATCGCAAGTCTCTTTACTCGTTCCGTAATACATCATCTCACAACTAACACATTTAGTTGCAATGCTTGCAAGGCTTATGTGATGTGCATTACCGAGAGGGCCCAGAGATACCTCTCCGACAATCGGAGTGACAAATCCTAATCTCAAATATGCCAACCCAACATGTACCTTCGGAGACACCTGTAATGTACCTTTATAATCACCCGATTACGTTGTGACGTTTGGTAGCACCCAAAGTGTTCCTCGGGCAAACGGGAGTTGCATAATCTCATAGTCATAGGAACATGTATAAGTCATGAAGAAAAGCACTAGCAAAAAACTATACGATCAGGTGCTATGCTAATGGAATGGGTCATGTCAATCAGATCATTCAACCAATGATGTGATCCCGTTAATCAAATAACAACTCCTTGTTCATGGTTAGGAAACATAACCATCTTTGATTAACGAGCTAGTCAAGTAGAGGCATACTAGTGACACTCTGTAGGTTTATGTATTCACACATGTATTATGTTTCCGGTTAATACAATTCTAGCATGAATAATAAACATTTATCATGATATAAGGAAATAAATAATAATATTATTATTGCCTCTAGGGCATATTTCCTTCACACAATCCGTCGTAGCATCAATGATTTGATCAATACGAGGGAGAGCAAAGGGGTCAGCCGGGAAAGCCTTGTTTAAGTCCGTATAGTCCACACACATTCATCTTGTGACGTTCTCCTTAAGCACCAACACCAGGTTAGCCAACCACTCAGGATGAAATACTTCAACTATAAACCCGACCGCCAAGAGTCGGGCCACTTCTTCACCAATGGCTTTCCACCTCTCCTCGTTAAAACGACGAAGGAATTGCTTGACTGGCTTAAACTTTGGATCAATATTAAGAGTGTGCTCAGTGAGTTCCCTCGATACACCCGGCATGTCTGAAGGCTTCTATGCAAAGATGTCCCGGTTCTCATGAATGAACTCGATGAGCGCGCTTTCCTATTTCGGATCTAGGTTAGCACTGATGCTGAACTGCTTAGATGAGTCGCCAGGAACAAAATCAACCATTTTAGTGTCATCTGCCGAAACTTTAGCAAAGGATCATGCTCCGTGGTTGGCTTTTTCAAGGAGTCATGTCCGCCGGGTCAACATTAGCCTTGTAAAATTTCAGCTCCTCCATTGCACAAACAGACTTGGCATAAGCAGCATCGCCTTCTTCACAGTACAAGGCCCCCTTGCGACTCCCATGCACTGTGATGGTGCCCTTGTAACCTGGCATCTTAACCTACAAGTAAACATAACAAGGCCTCGCCATGAATTTAGCATAAGCCGCCCGCCCAAACAGAGCATGATAAGGGCTCTTGATTTTAACCACTTCGAAGGTTAGGGTCTCAGATCTGGAATCATGCTCATCTCCAAAAGAAACCTCCAAAGATATCTTACCCACTGGATAAGCTGACTTACCCGGAACCACACCATGAAAAACGTTGTTTGACGGCTTAAGATATTTGTCGGTCAGTCCCATGCGACGAAAGGTTTCATAATAAAGTATATTAATGTTGCTGCCTCCATCCCTGAGCACCTTAGTAAATTTATAGCCCCCAACCTGAGGCGCCACCACCAGAGCCAGGTGACCCAGATTGTCAACCCGGGGCGGGTGATCCTCACGGCTCCATACTATAGGCTGCTCCGACCACTGCAAGTAATGTGGTACTGCCGGCTCAATAGCATTCACTGCCCACTATTCAATTGCTTTGGGTTGCTCTGATAACCAGACTGTTGTTGCTGATTCCCCTAACTATTCTGCTGGTTGTAACCACCTTGATTGCCTTGGTCGTGAAACCCGGAATTTGAGCCGCCGCCTCCATGACCCGGACCATGAGAGCCGGACCCTGAACCACCATTCGGACCATGGTTGTGCTGGAAAGACTCCCTGAAATGTCTCATAATACTACAATCCTTCCACAGATGGGTGGATGGCTTCTCCTGTGTTTCGTGCTTCGGACATGGCTGATTCATTATCGCTTCAAGGTCAAATTTTGTCCCTTGAGCCGGCCTCCCCTTACGACTTGGTTACAATTCCGCGCACCGGTGTTAGCCACAAAATCATCAGCTTTGCGCTTACCGTTGCCGCCCTGATTGGTCGGGTTGTACTGTTGTCCCCTCATACCGCTACTCTTCTTTCCCTTTCCCGATCTTTCATCCTCAGAGTCAGGGTCCTTGGTACTATCAAAGTCGGCATACTTGACAAGAGCCTCCATGGGCTCCCCCATATCACTGCAATGACGTTTAAGCCGCCCAAGCTTCTACTTGAGTGGAAGGAAACGACAATCTTTCTCCAACATTAAAACCGCTGAGCCAACGTTGATGTTATCTGAAAAATGTATGATAGTCGAGACCCGGCGCACCCAGCTGGTTGTCGATTCACCCTCGGCTTGAACACAAGAAACCGAATCCACGACTGCCATAGGCTGTTTGCACGTATCTTTGAAATTTTGGATAAACCGGGCCTTTAGCTCTGCCCACGACCCAATGGAGTTGGCAGGTAGCCCCTTCAACCAAGTACGAGCCATCCCTTCCAGCATCATGGTGAAATACTTAGCATACGCAGCCTCATTAACATCCAGCATCTCCATAGGCATCTCATAACTCTCCACCCAAGCCTCAGTGGGCTGATCGGTTGTGTAATTAGGCACCATACGAGGGCCCTTAAAGTCCTTGGGCAAACGATCATTTTGCAGAGCCGCCGTTAAACATGGCACACCCCAAGCTCTAGAAGTCACGCCTGCCTCCACTGAAGTTGTCGGGTAAACGGCGCGTGCTGATGAGCTACCAGCTCGGCCTCCCGGCGCGCTCTGCCCTAGTCCACCAAGTTCTGTGCATTGGCACCATTGCGTGCCGGGTCATGCCCATGAGGTTGGTTATGGCGCCGCTTAGTACTCGAAACTGTTGGCGAGTCAATGTGCCTACTGTAGCTCCGGCTTGGACGAAGGTCGAATGAATCCGGTCATAACTATAAGAATAAGCCTGTTGCTGTACCAAAGCTGTTTGAAGAAGCTCCCTGTCCCTTCGGGTTTCAACCACTGTCGGAGTATCGCCCTCGACTGGCAGAGCCGCCAATCACGTGGCTGCAGCAATCATATTGTCTGAAGGGTTGGAATAATGACCCGGCGGTGTTACCACATGCTGAGGCAGGGTGTTATTCATATGCGCAGAACCTGTCATGCGTGTATGAACCGGCGATCCACCCCCTGGCGCTTCAATCATCTGGTTTATCGTTGGTGGGTTACTGGCCCCCGCTCTGGGTGTGTTGAAGAGGTTCCTCGACTCGTAAACCGAGGGCAGACGACTCCGGTGTTTTCTCCTCAAGATTTCGTTTGAAGCGTTCTGATCCACCATGAGCCGATATGAATCCCCTTGAATCCGCTGTGCTTGGGCGTTAAAAACATCCCGCTCTGCAGTCATCCTAGTGTTCTCCGCCGCCAGCTCTACCTTGGCTTGCGCTATCTCATCACGCAGTTTAGCAACATCCACCTTACGTTGTTACTGGTTGTCCGAGGTTACCTCCACCCCCATCAGAGTTGCCAGATCCTCCAACGGATCTGTTAAAACCTGAGCCGACGGGAGTGCTGACCCGCCAACAGCTACTGCCGTTACCGCCGCTGCACTGGAAGTCATAGCCGCGACGACTGTCGAACCGAGAACCGGCTAGGTGCCAGGCATGAAGATCGCCACACTGTTCGGCGGCTCATGGGGGTCCGGAATACTGTCGCCATCGGAACAGCCCCCAAGCCGTCCGTCTTTGTAGTTGATACATTGAGTTGGTCTCGCCTGTGGACGATTCACCATCAGAGTAGATGGCCGTTTCACCCAGATACAAAGCCTTCGAATTCAACACCATGGATGAATCCAACAAAGGCACGCTTCACGACAGGTTGAACCCGGGCGGGTCGTGCACGCTGAGCCGCTCGATGATGTCGGTGCAGATGTCCGGCTCAGGGCCCGGTTTGCCAGTCTTGCCGATGAAGATGTGGATTCCGCCGAAGGGGACCCGGTACCCGTACTCAATTGTGCCGGCCTCGGGGCCCCAACCTGCATCGTCGATGTAGAGCTTGCCGCGACGACTCTTGGTCATCCGGCCCACAGCGTATCCCTTGATCCCTTCAAATCTGCCCTTCAAGAACCCAAAACCACCCTGCGCAGGCCCCACGGTGGGCGCCAACTGTCGTGGAATTGGCACGGCAGATGTCCTAGTGAAAGGTCTTAGTTGTGGAGCCATAGCGACATGGTTAGCTTAAAGGGGTTAAAACGGGACAAAGGACGCGAGGATTTTATACTGGTTCGGCCCCTTGCGGTGAAGGTAAAAGCCTAATCCAGTTTGAGGTGGTATTGGTAGGGTTTCGATTTCCAGGGAGCGAATAAGCTTGGCCTGGCTTTCGATCTATTGTTTCTTGCCCTAAGCCGCTGTCGGGTCATCCCCTTATATACACGGGTTGACGCCCCGCGGCTTACAGAGTCCCGGCCGGTTCATACAAACGTGTCCAGCCCGGTGACTTATCTTACATGGCTTACAATACAAGTTATAAATACATGGCGGTTTACACTAACGGGCCTTAAACCACCTTTGGATTTTGGGCCCTCTAGCAAGCCTATTTCACGAACCCCCATCTTCAACATACTCATGGGCTTTGTTTAGATGAACCGCCATGGGGATAACCCGGCCCCTCCTTGGCGGGTTATATCCAATAGCCATATCCCCAACAACTAGGGTAACAACCTTCTCTCTCGGGTTTGTGATCTTATTGAACCTTCGACTGGAGATAGGGACACACAATTGATGAATCATTTTTTTGGCAAGTTGATGCCCAAAGGATACTAGCCATTCCGCTACCGCTGCATGAAATGACAGATTTATTGCTTGGAACCCTACCAAGATTGGCATTTTCTCGTTTCACTTGGCTTGCCAATTAGAACGGGAGGGCCAATTTGGACATAAGATGGAAACTACCTCGGGGTCTTCAAGCTCGAATGAAATTTGGCATTCGTTTTGGAATCTCCAGTGCCTAGCAAAGATGAGAATTTTCATTTGGAGATCCCTAGCTACATAGTGTTATTCCTGGCAGAGCCATTCTTACTGCCAATCATGTGAAGGTGAAGGATCACTGCCCTACATGTGGATATCAGACACTTCATCTTTGAATGTGCAAGGACGGTGGTAGTTTGGAGGAATCTCGATCTACATGACGTTATTAAAAGAGCTTGCTTGATTAAGCAAGAAGGGGAAGCAGTCCCGGAGTACCTGCTACTGCTAGGTATGGAGGACACTGAAATTCATATCTTAGGGCTCACTACTAGGGAAAACTTATACGCGGAGGCTTATCAGTAGCACGGATTATAAACATGCACTACTGCTACTTAACAGTAGCGCGTGGCTAAGACCGGCGCTACAAGTAAGCCACTAGCAGGAGTGCGTTCGTGCAAAAAGGCGCTGCTGAAGGAAATATGCCCTAGAGGCAATAATAAAGTTGCTATTTTATATTATATTTCCTTGTTCATGATAAAGGTTTATTATTCATGCTAGAATTGTATTGATCAGAAACTTAAATACATGTGTGAATACATAAACAAATAGTGTGTCTCTAGTAAGCATCTAATAGACTAGCTCGTTGATCAAAGATGGTTAAGGTTTCCTAACCATAGACATGTGTTGTCATTTGATAACGGGATCACATCATTAGGAGAATGATGTGATGGACAAGACCCATCCGTTAGCTTAGCATAATGATCGTTCAGTTTATTGCTATTTATTTCTTCGTGTCAAATACATATTCCTTCGACTATGAGATTATGTAACTCCCGGATACCGGAGGAATACCTTGTGTGCTATCAAACGTCAGAACGTACCTGGGTGATTATAAAGATGCTCTACAGGTATATCTGAAGGTGTTTGTTGAGTTGGCATAGATCAAGATTAGGATTTGTCACTCCGAGTATCGGAGAGGTATCTTTGGGCCCTCTCGGTAATACACATCACAAGCTTGCAAACAAATGACTAAGGAGTTAGTCACGAGGTGATATATTACGGAATGAGTAAAGAGACTTGCCGATAACGAGATTGAACTAGGTATGAAGATACCGACGAACGAATCTTGGGCAAGTAACATACCGATGGACAAAGGGAATTATGTATGTTGTCATAACGGTTCGACCGATATAGATCTTCGTAGAATATGTAGGAGCCAATACGGGCATATAGGTTCCGCTATTGGTTATTGACCGGAGAGGTGTCTCGGTCATGTCTACATAGTTCTCAAACCCGTAGGGTCCGCACGCTTAACGTTCGTTAACGATATAATGTTAGATGAGTTATATGTTTTGGTGACCGAATGTTGTTCGGAGCCCCGGATGACATCACGGACATGACAAGGATTTTTGAAATGGTCGAGAGGTAAAGATTGATATATAAGACGATGGTATTTGTGTAGGAGATATGCCCTAGAGGCAATAATAAATGATATTATTTATCTCCAAGTTCATAATTATGTTTATGTTCCACTAGTCATCAACCCGTACACCTGCACGGTCTAGAAAGTGTTCTATCATAACATTATTATGGAATCACTATATAATTTATATTGTGGTAGAATTTAATGCACATGTGAAGTTTTATACTAAAATGTGGATTATATAAATCAAAAATTGATACAGCGTATCAAACCCTATATATTTGGAATAATGTCTGGTTTGCGTCCAAACATTACAAATAGATTGATGCACATTTTAGTATTTTGATACTTTTAGAGGAAAAATCTAACATCGAAAATTCCCTTTCAATGACTTTCATAACTACAATGGATTTGACAAATAGTATCAACATTCCTGGATACATATGATGGGTGTAGAGATATCCTAATACATTTATATTTGACGAAGCTTTCTTGCCAAAGTAGGAACATCATTTGCATCAACATCATTTTTTTGAATTACCCCTAAAGATTAGTTGGCAGCAATCTTTGTTGTAACTACTTAGCATATTTGTGTAGAACTATTCAATTTTTGAACAATTATAATGATTTGCACCGGTATAATGACAACTACTTCTCTAAGTGCGTCGTCGTCCTCTTACATCAGGTCTGTCTTCCTTTACCCTAATCCTTTCCATTTATATTATATTTCAATAATACTTGATGTTGCATGGAGGTAATACATTGAGTAGGCAGACCTAAATCACTCGTAGTATGCACTTTCTAATCTGGTGAGATTATGCACACATCGACATGTATACTTCTTAACCTAAGCCAATTGCTTTTTTCACATAATTACACTAAGAATAGAGAAATATTGTTTAGTGTTGAATAATAATAATAATAATAATAATAATAATAATAATAATAATAATAATAACAATAATAATATGTGTGTCAGCCTGCTAATATGCTATTTCCTCTCATTCGGGTGCATGGCCATGCTGGTCAATTTACAATTTGTAGGGCGAGGATGAAATTGACTAAGTTATACATGAGTGAATCTTCTATTTCAAAATATCTGGCCTCCACTAATCTACGTTTCACATCATCTCTCTTGGTCCTTATTGCATTCGATTATAGTCCTTCTTTATCTTTATTATTAAACTTTGGAGTATATTTTAATACTTTAAAATTTGTTTTACCCAATAAGATTCAATTTTAATGGATGTGAATGTGGAATATTCTTATTAGCAATACCCATAAAATTACAGTTATGTTAATATATGATTTTTCTGTGCACGTCAATTTCTGTATTTTTTCCTTGTTATGTTACAATTAGGTGATTTCAGAAATTAAATTATTACAGTATGGGTCTTTATTACGTAAGGTATGATTGATTTTTTTATAACGTGAGATGCTTGAGGAGTATATATTTGTACGTTTTCATTTTCCAATTTACAGGGAACATGTACGTGTTTGTTGTGTGTAGGAACTGGGATAGGAACTGGGACGTGGACTTCACGTGGGGCATTAGGAGCTCTCATTATATGTTTCTTTTTTCTATCACAAAGGGAGAGGACACGTGGATTTTGTATTGGTTGAAACTTAGCGAATTAGCGTGGGTGTTTAGGACTCTCTGACGTACGTATTTTTTTTGCAGGTGACTATGTGATGTACGTGTTGAGTTACACGTATGTGTTGTCTTTTTCATAAATAAAATTGTACGTACCTCTCATAGATCTCGTCCATTAATTTTTAAATCTAATGGCTACGTTAATCTTGATGATGTGGATTAACATGAAGACTCAAAAGGTTATATTACGGAATGAGTAAAGAGACTTGCCGATAACGAGATTGAACTAGGTATGAAGATACCGACGAACGAATCTTGGGCAAGTAACATACCGATGGACAAAGGAAATTATGTATGTTGTCATAACGGTTCGACTGATATAGATGTTCGTAGAATATGTAAGAGCCAATACGGCATATAGGTTCCGCTATTGGTTATTGACCGGAGAGGTGTCTCGGTCATGTCTACATAGTTCTCAAACCCGTAGGGTCCGCACGCTTAACGTTCGTTAACGATATAATGTTAGATGAGTTATATGTTTTGGTGACCGAATGTTGTTCGGAGCCCCGGATTACATCATGGACATGACAAGGATTTTTGAAATGGTTGAGAGGTAAAGATTGATATATAGGACGATGGTATTTGTGTAGGAGATATGCCCTAGAGGCAATAATAAATGATATTATTTATTTCCAAGTTCATAATTATGTTTATGTTCCACTAGTCATCAACCCGTGCACCTGCACGGTCTAGAAAGTGTTCTATCATAAAATTATTATGGAATCACTATATAATTTATATTGTGGTAGAATTTAATGCGCATGTGAAGTTTTATACTAAAATGTGGATTATATAAATCAAAAATTGATACAGCGTATCAAACCCTATATATTTGGAATAATGTCTGGTTTGCGTCCAAACATTACAAATATATTGATGCACATTTTAGTATTTTGATACTTTTAGAGGAAAAATCTAACATCAAAATTTCACTTTCAATGACTTTCATAACTACAATGGATTTGACAAATAGTATCAACATTCCTAGACACATATGATGGGTGTAGAGATATCCTAATACATTTATATTTGATGAAGCTTTCTTGCCAAAGTAGGAACATCATTTGCATCAACATCATTTTTTTGAATTACCCCTAAAGAGTAGTTGGCAGCAATCTTTGTTGTAACTACTTAGCATATTTGTGTAGAACTATTCAATTTTTGAAGAATTAGAATGATTTGCACCGGTATAATGACAACTACTTCTCTAAGTGCGTCGTCGTCCTCTTACATCAGGTATGTCTTCCTTTACCCTAATCCTTTCCATTTATATTATATTTCAATAATACTTGATGTTGCATGGATGTAATACATTGAGTAGGCAGACCTAAATCACCCGTACTATGCACTTTCTAATCTGGTGAGATTCTGCACACATCGACATGTATACTCTTAACCTAAGCCAATTGCTTTTTTCACATAATTACATTAAGAATAGAGAAATATTGTTTAGTGTTGAATAATAATAATAATAATAATAATAATAATAATAATAATAATAATAATAATAATAATAATAATAATAATAATGATAATAATATGTGTGTCGGCCTGCTAATATGCTATTTCCTCTCATTCGGGTGCATGGTCATGCTGGTCCATTTACAATTTATAGGGCGAGGATGAAATTGACTAAGTTATACATGAGTGAATCTTCTATTTCAAAATATCTGGCCTCCACTAATCTATGTTTCACATCATCTCCCTTGGTCCTTATTGCATTCGATTATGGTCCTTCTTTATCTTTATTATTAAACTTTGGAGTATATTTTAATACTTTAAAATTTGTTTTACCCAATAAGATTCAATTTTTAATGGATGTGAATGTGGAATATTCTTATTAGCAATACCCATAAAATTACAGTTATGTTAATACATGATTTTTCTGTGCACGTCAATTTCTGTATTTTTTCCTTGTTATGTTACAATTAGGTGATTTCAGAAATTAAATTATTACAGTATGGGTCTTCATTACGTAAGGTATGATTGATTTTTTTATAACGTGAGATGCTTGAGGAGTATATATTTGTACGTTTTCATTTTCCAATTTACAGGGAACATGTACGTGTTTGTTGTATGTAGGAACTGGGACGTGGACTTCACGTGGGGCATTAGGAGCTCTCATTATATGTTTCTTTTTCTATCACAAAGGGAGAGGACACGTGGATTTTGTATTGGTTGAAACTTAGCGAATTAGCGTGGGTGTTTAGGACTCTCTGACGTAGGTGTTTTTTTTTCAGGTGACTATGTGATGTACGTGCTGCGTTACACGTATGTGTTGTCTTTTTCATAAATAAAATTGTACGTACCTCTCATAGATCTCGTCCATTAATTTTTAAATCTAATGGCTATGTTAATCTTGATGATGTGGATTAACATGAAGACTCAAAAGGTGCCTCCCATTAGTAAATATAAGATATAAGATATAAGATAGAAGATGCTATCACTGCTATGGTTCTTGAGTCTGCAATAACACGAGGCTCGGAGGAAGACTCATATGCACGTGTGGAATAATAAATGGTAAGAAGTATTCTTAGTCTGGCCTCTAAGACTAGCTCAAGTGTTGCATGATGGTTCTGTTTTCCTGATCATCGGCATGTCTATGCGAGCAACTTTGAGAGCACAATGTTAAGAGAACATTTGTGTTGAATCGACCCGGATTGATGTTATGCTATGAGATTCATTCATCACAAGCTAATGGTATATAACATAGAGATGGTTAACGTTTACATGATTCTTAGACCATGAGAGTATCGAGTTCTTCATGCTTGCTTCATGAACTTTCGGGTTTGTTAAACGTCATCCGTAAATGGGTGTCTATTACGGTGACTTACGGGTTCATGGAAAAGTATGTCAAGTAACTTGATAGCTCAAGATTGGGATTTGCTACTCCGACGATGGAGAGATATCTCTGGGCCCTCTCGGTGTTATGGTATCCATCATCGTCTGGCCAGCCACTTTGTGATTTGATCACGCGGATGCCGGAACACAGGAACGAGAAAAGAGAACAATACCGATAACGAGGTAACTGGCATAGTGGACAAGTTGTTGATCTGCGGGGATGCCAACATGTCTCACCTCGGGTATTTGTAACATATCATGAAGCAACAGGAATAGCATACGACAACTGGAGGTTCACTCGAATATTCATTCGTGTGGGTATAGGGGTCAATATGGGTGTCCACGACTCCGATGTTGATCATTGATTGGAAAGTGTCCCGGTCATGTCTATGCTTCACCGAACCTATAGGGTCACGCGCTTAAGGGTCATCTATCTGCTGAATACTAGACAGAGAGTTTGAGAGAAAATCACCAAAAAAGTTTCAGACACCAAAATGTTTCGGACAGCGGAAAAGTTCCGCAGAGAGAGGTCATCGGATGAGTTTGGGTGAAACCGAAAAGTTGTTTCGGGATATACTATTAAGTCAATTGGTTTCGGCACATGCCTGATAATTCTTGGAGGGTGCCAGAGTCATTCTGGAAACTTTCTGGAATTTTCAGGGATAAAAGCTGGAATTGTTCCGGAGCTGTCGGTACCGGTTTGGTTGCTTTTCGCAGATGAAATTCACTAATCTAAAATTGTTTCTGAATGAATCCAAAATCATTTTAGTGGGTACTGGAATTATTGTAAGACCCACAGAAATATTTTCAGATTTAATGGATGCGAAAAATTGTCTTCATGAATAGGGAAAACGCATTCTTGTTTGCTTTTCGCAGATGAAATTCACTAAACCGAAATTGGTTCGGAACGCGATGAAAATTATTTTAGTGGGTACTGGAAATGTTTTGAGCCCACATAAATATTTTCAGTTCGAACGGACGCTGAAAAATGTCGTCGTGAATAGCAAAAGTGCATTTTTCTTGGCTTCTTGGAGAAGCCACCTTGGGGGCCTTTTGGTATTATCCCCTTGACTTCTTGGAGAAGCCACCCTTGGGCTTGCCCTATAAATAGGGGTGGAGGGGGATGCCTAAAGACACACTCTTTATCACAAACAAGAGCCATGCATGATCTGGCTTCTCTCGCCCTCCTAGCGAAATAGTTTCGTAGAGCCGAAAGATTGCCTGGGTTCCAGTGGGAACTAGTTCTGGATGGCGAAGCCCTGCCGGATAGATGACACCGTATGTGTGCAACCCCATAGAGAGGTCGTAGTTTCGGTCCTTTTGCCCGAGGGGCTGTTTTGAGACTGCCTCCCGAAGGGCTGTCCAAGTGACGGTCCGAGTTCTGTGAGTCCTCCCGAAGGGCTGTCCGAGTGACCATCCGAGTTTTGTCCTCCCGAAGGGCTGTCCGCGACACCATCCGACGAACTGTCCGACCGCCTCCCGAAGGGCTGTCCGTGGGGCGGATGAGGGTATACATCCACGCGGTTGGGAGGTTGTAAATCCTAGCTGCGGGGATCTGCACCGCCGATCGTCATCGACTCTACTTCCCGCTGCGCTACGAGTCGGTAACGAAAATGATCAAACCTTGTATGCAGTCTCCATAGGGGTCCTGGGCTGGTCCGTAAGTCAGAAATTTTTGTTTTCTACTACGTTCCCCTACAGTGGCATCATGAGCCGTGCTATGCGTAGATGCAGGTTGCGATCTAGAATACATAGAGATGTATGGGTGTTGCACAATATAATTTGTAGTAGATGAGTTCTATTACTGAAAATTAGTGTGCGGGTAGCAGATGAAATCTATTACCCGATTTTCTTGTTGCTTCCCTGGAATTTGCATATTTCTGATCTTGATAGCGGCATGGTGGATTTTCAATGTTCTGGCAATCCGCGATCCTGATTGATCAACGAAGTCCTAACAGTTCGTTGAAATCCACCATAGTTAGAAAGAAAGCTGAAATTTCATAGACAAAAGGGCAATGCAGATATGATCTGCACCGGGGTCATGCGTATGATGAAGTTCAGTATGGGGCTCGAGATTTTATTATCTCATGTTTCATACACCCCGCAAAGTTAATCTAGCGACTTGAATTATCATACTTGATGATGGACGTTGGTAGCTTCGGTTTGTTTCGAAACCTTAGAAGCCACAAAAAAGAAGTTTTTGCATGAACCGATTAGAGGCGTCTAGCTTGGTTTTGCAGGAGGGTTTGCATGTGCATGTGATGTGGTATAGCAATGCTCATAATAATTTGATTATGTATGAGATGACTATGTGATGTAATTAACATGACCTGCAAGTCATGATTTGGCATGATGGCTGGAGCCATATGATTGCACTTTAATGACCCGCGTGTCAACCTTATGTAATGCATTTATTTTATCCGCTATGGAGATAGCGATATTATCTGGTGCATCGACAAGGTGGTGGCAGTCTTCGCGAAGGTGAACACCGCGAATGCCGAAGACGAAGAAATACTTGACTTTTCCGTCAGGAGAGGCTATACCATATCATGCTATTAAGAATTGCCTGAGATGTTTATCCCTCTTCATGGACCCTTCTTGATTGCGCGGTAGTCGCTTTTATTAGGGTGATCTCTCAAAAAAATATCAAGTAGTTAGTGTTCTCCCAAGTGTAGCACCGTCACGGCACCTAACTTTTCGGGGTATCACAGGATCTCCCTGGGTATGAATGATTAGGGAAGTGTGAGGCGGGTGAGTTGAGACCTCGCAGCAAGATCACTTGGCTGTCTTGACGTTCTGGAAGGATCTCCCTGAGCTTGGAACACGCCCATCGAAAGATGAACAAGAGTCACATAGAGATGTGATCAGCAAGTTTGCCTACCGACTGAATTTCGCGCCATCAGTGTTCATCTTGTTCAGGCGTTGAATGGATATGCGGGTCTTGTGTCACTCATAATCAGTTTTGAGATATATTGATTTCAGTGGGAGCGCACTATTGAATTAACATGTTTAATTCTCAATGCAATTAATTATGAACACTGTCTAAGATTTTTTTTGCAAACTAGTTGTAGAATAATGGCTCGTGTTTCCACCTTCCCTGTTAAAATTGAATAGCTGTTAAATATCTGGCTAAAAATTTATGATTGGTAACGTAATGTGAGGATTGTCCTCAAAAGTGCCGAGAAGGACTTTGTCCTATCGCATGCTTTCCGTATACTACCGCTAAATGCAATGGATGATGAGACTCTCGTCCTTCGATCCAAAAGCTATGGTTCCATTACGGTCAAGTGTAATATGTTTGCTTCATTGAAACCCGAACTTCGAAAGTCTTGGGATAATTATGTGATATTCTTGGAACTGAAAATTAATTTTCAGATACAAACAAAGGCTAAAAGATATGAAATATCCAAAGCAATGTTTGTTTGCAAATTATTAGTGAAGTGTTTACTATGCATTAGACTGATAAGAGGGGGATCCAGAAGAACGCCTATCATATGATGAAAGGTGAATAAAACAACAACTTAAAGAGAAAGGAAGTGTCCAAAGGGTGTTAGTATACTTACACGCCTAGGAAGTCCGGAGCTAACGCCAATCTTAAGTTGGGTGCTTCTTTTGCGAGTAGGAAATACTAAAAGTTAAATTGTTAGAAGTATAAAGGAAGAAAGAAAGATGACTGGAATACCCAGCTCATGTATGAATGTCATACATGTTTTTGATGTATAGAAGGCTGGTAAAAGATATAGTTCTTGGGAGTTATGGTTAAACATGTTAATCACTAATTCTAGGGTATTGTGAGTTAATCACAAAGATACCCGCTCGATTGCATTTTGTTGCAACTCGATGTAAGAACTGCTATGGCCTAAAAGATTGGCCAGGAATGAGGTTTTAATACATGCTGGGAACATAGTAAAAGTTACTATACCTTCCATCGGTGTATTACCTATGTATTTTCTTTCATAATTCATTTTAGAGTTTCTCACACTCTAGCCCTTTGCATAAGGTATCTTGCAAGAAGGTTGTTCATAAGAGAACATTTGATGTTCAGTATTATGAATAAACATAAGGGCCATACTTTCATTATGAATGAGATGTATGTTATGAATAATGATATTAATATATTACCTCTATGTTTACTTTCATAGTTCATTTTAGAGTTTCTTACACTCTAGCCAATTGCAAAATGTTTATTGCAAAAGGGTCGTTCATAAAAGAACAATTGTTGGTCAGTATTATGAATAACACGAAGGGCCATGCTTCCATCCAAGATGAGATGTATGTTATGAATATTGATGGTAAAATGATACATCCATAACACTGACGCTAAATGTCGCAAGAATATGAGAAGACCACACATGTGTGGCACTGCATTTGGTCACGTTGGAGAAACCCGCTTGGAAAAAATCCATTATGATGGATTTTGAAGTCGTTTGATTTTGAATCATCTGGCACTTGCAACTGTTCTCCGAAAGTGAAGTGACTGAAATACAGTTCACAGGCCATAAGGAACGAGCAACAAACTTATTTGTGATCATACATTTTGATGTGTGTAGTTCAATAAATGTTGTTGCAAGTAGTGGATTTATATATCTTTAGAAATGACTCAAGTAGATATATGGATATTTGCTTGATGAGACGTAAGTCTGGATCTTTTGAAATCATTCGGAAGGTTTTCAAAAATGAAGTAGAAGTTATTGTAACAAGGAAATTATGTTTCTGCAATTTTATTGCAGAAAAGAATATTTGAGTTACAAGTTTAGCGAATGTCTGATGAGTTGTGAAAAGAGTTTCATAACTTACAACTCCCGGAACACCACTATGAGTGGAATGTCTGTGAAGATGTAATCAAACCATTTATGACATATTAAGATGAAAGATGACATAAATAAATTTGCCATTATCACTTTTGAAGAGTAATGCTTTAGAGACTGCCGCTTTTACACTGAAAAGAGCTCCATCAGGTGTGTTGAAATGATGGCATGGTATGGTACGCCCAACCATGTTATATCTTTTCTTAAGATTTGGAATATGGGACTTGTGTAAAGTGTTACAAACCTATTCCAAATCAGACAAGTGCTACTTTGTAAGTTATCCCAAGTCATTGGGTATTCCACCACCACTATACCGAGGCAAAGGATTTTTGCCACAAAACGGTATGCTTTCAAAGAGAATAGTTCTTGCAAAAGGGTAAGTGGGAGGATAGTGCAACTCGACGAGATAACAAGTATCTTCGTCATCAGGTCAAAGGAAAGGAACCTTGGAACTAATTCCAGAGTTTCCTACTGCGACTTTTACGGAAGCCTCTACATTAGATGTATGGACTTCGGTCTAACTTGTAGCTGAACAACATAGGCAAAGCTCGTGCAAACCTCTCGGGTGCGCAAACGAGATATTGTTGTTAGACAACATACCTATGATTCACAAGGAAGCGTTGATGGGCCCTGACTCTGGAATTGCTTGAATGCCAATATAATCCGAGATAGTTTCCATAAATGATTCAAGACTTAAATCTTGATAAACCCTCCGAAAGACTTGGAGTCTAATGGATTGTAATCGGACTATAAACTGATATGGATAAAATGTTTTATCCATTAAGCTCTACTTGTTGCAATAATAAGTTCAAGGAGTTGACTACAATGAGATTGTCTCACCGTAGCAATGATTAAAGTCGGTCCGGGTTAAACTAGCAATTAATACATATTTCAAAACGTGAGATATGAAACATGGATGACAGTAGAATTTCCATGAAATGGAATTACAACCTAGGACTTGTATGTGATACATTCCAAATTATTTTGTCGGTCCAAAGGATGCTAGGAAGTATGCTAGCTTTAGAGTTCCAGCAATGGACAGAAGAGAGCAAAATGGAGTTGGAATCTTCATTTTTGATGGGATGGTCAAAGGGTTTTGACTTCATCAATGGGTAAAGAAGATGCTTGTGGTTTCAAGAAAGTAAATGGGAACATAATAATATTTCTGAAAACCTTGTGTGCTTGACACATTGTTAATTGGAAATAAATTTCTTGACACGAATTAGGACTTCATTTGAAACTAGTTTTTTGATGAAGTGCTTGGGCTAAATAGCCTTGATATTAGGCATAATGATCTATGGAGATAGATTTACCTAATAGGGCTGAGCAAAAATACATATTGACAAGATGCTAAAACCGTTTATCACTAAGAACGACAAGGAGTGATTCTTGCCAAATTCACATGGAAAGAGTTTTTGCAAGAATCAGTGTCCCAAAACACTGATGAGCAAAATACACGATGGAGATTCCAGACACTCCTGTGTTTGGATTAATCATGTATTCCATGGTATGTAAAACAACCAGATATGTCCAATACTCCCAAGCTGTTGCGAGTATAGATACCAAAGTGATCAAAAGTACTGATCATGGGACAACAGTGAAAAAGGATCATTGAGTACTAAAGTAGCACTGATGACATGTTTTCTCGCAAGTGGACATCGTGAAGAGTTCGTTGTAAAAGGTTACATCGATACAATATTCATCATTTCTCCATGCGATTTTCGATTTAAATTGAGGGTTTTGTGTAACACACAATATGGTGGTGCAGTTAGTTGGAAATTGTTCCAAACAAGTTACTATGGCGAATTCTATAACAGAGGCGACAAAGACAAAGATGTTGAATCATACAGTTCATTCATGAACTTAGTATGGTTCCAAGAAGGCTTTGGTCAATGGGACACTATTGCAGATAGTTGCTCCACAACTCAGTCTAAGAATCAGGTTTCAACCAATGATTCACATATATACAAAGCCAAGTCCGCACAAAATATGAATTTCGTGAAAGCGTGAAAACGCGAGGATATGCAGAGATACACACGGAGCTGAAGTTGTCAGATCCAATGGACATCAGGCTATACCACATGCGAAGCACTTTTTACACCAGTATGCCATAGGTGTAAAGTGCATTAGCATTAACTAGATTATTAACACTAGTGCAAGTGGGAGTCTGTAGGAGATATGCCCTAGAGGCAATAATAAATGATATTATTCATCTCCAAGTTCATAATTATGTTTACTAGTCGTCAACCCGTGCACCTGCACGGGCTAGATATTTCTCTATTATTTACCAATAATTTATAAGTAAAAATATCATTATACATTCCTGCATATATACTTTGTAGGCATGGAACTGTAAATATAAAGCATGCTACATTTTAAGTAGTAATAATGTTGCTTAATCTTGAAAATTGCAAGAATTTATTCAAGTAGCTAACACGAATTTTAATCATCAGAAATTTTTTTAACTTAATGGACAAAAGAATCTATGCAATAGTAAGTAGAATTGTACATGCGTAATGGGATAATATTTTTCTCTAAAGTGGTAGATGTTGTCATTATAAATCCAGCTGTGTTTCACTTAGGTTGCAGTTACCATATAATCTCCACGATGACTACTTTTTGGATATAAAGGTATTTGAAATTTATGCAGTAATCTTTATCTCATTTGTAAGCTTTGTAAGCATTCCAGAACTTTGGCAACAATGGTGCCAAACCTAGTGGACATCAAAATAAATTATACTTTAGTACTTAATCCAATTATATTTCCTCTTACCATCTGTAAAATATGTGACGCTTGCAATGCTAAAACTTTTAGAAACATTGATGTAACTAAGGGTATCATCGCGGACCTCACTCTGTGGTCTCACCGCCTTAAGGAGGTGAAGGACAGAGTTCACGCCTACTTGAGGCGGGACTTCTTACTTCTCGCCTTGTCTAGTTTGTAAAAAAAAAGAAATATATTCAGGTGGGGAGTCTTTCTCCCCGATGACAGTTTCAAAAAAAAGGTTTAAAATCTCTGTAACACTTATTATATAACTCATATAGGCATATACATGCAGGGTAACAAAAATAGAACAGTATATACTTCCCGGAGATAGGGAATCAAGATAATACATGTGCTACCTTTACTTGACAGGCAACCATCAACTAAATGAGCATGATTTTTTACACTGTCATGTTACCTCGTCAAAAATGAAAGAGAAGAACAGAAGAGTGTTCCATGACATGATCGTGCAGCCTCCTGTGATCTTGCAAATAATTAGAGATGAAGTCGACCTCCTTCCTCTTGATGTAATGTTGTAGCCTGCTACCTGTTGGCTGTTGCTTGTGCTTTCGGTAACTACTTTTCCCACTTTGGTTTCTTTTTTCTCTTTTGTAAATTGTTCCCCTGTGCCATCTATAATGCAAAAGCCGAGGTCCTGCTGGTTTGGGTCAGAAATGTTACCTATTCAAATCAGATCATGGAAGTGAAAGAGTGTAAAAACGGCAAGAGAAGAAATATAATCATATAGAAAATTAGACAGTTGAACGCAGAATACAGGACCAAACTGACTATGTATAATTAACTGTTCTTTTTGAGTAAGGGTAATAAATACACCTTTTTCTGCAAAAAAATGAAAGAAATATTCTCTGATTTGCTTTTTGTTATGAACAATTTTTAGCTCTTACAAACAAAAGCATTACTGAACTGATGATGTTAGTCGTACTTCAGCCTAACAAATGTAGGGATGATGACTTTGAGTAGGCAATAATTTGTGTAGGGAAAATGTGGTATTTAATCTAACTTTACTCTGAACCTGAGTTCATAATATATCTTACTAACATGCTCCTTTACACGTATACATGAAATTAGTACTTGGAAATTGGAGTGTTCTGATTATTTTTCAAACTTCAATATATTGCGAGTTGCCTGCTTCACCACATAGAACAATAAATCGTGGAGTAGATGTAGCATGACATACATTATTTTTCGGATGCACCACGGAAAATTTTGAGCAGCACTATTTAATCAAATCCCCAAATAGCCACATGTTTATGATGACCATTGTTTACTCTGAAACTAAACATTTGATATTTTTGATTGTCAAATCAGAAATTTTAGTATACAAAGAAGTACTGCAATTTGACATATGAAAGATATAAAAGTAGACATAAATAAAGAGATTTTGAAAATCCTTACCTGTAATCGAACGCGATAGACATACAATAGAAGAACCTGTAAATGCATGAATGATTAAAACTATAATATCCTGCACGTGCATGCAAATAGGTGGTGCATGTATCTAATGACTGCTTAATATATTATATTGCCTCACGTCTGATTGGAAAGAGACACACTAAGATACGACTGATAGAAGCTTGGTAATGTTGGTGGACAAAAACCTAGAAGTATGGTCGGAGGGTCTCCACGGAACTGCTCGCGTAGCCCTCTCTCCCTCTCTCTAGCCACTACATCCGGCATATTCTTGCGCATGACACAAATAAGTTTTGATGAATTGAAAATTGAACCAATGATACCTGCCGATACTGCATCCTCCACTACCAAGATGACCCAATGACACGGGCCAAGGAAAAACACAACACACTGGAGTAGCGGGTGCAAGGTGATGGTCAATGATATGGTAGATGTCTACACCCATATGGAATCGATGACTCAAACTTCGGTTGCTGCAGGTGTGGCTGGGCAAGGCGACTTCTCCATGTTGCCTTGGCTGAATCAAAGTATAGAAAATATGACAACATGAATATCAGAGCTACAGTATTCCTTGGTTTCCAGAGAGACCTTGCAGGAGTGCACGTAATTTAAGATACTAAGAATACACACTGGAGGAACAATGGAATAGAACTTGTGTGCCATTGGCCGCAGCTCAAAGCCTCATGATGCTGTGTCACTGGCTGTTTAACATCCTCTCCTCCTTGTTATAAAGTTTATCACGACCCACCTAGGGCAGTTGATCTGTTGTTAACTTGTCATCCTACCAATCTGCACCTCCATCTGTTTCCAAACATCATGCAAAAATTGGCCTAAAAGCACAAAGACAACAGTGAGCACGATCCATGCCTGTGGCAATCCAATTAATTTTGCTTGCTTGAGTAGTATTTCTGGCCGGCAGTGCAGAAACAATCAGTCAAGGTTGTGTACATGCGTGGGCTTGTTGAAGTTAGGGAGCCAGCTCTGTTCAAGGATAAACGTTTTGCTGCTGTACTAAGTGTCGGCCGTCAGTAATTCATGAACGGAAGTACTCGCTGGTATGGGGTCGTGCTAACAAATTGTACACATCAACTAATTTCACCAGTTGATAACCAACTATCATCAAAACAGAAATATTTGGCATCAAATTGATGAAGAATGAACCTGAACCTGTGTTTGGAGGCGTCAGAGTTTGGAAGACTCCTTGATTCCTCCCAATATATGGTCCTGCAGCATGATTTATGCCCTCTTCCACGGATATGGCCTCAAAGGGAGTGTCACGGGACAGAGCTGAGGCGGAAGGTAGCTTCCCTGGGGGCACAGGTGATTCAATGGCTGGAGGTCAAGGGGATCGGTGGGATTTTTGTAGATAGATTGCATCCTAGAAGTTTAGGACGTGAAAACTACAGAGGGGACATGAGAGGAAGATGATGATGAGGAGCGGCGCTAGGGTTCTCTTCCTAATGGGGAGGTGCCATATGCGAGGGAGATGTTCATTAGGGATCAAGCGAGACGTTTTCCCTTGGGATCCTATGCATTTTTTTACAGGTCACGATGGCGTGGAGGTGGGATATCCGGCCAGAACTCTTGCGGTACTTCATCAAACGGATGTAAATAGCTACAGTTTGATCGGACGGATAATTTCTTTCGTTTTTGACGATTAACGTGGAGCCTCGATTAGTGCCTCCAATTAGTAAATATAAGATTTTTGGAGTAGAAGAAGTATGGTTTGAGTGCAGATTACTACAGACAGTTATGTTTTTGACAGATTCTGTTTTCAATGCATAGTTTGCTTGTTTTCTAGTTTCTATGGCTTATATTGCTCAATATAAATTGTGGAAATGATATGCTACAATAGGCATTGTGTGGAAACAATTATGAATCTTGTCTTTGACAGTACCAAAGTGAAATGGTTTGCTCTTTATCATACTAGCCTATCTCACAAAGTTCCGTTAAGTTTTGTGTGATGGAAGTTTTCAAGTTTTGGGTGAGATGTCGATATGAGGAGAATAAGGAGTGACAAGACCCTAAGCTTGGGGATTCCCAAGGCACCCCAAGGTAATATTCAAGGAAGATCCAAGCAACTAAGCTTGGGGATGCCCCGGAAGACATCCCCTCTTTCGTCTCCAACATTATCGGTAACCTCACTTGGAGCTACATTTTTATTCGTCACATGATATGAGTTTTGCTTGGACCGTCATTTTATTGTGTTATTATTTGCTTGCTGTTATTTAGAATAATTTTTTTCATATTTATTTTCAAAAAAAAATGTGAAGTATAGCCTTCGCCATGCTTATCTTGCAAGTACATGAGTTGCTGTTTCAAAACAGAAAGTTTATCGATGTTGCAAAAATTCCCGAGAAAAGTCAGAATGTGATAAAATGTTGAAACTTTTTGAATAGTAATATATAAAAAAATTTCTACAGTGTGGTATTTATTTTAGAATCTTTGGAGTTAGGGAAGTATTATTAATCTTGCATTTCTTATAGACTGTACTGTTTTGGCAGATTGTTGTTATGTTTGCATATGTTTGCTTGTTTAATGATTCTATTTGAGGATAGGAGTATTAAATATGCAGAGGCATTTAGTATGCAATGTTGAATAATAATTTTAGTGATTTTCTATAGTAGGTAATGATAAAGTTTTTGCATTGGTTTATACTAACTTATCTCACGAGTTCTTGTTGAGTTTTGTGTGGATGAAGTTATCTAGATTTAGGAAAACCGTGATATGAGAAGAATTAAGGAGACACTAAAGTTCAAGCTTGGGGATGCCCAAGGCATCCCAAAATAATATTTCAAGAAGTCTCAAGCATCTAAGCTTGGGGATGCCCCGGTAGGCATCCCACCTTTTTTCTTCAACAATTATCGGTTAGTATCGGTTGAGCCTAAGTTTTTGATTCTTCACATGATGTGTGCTATCCTTGGAGTGTCATTTTATTTTGTTTTGCTTGCTGTTTTAATAAAGTACTTAGATCTGAAACTTTAAAATAAAATAGTGTCCTCAAATAGTTGCCAGGGAGGCAAGGTAAGCAGCATTCGAATCTCGTCAACGAAGCTCTTTTCTGTATCATTTACTCTTGTGCTTCACTTATATCCTATGAGTAAATTGTTGAATGAATTGAATGTCATGAAGTTGAAATCATATCATGCCTAGTGGTAGCTTCACGTTGGGTTTAGAAAGTGAAATCTTTTGAGGCTTGACAATCACAATTTTGGTCATACAAGCAATTCACGAATAATTAGTATAAGGAAGAGAACTTTCACATGCAAATACACTATCTTGGAAATCTTTTGTGCTCGTGAGTCCCATCAAAATATTATATACCAAAATTGTTGACGTTGGACAAGGAATACAACGTAATGATTTATATTTTCTCATATTCACATAGAGGTCATATTGTCATAGATCCTTCAACATGTGGTGCTTGCCCCCCATCTTTGCTAGCCAAAAATTCCGCACCAAGTAGAGATACTACTTGTTCATCCAAAAACCCTTAAACCCAAATCTTATTTTCAAGAGTCCACCATACAAACCTAAGGATTGAATAAGATTCTTCAAGTAAGTTGTCATCGGTGCAATAAGGCAATAAATATTGCTTCTAAAAGTGTGAGATCATTTAGTGTAAGAGAAAATTGAGCGTTGTACGAACTTGTGATGGCAAAGAATAATAGCGATAGACTGCATAATAAAGGTTGCTATCATAATGGGCAATATAACGTGATGTTCTTTTGCACTAAGGGGTTGAGCATACAAACAAATAAGCGCATGGAAACCTCTACTTCCCTCTGCGAAGGGCCTATCCTTTACTTTTATGTATTTACTTTTATGCAAAGAGTCAAAGTTTTTCTCTCTATTCCTTTTTATTTTTCTCCTTTGGCAAGCATCATGTGGTGAGGAAAGATCTAAGCACATATGTCCACTTGAATATGGGTACCATGAGTTATTATTGTTGACATCCCCCTTGAGGTGAATACGTTGGGATGCGAAATCATAAGCCCCTATCTTTCTATGTGTCCGGTTCAAACGTTTTGCTCATGTGTATGTGGTGATTGTTAGCAATCATAGAAGACTATATGATGGTTGAGTATGTGGATCTCTTACTTAGACTCCGTTGAATAAGAGCTCTTACTTAGACTCTGTTGAATAAGTTGAATTTCAATTGCTTGGTGACTAACAACATAGGTTGTTGGGTTTTAAGAGAATTCATTGTTTGAACCTTAACATGTGAATTGGTTGCCATTATGACATGAGAAGTTTTATGAGAAAGAATTGTTGTTATGATGCTAGGAGAAGTGATTGAAATTATCATTGATCAAACTTATGCACTTTGCTAGCATTCACACTCCATAAATTATTTCTTTTATCATTTACCTACTCGAGGATGAGAAGGAATTGAGCTTGGGGATGCTGATGCGTCTTCAACGTATCTATAATTTATGAAGTATTCATGCTGTTATTTTATCATTCTTTGATGTTTTACAATCATTTTTTAGCAACTTTATATCATTTTTTGGGACTAACCCATTGACCCAGTGTCCAGTGCCAGTTGCTATATTTTTCTTGCTTTTTTACATCGCAGGAAATCAATATCAAACGGAATCCAAACACCGCGAAACTTGCTGGAGATTTTTTTTATGGACCAGAACACCCAAGAACAGCACCTAGGGGGTCCTCGAGGGGGGGCACGACCCACCAGGGCGCGCCTGGGGGCCTAGGCATGCCCAGGTGGGTTGTGCCCACCTCGGTGGCCTCCCGCACCCCCTCTTTACCCTATAAATTCTTCCAAAACCCTTTGGGGTTAACCTAGATCAGAAGTTCCACCACCTCAAGGCTCTGTAGCCACCGAAAACCAATCTAGACCCATTCCGGCACCCTGCCGGAGGGGGGGATCATCACCGGTGGCCATCTTCATCATCCCGGCGGCCACCACGATGAGGAGGGAGTAGTCCATCCTCGGGGCTGAGGGTTTGTACCAGTAGCTATGTGTTTAATCTCTCTCTCTCTGTCATGATCTATATCATGGGATTTATTAACATAGATGGATCATATGATGTTTCTCCCCTCTATACTCTTGTTGTGATGAATTGAATCTTTACCCTTTGAAGTTTTGTCTTGTCGTATTGAATATTCAGATATGAGAAGACATGATGTATATTTTACGGTATGAATACCTGAGGTGACAATGGGGTAT
>CM038681.1:14855298-15301337 GCA_021605205.1 Aegilops longissima
TTTAGTGCCGGTTCCATAACCGCACTAAAGTGTGGGCACTAAGCCCCCCTTTAGTACCGGTTCAGCACGAACCGGTGCTAAAGGGAAACCACGTGGCACGAGCCAGCTCCAGGGGCCTATAAGTGTTGGGGAACGTAGTAATTTCAAAAATTTTCCTACGATCACGCAAGACCATGGTGATGGCATAGCAACGAGAGGGGAGAGGTCCGTCCACGCACTCAGAGACCGAAAGCGAAGCGTTATAACAACGCTGTTGATGTAGTCGACGCCTCCACGATCCGACCGATCCAAGCACCGAACGTCACGGTACCTCCGAGTTCTGCACACGCTCAGCTCGATGACGATCCCGGACTCGATCCAGCAAAGTGTCGGGATGAGTTCCGTCGAGACGACGGCGTGGTGACGATGTTGATGCTCCACCGACGCAGGGCTTCGCCTAAGCTCCGCGACGATATGACTTCTCCGGCGCAGGGCTTCTCCTAAGCTCCGCGACGATATGACCAAGTGGAATATGGTGGAAGGGGCACCGCACACGGCTAAGGCAAGATCGTAGATCAACTTGTGTGTCTTGGGGTGCCCCTGCCCCGTATATAAAGGAGCCAAGGGGAGGTGGCCGCCCTAGGGGAGGCGCTAAGGAGGAGTCCTACTCCCACCGAGTAGGACTCCCCTCTCCTAGTTGGACTAGGATTGGAGGAGGGGAAGAGGAAGGCGCCGCCCCCTTCCTTGTCCTATTCGGACTAGAGGGGAGGGGCGCGCAGCCCACCTTGGCCTGCTCTTCCTCTTCTCCCATGGCCCATTAAGGCCCATGGACTTCCCGGGGTTCCGTAACCTCCGGCACTCGATAAATCCGATTTCACCCGAACACTTCCGATGTCCAAATGTAGGCTTCCAATATATCAATCTTTATGTCTCGACCATTTCGAGACTCCTCGTCATGTCCGTGATCACATCCGGACTCGAACAACCTTCGTGCATCAATACTTATAAACTCATTATGAACTGTCATCGAAGCGTTAGCGTGCATGGACCCTACGGGTTCGAGAACTATGTAGACATGACCTAGAACCATTCTCGGTCAATAACCAATAGCGGAACCTGGATGCCCATATTGGTTCCTACATATTCTACGAAGATCTTTATCGGTCAAACCGCATAACGACATACGTTGTTCCCTTTGTCATCGGTATGTTACTTACCCGAGATTCGATCGTCGGTATCCAATACCTAGTTCAATCTCGTTACCGGTAAGTCTCTTTACTCGTTCCGTAATACATCATCTCACAACTAACTCATTAGTTGTAATGCTTGCAAGGCTTTAAGTGATGTGCATTACCGAGAAGGCCTGGAGATACCTCTCCGACAATCGGAGTGACAAAACCTAATCTCGAAATACGCCAACCCAACAAGTACCTTTGGAGACACCTGTAGTACTCCTTTATAATCACCCGATTCGTTGCCAGACGCTTTGGTAGTACCAAAGTGTTCCTCCGTAAACGGAGTTGCATAATCTCATAGTTATAGGAACATGTATGGGTCATGAAGAAAGCATTAACATACTAAACGATCAAGTGTTAAGCTAACGGAATGGGTCATGTCAATCAGATCATTCAACTAATGATGTGACCTTGTTAATCAAATAACAACTCCTTGTTCATGGTTAGGAAACATAACCATCTTTGATTAACAAGCTAGTCAAGTAGAGGCATACTAGTGACATACTGTTTGTCTATATATTCACACATGTATTATGTTTCCGTTAATACAATTCTAGCATGAATAATAAACATTTATCATGATATAAGGAAATAAATAATAACTTTTATTATTGCCTCTAGGGCATATTTCCTTCAGTCTCCCACTTGCACTAGAGTCAATAATCTAGATTACAAAGTAATGATCCTAACACCCATGGAGTCTTGGTGCTGATCATGTTTTGCTCGTGGAAGAGGCTTAGTCAACGGTCTGCAACATTCAGATCCGTATGTATTTTGCAAATCTCTATGTCTCCCACTTGGACTTGGTCCCGAATGGAATTGAAGCGTCTCTTGATGTGCTTGGTCCTCTTGTGAAATCTGGATTCCTTTGCCAAGGCAATTGCACCAGATTGTCACGAGAAGATCTTCATCGGTTCCGATGCACTAGGTATGACACCTAGATCGGAAATGAACTCTTTCATCCAGACTCCTTCATTTGCTGCTTCCGAAGCAGCTATGTACTCCGCTTCACATGTAGATCCCGCCACGACGCTTTGTTTAGAACTGCACCAACTGACAGCTCCACCGTTTAATAAAAACATGTATCCGGTTTGCGATTTAGAATCGTCCGGATCAGTGTCAAAGCTTGCATCGACGTAACCATTTACGACTAGCTCTTTGTCACCTCCATATACGAGAAACATATCCTTAGTTCTTTTCAGGTATTTCAGGATGTTCTTGACCGCTGTCCAGTGATCCACTCCTGGATTACTTTGGTACCTTCCTGCCAAGCTTACAGCTAAGCATACGTCAGGTCTGGTACACAACATTGCATACATGATAGAGCCTATGGCTGAAGCATAGGGAACATCTTTCATTTTCTCTCTATCTTCTGCTGTGGTCGGGCATTGAGTCTGACTCAATCTTACACCTTGCAACACAGGTAAAAAACCTTTCTTTGCCTGATCCATTTTGAACTTTTCAAAACTTTATCAAGGTATGTGCTTTGTGAAAGTCCAATTAAGCGTCTTGATCTATCTCTATAGATCTTGATGCCCAATATGTAAGCAGCTTCACCGAGGTCTTTCATTGAAAAACTTTTATTCAAGTATCCTTTTATGCTATCCAGAAATTCTATATCATTTCCAATTAATAATATGTCGTCCACATATAATATCAGAAATGCTACAGAGCTCCCACTCACTTTCTTGTAAATACAGGCTTCTCCAAAAGTCTGTATAAACCCATATGCTTTGATCACACTATCAAAGCGTTTATTCCAACTCCGAGAGGCTTGCACCAGACCATAAATTGATCGTTGGAGCTTGCACACTTTGTTAGCACCCTTTGGATCGACAAAACCTTCTGGTTGCATCATATACAACTCTTCTTCTAGAAATCCATTTAAGAATGCGGTTTTTACATCCATTTGCCAAATTTCATAATCATAAAATGCGGCAATTGCTAACATGATTCGGACAGACTTAAGCATCGCTACGGGTGAGAAAGTCTCATCGTAGTCAACCCCTTGAACTTGTCGAAAACCTTTTGCAACAAGTCGAGCTTTGTAGACAGTTACATTACCATCGGCGTCAGTCTTCTTCTTAAAGATCCATTTATTTTCAATGGCTTGCCGATCATCGGGCAAGTCAACCAAAGTCCATACTTTGTTCTCATACATGGATCCCATCTCAGATTTCATGGCTTCCAGCCATTTTATGGAATCTAGGCTCACCATCGCTTCTTCATAGTTTGTAGGTTCGCCATGGTCAAGTAACATGACTTCCGAATAAGATTACCGTACCACTCGGTGCGTATTTTACTCTGGTTGACCTCGAGGTTCAAGAGTAACTTGATTTGAAACTTCATGATCATCATCATTAGTTTCCTCACTAATTGGTGTAGTTGTCACAGAACCATTTCTTGTGATGAACTACTTTCCAATAAGGGAGCAGATACATTATCTCATCAAGTTCTACTTTCCTCCCACTCACTTCTTTCGAGAGAAACTCCTTCTCTAAAAGGACCCGAATTTAGCAACGAAAATCTTGCCTTCAGATCTGTGATAGAAGGTGTACCCAACAGTCTCCTTTGGGTATCCTATGAAGACACATTTTTCCGATTTGGGTTCGAGCTTATCTGGTTGAAGTTTCTTTACATAAGCATCGCAGCCCCAAACTTTAAGAAACGACAACTTTGGTTTCTTGCCAAACCACAGTTCATAAGGCGTCGTCTCAACGGATTTTGACGGTGTCCTATTCAACGTGAATGCGGCCGTCTCTAAAGCATAACCCCAAAACGATAGCGGTAAATCGAAATAGACATCATAGATCGCACCATATCTAGTAAAGTACGACACGACGTTCGGACACACCATTTCTCTGTGGTGTTCCGGGTGGCGTGAGTTGCGAAACTATTCCACATTGTTTCAAATGTAAACCAAACTCGTAACTCAAATATTCTCCTCCACGATCTGATCGTAGAAACTTTATTTTCTTGTTACGATGATTTTCCACTTCACTCTGAAATTCTTTGAACTTTTCAAATGTTTCAGATTTGTGTTTCATTAAGTAGATATACCCATATCTGCTCAAATCATCTGTGAAGGTGAGAAAATAACGATACCATGGCGTGCCTCAACATTCATTGGACCACAAACATCAAGATGTATGATTTCCAACAAATCAGTTGCTCGCTCCATAGTTCCGAGAACGGCGTTTTGTCATCTTGCCCATGAGGCACGGTTCGCAAGTACCAAGTGATTCATAATCAAGTGATTCCAGAAGCCCATCAGTATGGAGTTTCTTCATGCGTTTTACACCGATATGACCTAAACGGCAGTGCCACAAATAAGTTGCACTATCATTATCAACTCTGCATCTTTTGGCTTCAACATTATGAATATGTGTATCACTACTATCGAGATTCAACAAGAATAGACCATTCTTCAAGGGTGCATGACCATAAAAGATATTACTCATATAAATAGAACAACCATTATTCTCTGATTTAAATGAATAACCGTCTCGCATTAAACAAGATCCAGATATAATGTTCATGCTCAACGCTGGCACCAAATAACAATTATTTAGGTCTAAAACTAATCCCGAAGGTAGATGTAGAGGAAGCGTGCCGACTGCGATCACATCGACTTTGGAACCATTTCCAACGCGCATCGTCACCTCGTCCTTAGCCAATCTTCGCTTAATCCGTAGTTCCTGTTTCGAGTTGCAAATATTATCAACAGAACCGAGATCAAATACCCGTACTACTGCGAGTATTAGTAAGGTACACATCAATAACATGTATATCACATATACCTTTGATCACCTTGCCATCCTTTTTATCCGCCAAATACTTGGGGCAGTTCCGCTTCGATGTCCGGTCTGCTTGCAGTAAAACACTCGATTTCAGGCTTAGGTCCAGACTTGGGTTTCTTCTCTTGATCAGCAACTTTCTTGCTGTTCTTTTGAAGTTTCCTTCTTCTTCCCTTTGCCCTTTTCTTGAAACTAGTGGTCTTGCTGACCATCAACACTTGATGCTCTTTCTTGATTTCTACCTCCATGCTTTTAGCATCGCGAAGAGCTCAGAATTGTCTTAGTCATCCCTTGCATATTATAGTTCATCACGAAGCTCTTGTAGCTTGGTGGCGTGATTGGAGAATTCTGTCAATGACACTATCATCCGGAAGATTAACTCCCAGCTGAATTAAGTGATTGTTATACCCAGGACATTTTGAGTATGTGCTCACCGACGAACTATTCTCCTCCATCTTGCAGCTATAGAACTTATTGGAGACTTCATATCTCTCAATCCGGGCATTTGCTTGAAATATTAACTTCAACTCTGGAACATCTCATATGCTCCATGACGTTCAAAACGTCGTTGAAGACCCGTTCTAAGCCGTAAAGCATGGCACACTGAACTATAGAGTAGTCATCAGCTCTGCTTTGCCGACGTTCACAACTTCGCTCAAGATCTGCAGCAGGCTCTGTCACCCAGCGGTGCTTCCAGGGCGTAATTTTTACGTGCAGCAATGAGGATAATCCTCAAATTCGGACCCAGTCCGTGTAATTGCTACCATCATCTTTCAACTTTGCTTTCTCAAGGAACGCATTAAAATTCAACGGAACAACAGCACGAGCCTTCTATCTACAGTAAACATAGACAAGAAAAATACTATCAGGTACTAAGTTCATCATAAATTTAAGTTTAATTAATCATATTAAAAAACTCCCACTTAGACAGACATCTCTCTAGTCATCTAAGTGATTACGTGATCCAAATCAACTAAACCATGTCCGATCACGTGAGATGGAGTAGTTTCAATGGTGAACATCATTATGTTGATCATATCTACTATATGATTCACGCTCGACCTTTCGGTCTCTGTGTTCCGAGGCCATATCTGTTATATGCTAGGCTCGTCAAGTTTAACCTGAGTATTCGCGCGTGCGCAACTGTTTTGCACCCGTTGTATTTGAGCGTAGAGCCTATCACACCGATCATCACGTGGTGTCTCAGCACGAAGAACTTTCGCAACGGTGCATACTCGGGAGAACACTTCTTGATAATTTTAGTGAGAGATCATCTTATAATGCTACCGTCAATCAAAGCAAGATAAGATGCATAAAGGATAAACATCACATGCAATCAATATAAGTGATATGATATGGTCATCATCATCTTGTGCTTGTGATCTCCATCGCCAAGCACCGTCATGATCACCATCGTCACCGCGACACCTTGATCTCCATCGTAGCATCGTTGTCGTCTCGCCAACTATTGCTTCTACGACTATCGCTAATCCTTAGTGATAAAGTAAAGCAATTACATGGCGTTGCATTTCATACAATAAAGCGACAACCATATGGCTCCTGCCGATTGTCGATAACTCGGTTACAAAACATGATCATCTCATACAATAAAGTATAGCATCACGTTTTGACCACATCACATCACATCATGCCCTGCAAAAATAAGTTAGACGTCCTCTACTTTGTTGTTGCAAGTTTTACGTGGCTGCTACGGGCTGAGCAAGAACCGTTCTTACCTCGCATCAAAACCACAGCGATACTTCGTCAAATAGACTCCGTTTAACCTTCTCAAGGACCGGCGAGCCACACTCGATTCAACTAAAGTGAGAGAGCAGACACCCGCCGTCACCTTTAAGCAACGAGTGCTCGGGCGGTGAAACCAGTCTCGCGTAAGCGTCTGGCGTAATGTCGGTCCGGGCCGCTTCATCTCACAATACCGCTGAACCAAAGTATGACATGCTGGTAGGCAGTATGACTTGTATCGTCCACAACTCACTTGTGTTCTACTCGTGCACATGACATCAACGCATAAAACCAGGCTCGGATGCCATGTTGGGGAACGTGGTAATTTCAAAAAATTCCTACGATCACGCAAGACCATGGTGATGGCATAGCAACGAGAGGGAGAGTGTCCGTCCACGTACCCTCGTGACCGAAAGCGAGGCGTTATAACAACGCGGTTGATGTAGTCGTGCGTCTCCACGATCCGACCGATCCAAGCACCGAGCGTCACGGCACCTCCGAGTTCTGCACACGTTCAGCTCGATGGCGATCCCGGACTCGATCCAGCAAAGTGTCGGGGATGAGTTCCGTCAACCTGACGGCGTGGTAGCGATGTTGATGCTCCACCGACGCAGGGCTTCGCCTAAGCTCCGCTGACGATATGACTTCTCCGGCGCAGGGCTTCTCCTAAGCTCATGACGATATGACCGAAGTGGAATATGGTGGAAGGGGCACCGCTGCGGCTAAGGCAAGATCGTAGATCAACTTGTGTGTCTTGGGGTGCCCCTGCCCCGTATATAAAGGAGCCAAGGGGAGGTGGCGGCCCTAGGGGAGGCGCGCAGGAGGAGTCCTACTCCCACCGGGAGTAGGACTCCCCCCTCTCCTAGTTGGACTAGGATTGGAGGAGGGGAAGAGGAAGGCGCCGCCCCCTTCCTTGTCCTATTCGGACTAGAGGGGAGGGGGCGCGCAGCCCACCTTGGCCTGCTCTTCCTCTTCTCCCATGGCCCATTAAGGCCCATGGACTTCCGGGGTTCGGTAACCTCCGGTACTCCGTAAAATCCGATTTCACCGGAACACTTCCGATGTCCAAATGTAGGCTTCCAATATATCAATCTTTATGTCTCGACCATTTGAGACTCCTCGTCATGTCCGTGATCACATCCGGGACTCGAACAACCTTCGTGCATCAATACTTATAAACTCATTATGAACTGTCATCGAAGCGTTAAGCGTGCGGACCCTACGGGTTCGAGAACTATGTAGACATGACCTAGAACCATTCTCGGTCAATAACCAATAGCGGAACCTGGATGCCCATATTGGTTCCTACATATTCTCGAAGATCTTTATCGGTCAAACCGCATAACGACATCGTTGTTCCCTTTGTCATCGGTATGTTACTTACCGAGATTCGATCGTCGGTATCCAATACCTAGTTCAATCTCGTTGCGGTAAGTCTCTTTACTCGTTCCGTAATACATCATCTCACAACTAACTCATTAGTTGTAATGCTTGCAAGGCTTTAAGTGATGTGCATTACCGAGAAGGCCTGAGATACCTCTCCGACAATCGGAGTGACAAAACCTAATCTCAAATCGCCAACCCAACAAGTACCTTTGGAGACACCTGTAGTACTCCTTTATAATCACCCGATTCGTTGTGACGTTTGGTAGTACCAAAGTGTTCCTCCGTAAACGGAGTTGCATAATCTCATAGTTATAGGAACATGTATGGGTCATGAAGAAAGCATTAACATACTAAGCGATCAACTGTTAAGCTAACGGAATGGGTCATGTCAATCAGATCATTCAACTAATGATGTGACCTTGTTAATCAAATAACAACTCCTTGTTCATGGTTAGGAAACATAACCATCTTTGATTAACAAGCTAGTCAAGTAGAGGCATACTAGTGACATACTGTTTGTCTATATATTCACACATGTATTATGTTTCCGTTAATACAATTCTAGCATGAATAATAAACATTTATCATGATATAAGGAAATAAATAATAACTTTTATTATTGCCTCTAGGGCATATTTCCTTCAATAAGGTTTGGGGTTTTTAGTTTTATGATTTCTTTTCATTTAATTTTGTGTTTCCATTTTAATTCTTTTTAGTTTGCTGGTATTTTACAATACTACACATTGTACACGTTATGCATATATATATATATATATATATATATATATATATATATATATATATATATATATATATATATATATATATATAAATTTCTAGTAGAACCAATCATGCATATATATATCATCAATGTCTCACAAACCATCATATTAATTAATTCACACATACACACATATATAGCTATATACAATTTCTCCTACATATGCATGTTGCCTTGAGCCAGTGGCATTAGCCTAATTGGTGCCTTCAGAGCACGATGACAATAGAAAGTGGTTTTCATGGGGGCGTGGCGGGTAATAGTATTCTCCTTGGTTTATGACCTGGTCGAGCAAAAATCCCGCTATTTCCTCTTGAAGTGCTTCTCTGCGCTCCGTTTCTAGGAGCTTCTCCGCACCTCTGTGAACTGTTAAGAAGGAGATCAATATGCATGTGTATTAGTTGTGTGACTAGATATCGATAATGGTGTAAAAATTGTGAATAGTGTTTTGACAAGCGTACCCATTCCTGTCTTTGAGATCTGCTCCTTTGGACGCCATCATGCGAATGCTCTCGCAAACGCAGAATGCACACAGATCAGTCCCTACGCCTGCTTCAGGGCCTTTACGAGAATGGAATTTGATCAGATAATAATTAATCAAGCATGATAATTAAAGAGATGGCAGCTAGCTAGCTAGCTAGTACTATAATTACTTACCTTGGGTGAAACCATTTAAGCTACCCGTAAAAAAAAAAACCATTAAGCTTTTTTCCATTCTCCGGGTCACGCTGATGAACCTTGCCCAAGCCCTGCCATGCCGACAAAGAAAATGAATAAAGGGGTTATTAAATAGTTCATATCATGAAATGACGAACTAAATAGGCCGAGATATATAGTTAATAATGATTGAAATTACCTGTTAACTATCCCAAACAAGATGTTATAGTCAGTTTTTTCTTTGAGTAGTGAGTCCAGTATTTCAACTGTTCCGGCGTCAACTTTAATGATACACAAGACCCAGTGAAATCTGCATGCACACACGTTTGTATGTCTTAATTAAGCGGGCATATGTAAGCAAAAACATGTAGCTAGCTAGTAGGCAAAAACAGAGAATTTGTAGTACAAGACAGTGTGACTCACTGGAAGTTGTAAGGAAGTAGTATAAGTTCATTGTATTTGAGGCGCTTCAAGAACTCTAGCATGCTGTCCTCTACGGCCTTTTGATGACGTGGATTTGTTTTCCATGTGTATTCATTAACGGTGTTTGGGTCAATGAACCCAATGCCAAAGCGTCCACCTTTTCTCATTTCATACATCTTCATCCTGCATATAATACCACAGAAAAGAATATAGTGAGGATAATTACAGGTAATGATTGATGAAAAGGATCACTACAGCTAGCTTGAGACTTAAGTTACAGAAAGAAATCACTTACAGACAATAGCAACTGACGATAGATTTGTCGAGTGCGTCTTGATTGTATAACTGAAACAGTTCAGAATACTCAACGGACACAGCTTTCTCATGGAAGTAATGCTCCTCCTTGACATTCACCATGAGGGACAATCGATCGGAAATCTTGGTAATGTTCATGTACCATTGATGCAATTCATACATTCTCGTTGGGAGGTTCTTGACCTTGTCTGGCTCGACCAAAGGTTGGCCTCGGACATATTTCCGTTTTATTCCATCCTCTCTAAGCACAGGCATGGGCTCGATCTCGAGGAGTTGTCCAACCATGATTTTGAGAACTTCAGCCTGCATTATATGGTCCTCCATTATTACCACATTGCCCACCTCAGGAACGTAAACTGTTTGCCCACAATAATATTGGGCGCGCGTACTGTCACGTGTTGTTGGCACAACAAGCGAGGGGATCGATTGCGCCGCCTGTTCTCCCAGCTGGGGAATGGTTTTCCCGCATTTTTTGACAGCTGCTTCTTGTTTGCTCGATCCCGAGCTCGTCTCCTTACGTAGAGGTGCTCGATTTAACTTCCTGATGTGGCGCTCATAGTCTGTGTCAACAGGCTTGGGAGCTGGTGTTTGAGCCATACGAATGAAGTGGTCAATCATTTCCTCAGGCACTTTCTCCCTTGGCGGCGGTGGCGGTTTCGGTGCAAAATGGGCTTCCACCTCGGACTTCGATATGGCTGTGATTTCCTCCTCGGACCTGTCATAAGCCCTCTGCGGAAGAGGCGTGAGGCTTGGACCATATTTATATCGCTTGCCTCCGCTTTGTACTTCTGTACTACCTCGACTCGTGCCACGCACCATAGCTGCGGGTGTCTCTTCTGCGATTGCTGAGGCGGCGGAGACGGCCGACGGGCTGAGTTGGACGAGGAGGAGTGGCCGCTGAAGCTGTGCGGACTTGGAGGAGGACTGGCCTGAGGTTGTGCCGACTTGGAGGAGGAGGGACGTCTGACGCTGTGGCGGACTTGGAGGAGGAGGTGGCGACACTTTGCGGACTTGGAGGAGGAGGCTGACACTCTGCCGGACTTGGTGGACTTGCAGGAGCGGGAGACTGCTGACTCGGTGGCGGACTTCGATGAGGAGTCGGCTTACGCGGTGTCGGTGGCCTTCGAAAGATGATGCAATCCTTTTTCCATAGGATGATATGATGGTTGGCGTCTCCGAGAAAGCGCTCATCGTCACCTCTAGGAATGTCAAGCTCTAGCTCCGAATATGGGTCCAGCACCTCATCAACCAAGACACGAGCATAGCCCGCTGGAATCGGGTTGCAATGGAAGGTTGCCTCGGGGGGATTTGGAAAAGCAACGGCGTCCGCCACCTTAATGGGTATGTTCTTCATTTTGACATGTAGCTCGCAGTTAGTGTTCTCCGTGATGTCATCCACGGGGTATCTATCCAGCATTGCGGAGTCCGGGGCGGAACCCACGCTGCTTCTCGGCATGGATGGGGCGGTGCTTTCCAACGCTGGATCATTCGCTAGCTGCTGCAGCTGCTGAGACCCCCTTTGCTGGGTAAGTGAGTCGATCTGCTCCTGCTGCCGCTGGAATTTGACTACCAATTCCGCTTGACTTGCTTCTAGGCCTTGAAGGCGTTCATAGTCCCGCTTCCTCTGCTCCTCCTCCATCTTCCTCTTCTTCTCCTCCGCAATCTTCTTTCTCGCACGGGTTATGTAGTCGGTGTTCCAGTCTGAAAACCCCTCATACCACGGAATAGCGCCCTTGCCTCGTGTTCTTCCCGGGTGTTCAGGATTTCCCAGGGCACGCGTAAGCTCGTCGTTCTCTCTGTTGGGCTGGAACACCCCCGATCGTGCCTCTTCTATTGCAACAAGTATCGCATCGTCGACTCCCTTCAGACTTGCCCTCGTCGAAACATTGCCTGTCTTCGGATCCAACTCCCCCCCGTGCGCATAGAACCAAGTCCTGATGGGGGGCCAGCTCTTAGTAACCGGAGTGGCACCTGCATCCTCCATCTCTTTCTCAGACTTATCCCACTTAGGCATTGCCACCGCATAGCCAGCTGGCCCCAGCTTATGGAACTTATCCTTTTTTCGGCATTCTTCTTGTTTATTCTCGACCGTTCCTTAGCTAATTCCGAATCCTTGAATTTCACGAAATCGTCCCAATGAGCACGTTGGTTCTCTAGTGTTCCCTCGAATACTGGAGTCTTCCTTCCTCCCTTGACGTACTTGTCCCATTCACGATCTTGTGGTTCTTGAATGCAACTGCCATCTTCCTAAGAGCAGCGTCCTTGACTTTCTGCACATCTGCTTCTGTGAAATGATCTGGTAGGGTGAAATGTTCCATGAGAGTATCCCAAAGCAGATCTTTTTGATTCTTGTCGACAAAAGTTACATCTGGACGTGGAGCAGCGTCCTCTTTGCCTTTTTGTCTTTGGTCTTTTGCTGGCTCTCTCCATTCTTGAAGGGAGATCGGGAGTTGGTCCTTCACAAGAACTCCGCACAGACGAACGAACTTGTCCGCAATCTTCTTAGGCGCTAATGGTTCGCCATTAGGTCTGACTGCCTCGATATTGTACTTTACGCCCTCCTTCAACTTTTTGTTCGGGCCTCGTTTCGTCCTTTTGCCTGAAGATTTGCTCGATCCGGATGGCTGAAAGAACAAAGATCGATTCGTTAATATATCTTCAAGTCATTTAAAACATGTGATGATCACCAGATACCTGCTTATATAAATATATATACCTCGCCGGTCTTTGTTGTTTCAAGATCAACATGTTCTTCGTCATCGTCATAATCGTAGTTCATGACTTCATCAATTCGGTCGTCGCGATCGAATATCATATCACCCTCTCCGGTGTTGTTTAGAAATTTGGAGCCGTCATAATCTTCTTCATTCTGATCATCATCTGGCCCGCGTATCATATCGAACATGGTCTGTTCTCCCTCCCTGTCGGTATTGTCTGCCATAGCTTTTATTTAACTAATTCAAAAGAAATATAAAACAATTTAGTATTCAAATTACATCGTCTTGAATAATAGATATAATCTCGAATACTTCGTCTAGAATAATAGATAAAATCTCGAATACATCATCTCGAATAATTGATAATACTGAATAGTACATCACTGGCTAGCTAATTAAAGATCGAATACAACAGAAGAATCTAGGACACTCGCGGTTCCTGCGGCGCGGGCGGTGGACACCCAAAGAGAAGGAACCCTCACAGGATCATAGCTGAAGTGAGATCCCTGAAGATACTGCCAGGTATTGGAGAACCTGCCGCCCTCTAACGCAACCATGTAGCGATGGACGTGCTCGTCCTCCTCCCTGACACGGCGACGTACCTCCTCCGGCGGGGCCGGGTCCCTCCGCACCGAAACTGGCCCACGCGAACGCCACCAAACGAGATCAGGGTCGACGACGGGACCCGAGGCCGGGTTCCTCATCAAGCGGCGCGCCCTCCAGGCAGCACCTCCCAGTGCCAGCCCGGCGGAGCCCAGTCCCGGACATGGGTCGGCTGGACGTCGTCGCGGATGGGTCGACGGCGAGGATGCGGGCGAACATCGTCGAGAACAAATACTAGCTATATGCCCGCAAAAATTAATATTTTTTTAATGATTGGATTTTGATAACTAAAATTTCTAACATTTCTACTATTTCAAAAATCTATATACTATTTCATACTAATTAAGCATCTAACACTAAAAACAGAAAACACAACTTCTATACATCCATTAAAAACTAAAAACAACATGATATAAAAATTTCCATACTAATTAAACACTAATTATATCAATCTAACATGCATTCATACATATATAATAGTGAAAAAATAATAATCTAAATAATCTAAACTAATTAAACATACAAAATACATATATACTAATATATACATGCATTAATTCATACATATGTGTGTGTGTGTGTGTTCATCATGCTTGTGTGTGTGTTTGTGTATGGGCTCGGGAGGGCGGCGCCATGGTGGCCCTGGGCGAGGGAGAGGGGTTAGAGGGGAGAGCTCACAGCGGGCAACGGCGACGCGAGGCGACGGCGAGGCGACGAGCAGGTGGCGGTGACGGGCAGGCGGCGACGCTGGGCAACACGACGGGACGGGCCAGGCGGCGACGGAGGCGGGGCGGCACGGGGCGGGCGGCGACGGGGACGGGGGCGGCGACGGAGACGAGGGTGGCGACGGGGACGGGGGCGGCGATGACGACGGAGACAACGGAAACAGAGGAAGAAACAGAGGGGGAATGAAATTTTCGAAGTGTTGTATATATAGAAGGCACCTTTAGTACCGGTTGGAGCCACCAACCGGTACTAAAGGCCAGTTTTGGCCAGCCCAAGCGGCGGGAAGCGACCCCCTACTGGGTGGTGGCACAAACCGGTACTAAAGGCCCCCCCTTTAGTGCCGGTTGGTGGCTCCAACCGGTACTAAAAGCCTCGCGCTGCCACCCCAAAGTTTAGTCCCACCTCGCCGGGCGAAGGGCAGCCGCACTGGTTTATAAACCCAGCCGCGGCTACCACTTCGAACTCCTCTGTATAGCAGGCTTGTGGGCCTAAACTCTGCGCGCTGCCCTGTGAGTCTGCTGGGCCTTTAAGGCCTGTAATTACACACCTGTGGCCTATCAGGCCCACAGGGCAGCGCCCCAATTTTTTTATAGTTTTTTTCTTTTCTGCTTTATTTTCTTCTATTTATTTTTGTGTAGTTTTTTGTATAGTTTTTCTTTTCTGTTATATTTATTTTCTTCTATTTATTTGTGAGTAGTTTTTCATCTAGTTTGCCAAAATTCAACATTTTCAGAGTTCATTTTGTAGTGATTTTCAATTTCACGGTCATTTTGTAAACGATTGAAAAATAGCAAATATAATTTTTTTCTTTTCTGCTTTATTTTTTCTTCTATTTATTTCTGAGTAGTTTTTTCTTTTCTGCTATATTTATTTTCTTCTATTTATTTTTGAGTAGTTTTTTATATAGTTTTTTTCTTTTCAGCTATAGTTTTTCTTTCTTTTCTGCTATTTTTTCTTTTCTGCAAAACTTGATGGTCAAAGTCTGGAGTTATAACTTAAAAAAAAGAAATGTCGACGTGCAATTAGTTTTTGCCATAACAGAAGAAGTCCGGAGTTGTAATAAGTTATTAAAAATAAAAAAGAGGTGCAATGCTCGTTAATTTGCTTCAAGCCTTTCGGAATAGTGTAAACTGCACTGCGCATAGCTCCGTGCAGTCTACCGTATTCCTGAAGGCTTGAAGCTAAGCAACGTGAGCATTGATCCTCTTCTTCATCATCTCTGCACTCAGGGCTTATAAACCGCTCCCAGTCCCTCTCACTTCGCGAGGTGGGACTAAAAAACAGCTTACGTCTGGTTCATCCATGAACCGGTACTAAAGGTGCTCGTGGGGCCCCAGCCTTACCTGACACAACCTCATTAGTACCGGTTCGTGGTACGAACCGGCACTAAATGGTGATGGTGGGGCCATAGCCTGACCGGAGGCTAACAGAGCCTCTTTAGGTACAAAAAATTACAAACTTTCTGTTAGTGCCCGTAGTTTTCAAATTTGAATAGTTTAAATTTTGAATTATTTGAAATTAGTGTGAATTTGTTTGCACATAAAATTTCTTCGCGTTTCAAATGCCAAAACACATAACTACCCTAACTATTACAGAGATTCCCCTCTCGGTGCGAAACACAGAAGAAAGTGATGATAGCTAGTGAAGCCGATCACATCCCAGATCTTTGGGTGTGAAACTTTTCTTCGCGTGTGTCCCTTTGCGCCGTAACCATGGAAAATCTTCATCATTTAACGGGATGCTCGGGTCAATATTCACTGTGAATGGAGCAATTTCATCAAACTTTTCATAATCTTCTGACTTGTCTGTCTTGTCATCCACATCCACGATGTTTCTCTTCCCAGAAAGAACTATGTGCCGCTTTGGCTCATCGTACGATGCATTCGCTTCCTTATATTTTCTTTTTCTTGGCTTGGTAGACATGTCCTTCACATAGAAAACCTATGCCACATCATTGGCTAGGACGAATGGTTCGTCTGCATACGCAAGATTGTTGAGATCCACTGTTGTCATTCCGTACTGCGGGTCTTCCGTTACCCCGCCTCGTGTCATATTGACCCATTTGCACCGAAACAAAGGGACCTTTAAACCACGTCGATAGTCAAGTTCCCATATGTCCTGTATATAACCATAATATGTTTCCTTTCCCGTCTTGGTTTCTGCATCAAAGCGGACACCACTGTTTTGGTTGGTGCTCTTCTTATCTTGGGCGATCGTGTAAAATGTATTACCATTTATCTCGTACCCTTTGAAAGTCATTATATTCGAAGATGGTAACCGGGATAGCAAGTACAGGTCATCTTCAATAGAGGTGTCATGCATGGTACGTGTCTGCAACCAGCTGGCGAAACTCCTGGTTTGTTCACGTGTAATCCAGTCATCAGACCGCTCCGGGTGTTTGGAGCGTAGCAAATTCTTGTGTTCATCCATATACGGAGCCACCAAGGCGGAATTCTGTAGAACTGTGTAGTGTGCTTCAGTGAGAGAATGTCCGTCCATACATATTATTTGTTCCCCTCCTAGCGTGTCTTTTCCATCCAGTCTGCCCTTATGCCGGGATTCAGGAACACCAATCGGCTTAAGGTCAGGAATAAAGTCAATACAAAACTTAATGACCTCCTCATTTTGACGGCCCTTGGAGATGCTTCCTTCTGTCCTAGCACAGTTATGAACATATTTCTTTAAGACTCCCATGAACCTCTCAAAGGGGAACATATTGTGTAGAAATACAGGACCCAAAACGTTAATCTCTTCGCATAGGTGAACTAGGACGTGCGTCATGATGTTGAAGAAGGATGGTGGGAACACCAACTCGAAACTGACAAGACATTGCACCAAATCATTCTGTAACCTTGGTATGATTTCTGGATCGATTACCTTCTAAGAGATTGCATTGAGAAATGCAGATAGCTTCACAATGGCTAATCGAACATTTTCCGGTAGAAGCCCCCTCAATGCAACCGGAAGCAGTTGCGTCATAATCACGTGGCAGTCATGAGACTTTAGGTTCTGGAACTTTTTCTCTGCCATGTTTATTATTCCTTTATATTCGACGAAAGCCGACGGTACCTTAATCTCGAGCAGGCATTCAAAGAAGATTTCCTTCTCTTCTTTGGTAAGGCGTAGCTTGCATGACCCTGATGTATGCCGTCTTCTCCGTGCATACGTTGCTGGTCCTCCGTGCCTCGGTGTATCTTTTGTCTTCCCATACGCCCAAGAAGCCAAGCAGGGTCACGCAAAGATTCTTCGTCACGTGCATCACGTCGATTGCGGAGCGGACCTCTAGGTCTTTCCAATATGGCAGGTCCCAAAATATAGATTTCTTCTTCCACATGGGTGCGCGTCCATCAGCGTCCTTTGGAACAGGTCGTCCGCCAGGACCCTTTCGAAATATCACCTTCAAATCCTTGACCATATCATGTACATCAGCACCAGTACAGTGGCGAGGCTTCGTCCGGTGATCCGCCTCACCTTTGAAATGCTTGCCTTTCTTTCTTACGGGATGCCTGCTCGGAAGAAATCAACGATGTCCCAGGTACACATTCTTCTTACAACTATTCAAATATGTATTGTCGGTATCATCCAAACAGTGCGTGCATCCGCGGTATCCCTTGTTTGTCTGTCCTGAAAGGTTACTGAGAGCAGGCCAATCATTGTTGGTCACGAACAGCAACGCCTTTAGGTCAAATTCTTCCCCCGTGTGCTCATCCCACGCACGTTCACCTGTTCCATTCCACAGTTGTAAGAGTTCTTCAACTAATGGCCTTAGTTACACATCAATGTCGTTGCCGGGTTGCTTAGGGCCTTCGATGAGCACTGGCATCATAATGAACTTCCGCTTCATGCACACCCAAGGAGGAAGGTTATACAAATATAGAGTCACAGGCCAGGTGCTATGGTTGCTGCTCTGCTCCCCAAAAGGATTAATGCCATCTGCGCTTAGACCAAACCATACGCTCCTTGCGTCATCTGCAAACTCCTTCCCGTACTTTCTTTCGATTTTTCTCCACTGCGACCCGTCAGCTGGTACTCTCAACTTTCCGTCTTTCTTACGGTCTTCTCTGTGCCATCGCATCGCCTTGGCATGCTCTTTGTTTTGGAACAAACGTTTCAACCGTGGTATTATAGGAGAATACCACATCACCTTGGCAGGAATCTTCTTCCTGGGGCGCTCGCCCTCGACATCACCATGCTCATCGCGGCTGATCTTATAGCGCAATGCACCACATACCGGGCAAGCGTTCAAATCCTCGTACTCACCGCGGTAGAGGATGCAATAATTAGGGCATGCATGTATCTTCTGCACCTCTAACCCTAGAGGGCAGACAGCCTTCTTTGCTTCGTACGTACTCTCGGGCAATTCGTTGTCCTTTGGAAGCATATACTTTATCATTACCAGCAACTTTCCAAATCCCTTGTCAGATACACCATTCTCTGCCTTCCATTGCAGCAATTCCAGTGTGGTGCCCAGCTTTTTCTTGTCATCTACGCAATTCGGCTACAACAATTTTTTGTGATCCTCTAACATGCGCTGCAACTTCTTCTTCTCCAAATCACTTGCGCAGTTTCTCTTTACATCGGCAATGGCCCGACCTAGATCATCAACGGGCTCATCTAATGCATCTTCTTCAGCTTCTTCCCGCATTGCCGGCTCAGCTTCTTCCCGCATTACCGGCTCAGCTTCTTCCCCCATTGTTGTATCATCGTATTCAGGGAACCCATGGCCAGGATAGCTGTCTCGTCCTCTTCTTCTTCATTGTCTTCCATCATAACCCCTCTTTATCCGTGCTTGGTCCAAACATTATAGTGGGGCATGAAACCGGACTCAAACAGGTGGACGTGAATGGTTCTTGACGTAGAGTAATTGCGACCATTCTTACAGCCAGCACACGGACAAGGCATAAAACCATCCGCCCGCTTGTTTGCCTCAGCCGCAAGCAGAAAAGTATGCACGCCCTCAACGAACTGGGGAGAGCATCGGTCATCGTACATCCATTGCCGGCTCATCTTCATTACACAACACCGAATAGACCAGATTACTACAAGTTCATACATAAAGTTCATACAACACTAAAATGCAACAAACAAATAACTCTCTAGCTAAAGCATTTAAATGCAACAACAAATGCGATCAAGATCGCAACTAAGGTAACAATTGATCCAACAGCATAATGATACCAAGCCTCACTATCGATGGCATATTTTCTAATCTTTCTAATCTTCAAGCGCATTTTCTCCATCTTGATCTTGTGATCATCGACGACATCAGCAACATGCAACTCCAATTCCATCTTCTCCCCCTCAATTCTTTTCAATTTTTCTTTCAATTACTCGTTTTCTCTTTCAACTAAATTTAACCTCTCGACAATAGGGTCGGTTGGAATTTCCGGTTCACATACCTCCTAGATAAAAATATCTATGTCACCTTGATGGGCATAATTTGTCATAAACATGAAATGCAACAAATAGTTTTAAAAGAGAATATACCACATCCGAATCATAACAAGGACGAGGGCCGACGGGGACGGATATCAAAACCATGGCACTATGTATAACAAACAATGTACGGGTGAGATAATTATTATACGAGTAACTATATATCCAAATCACACAAACATCAATTTTTTATATAAAATTTCATGAACAAGAGGCTCACCACAAGGTGGTGCCGGCGACGGACAGTGCAGGCGATCGGCGGTGGTTCTGACGGAGATTTAGAAGGCTCTAAGTAAACCACACCTACATATGCAAACTAAGTGTTATTTTGACCTCAAATTGCATATAAATCAAATACTACCACATATAATTCCTCCCAAATTACTAAAACCCACAATTAATCACTATATAAACCAATGCAAGAGCTAATATAGCAATGAGAGATGAAAGGACAAAGTTGCTAACCTTGGTGATCATTTGAATGGATGAGGGCCTGCAAATCTTGACAAATTTGGGGCAAATTTTGTGATGAACTCGAGAGGAAGAAGGGAAGAACAGAGGAGGGGGAGAGGGAAAAGGGGGAAGAACAGAGTGCGGGTGGATGAAGGATTTATATAGGACGACATTTAGTACCGGTTCGTGTCAAGAACCGGTACTAAAGGTGCTGGAAGGGCCCCATTCTGACAACATCCTGCCACCACTCTCATTAGTACCGGTTCGTGGCACGAACCGGTGCTAAAGGTTTGCCATGAACCGCTACTAAAGAGCTCCTCCCGGCTAGCCGTTGGAACCGGCACTAATGGACACATTAGTGCCGGTTCTGTTACAAACCGGGACTAATGTGTCTCACATTTGACCCTTTTTCTACTAGTGTGGGGTGGCGGCTAGGGTTTGGCGCTATGCAAAAGAGTTGGTACGAAAAGGATTTACGGCCGAGTCCTTTAAGTAGGGTTGGCGATGGGCCTAGGCGGGAGGGGGGACCACGTAAGATCCAAGCCTGGGAGGGGCCAAAGATCCTGTATCTTGTGTGCATCCCTGTACATAAACAAATAGTCTGTCTAAATTGAAAAGGCCATGTAGAAAGGAATGCATGTACAACAATTCGTGAATAGTAAGTCACCTTGATCGATCGTGCAATTACTGATTAATTATTATGACACATTCAATGTCGGAGTGTTAAATTTAGAAAATACGAATTTTCTTGGAAATCAATTGTTACAAAAAGTGTCCATAAAATCACCTATGTGATATGTATTTAACATTTTTAAAATACATAAAATTTTAATTGCTAGTGTACATACCACTTGCCAACTAACAAGGGCTCCACCAGCATATACATGTCAATAACTTACTGCATGTCATTGAAAATTAACAATTTCTGTACTACGATGGATTGGAATGAAATGAAACAAGAAGGTTTTCTCGCGAATACGGCAACCAATATATACTAAAAACAACATATGACGGTACATAGAAAAGGCAATGGGCATCCTAACAAACATGCAATAAAACACAAGATCTACTTTAGAATGATAAAACTTCAACTTTACACTGCGCTATCGCGTGTGATTCAAGCGCCTCACCGTGGAAATTACTGGAAATTCGTATACCCGATGCCACATGGATTCCCCAGATTCCTGGCCTCCTCCCCAATCGGGGTACAAGGTAGGGTTCCATCTTCCGCTTACTACCCTTTCTCCCTCGCATCCCTCGCGCAGTCGTAGCTCTTCTGCCTTCCTTCTCTATGGCCCGAGCCATCGTCGCTCCTTCACACCTCACTCCTCCTCTTGGCATTAATTAGAGATAGTAGGAGGATAGAGAACTTCTTTTTCAAGAGATGTGCTCCGACCTGGGCTCCCCAGACCAGACGTATCTGGCCCTTCGTGCTGCCGAGAGAGGGGAGCTTCCGTCACGGCCTCGGCATTGGCCCTTGCCATGTTCCCACTGCTTATCAAAGGCGCCCCACTTGGCCGGTTGTTCCCCATTCCGTCGCTCAGGAACCTGGCATCGGTCAGTCATAGAACAAAAATTCAGTCAGACACAGGGGGATAATCCGTTAGCCAAAATCCATAAAATAGGAACCAAAATCACAAAATGGAAAGGCCACACCAACTGCTCGACGCCGAAGGAGGAAAATCAAAATCGCGAACGAGCGCCATGCGAGCACGCATCGGTCCGGAGGCAAAAAAACCCCAAAAATGAAAGGGCTCGACGACTGCTGCCCAGGTGCAGAACCCCAATCCCCTGGCCATTCCCCTGCCAGGAACGCGCAGAAGGCGCGCCAACGGCTCGGCCCATGGAGGGAAGGGAGGCCTCGAGCGACGGCGCGTGAAACGGAGGAGGAGGCGGGCGGGCAGGCGTAACGGTACATCTGTGGGCGGACACAAGACAAGTGGGGAATGAGGGCCGGTCTCCGCGGTTGTCACGACGGCGGAGGCATAGGGTTTAGCGCAATCGCGGGAGGCAAGCAGTGGCTGTGATGGGGTTTTGAGCAGCTCTGATGGGAGAAAGAATCGGGGAAACGCCGTTGTTACCCCATCCATCCCTGGCTTTTCCTTCCCCTTCTGCCTGCACCGCGGCCGTCTCACCACGGGCCACTGTAGTACTGGCAGTGGCTTTTGAGCAATAAATGCCAGGTCTTAACTGCACCCCACTCCACCCTCACCATTGGACCAAGAGGAGTTGTATGTAATAATGTCATTATTGAACAGCAATTTTGGTGCATGAATTTTGGGGCAAAAAAGATGAAGAACATTAATTCTACTAGACCGGAGTTGGTGGGACGTATCAGTCAGAGATTTTATCATCACGGTAAGCACGTGCCTAAGTATTACTATTGGAAAATAATTAAGGTCAGACAACTTGTGATAGATCTGACCAACTTGCAAGGGTGGGGCCAAGGTGAGTTGGGCTTGGCCTTTTGGTCTATTTCCATTTTTTGTAGGTATACTGGCTGGCCCAATATCTTAGGGTGGGGCATGTCCTACACTACACCATGTTGGATCTACCCTGAAATGAGCTGCGAGATCATATTTTTGATGTTGCGATGGGCAAAGGCTCATGCTCTCAGCAACGGGTGGGTGCTCCCTAAGCTTATTCTAAAAGAATGGACATGGAATCCGGTGGTTCCGACTATGCTTCAGGAAGGTTTTCCGATGAATCCAGCAACCATTATATAATAGAAACGGCATATGATGCCGCATAGGAAAGGAACTAAACATCATAACAAACATTAAGAAAAACAACAGATCTGAATTAGAATGAAAAAATCGGCAATTTTACCGTGCACTACGGCGGAACCCCGGTCCACTAGGAGCATCTACGACAAGACGCTCTCTCTTGCGCATCTTGCTCCAACAAAGGGGTGGGGGACTATGGTGGCACCGACGAAAAAAACTTTGAGGGTGGTGAGGACGGTGACAGAGGGCGAAGTTCCGGGCGATGAAGATCCTATGGAGGTGAATCCTTACAGGAGGTGGAGGCGTCGAAGACTTCAAGTGTTCGTCTGGGATGAAGAAGAAGAAGTCTGGGATCGCGATCATTGGGGTGGAGGATAGGGTTTGGGGCTATGGAAAAGAGTTGGTATGTTATAGCTGAGTTTTAAGTAGAGTCTCAAATAAAAATACCTTGTAGCAAGGAATGCATGTACAAGCATTCATGAACAGTAAGTCACCTCGATCGATCGTGCAATTACTGATTAATGTTTATGCCACATTCAATGTCGGAGTGTTAAATTTCGAATATATGAATTTTCTTGGAGATCAATTGTTACAAAAAGTGTCCATCAAATCTCCTATATGATATGTATTTAACATTTTTAAAATACATAAAATGTTAATTGCTAGTGTACATACTACTTGGCAACTAACAAGGGCTCCACCAGCATATACATGTCAATAACTTACTGCATGCCATTCAAAATTAATAATTTCTATACTACTATGGATTGGAATGAAATGAAACAAGAAGGTTTTCTCGCTATTATGGCAACCACTATATACTAAAAATAACATATGAAGGTAGATAGAAAAGGAAATATACATCCTAACAAACTTGCAAAAAATACAAGGTCTACTTTAGAATGATAAAACTTCAACATTACCCTACGCTCCGGCAGCCATCGGGGGATGGTATCTAGTGCGGCACTATGGAGGAGAGTCTGCGATTCACGCCTGTCTGCGACCATGGCTGAGATGTTATCCAGTGCGGCCCTCAAGCCTTAAAAATCTCATGCTATCACTGGAAATTCACATACTCGACGCCACGTGGCTTCCCCGGATTCCTGGCCTCATTCCCAATCGGGGGACAAGCTAGGGTTCCATATTCCACTTACTACTCTTTCTCCCTCGCATCCCTCACGCAGTCGTAGCTCCTCTGCCTTCCTTCTCTATGGCCCGAGCCGCCGCCGCTCCTCCATGCCTCACTCCTCATCTTGGTATTAATTGGCGATAGTAGGAGGATAGAGACCTTTTTTTTCAAGAGATGTGCTCCGACCTGTGCTCCCTGGACCCAACGTGCCTGGCCCTCCATGCTGCTGCAAGCGGGGAGCTTCCGTCACGGCCTCCGCGTTGCTGTTCGCCACGTTCCACTACTTGTTGAAGGCACCACTCTCGGCCAGCTGTTCCCCATTCCGTCGCTCAGGAACCTGGGATCGGTCAGTCATAGAACAAATATTCAGTCAGACATAGGGGGAAAATCCGTCAGTCAAAATCCACAAAATTGGAACCAAAATCCCAAACTGGAAAGGCCACATCAACTGCACGACGCCGAAGGAAGAAAATCAAAATCGTCAACGAGCACCATGCAAGCACACACCGGTCCGGAGGAGAAAAAACCGCAAAATTCAGAGGCCGAGTACCGCTGCCCAGGTGTGGAACCCCAAGTCCCCAGCCATTCCCCTCCATAGAATCAGTGGAAGGCGTGCTGGGCTGGTGGAGGGGAGGGAGGCCCCGAGCGATGGCCCATGAAACAGAGGAGGAGGCGGGCGGGCTAGCGAAGCGGTATCGCTGCGGGCGGGGACAAGACAAGCGAGGAATGCGGGCCGGTCGCGGCGGCGGTGACAGCCACGGAGGCCTAGGGTTTAGCGCGATCGCCGGTGGCTAGCCGCGGCGGCGATGGGGTTTTGAGTAGCTCCAGTGGGAGAAAGAAGGGGGAAACGCCGTTGTTACTACATCCCTCCCTGGCTCTTCCTTCCCCTTCTGCCCGCGCCTCGGCCATCTCATCATGGGCCACTGTAGTAGCGGCAGTGGCTTCTGAGCTGTAAATGTCAGGTCTCTCCCCCACTCCACCCCACCCCCATCATTGGACCGAAAGGACTTGAATGTAATAATATCATCATTAAGCAATAATTGGGGAGCATTTATTGTGGGGGCGGAAAAGATGAAGGACATTAATTCTACTAGACTTGAGTTGGTGGGACGTATCCGTGAGAGTATTTTTATCATGACGGTAACCACGTGCCTTAATAATAGTATTGGAAAATAATTACGGTCAAATATCTGGTGATCGACCAGACCAGATTGCTAGGGTGGGGCCTTTTGGTCTATTTCCCTTTTTGGTAGGTATATTGGCTGGCCATAGATCTTACGGTGGTGCATGTCCTACCCTACACCTTGTTGGATCTACCGTGAAATGAGCGGAGAGATCATATTTTTGATGTTGCGACGTGCGAAGGCTCATGCTCTCAGGAACGGGTGGGTGCTCCCTAAGCTAATGCCGAAAGAATGGACATGGAATCGGGTGGTTCCGACTGTGCATCAGGAAGGTTTTCCCGTGACTCCCGCAACTACTATATAATATATGTATTTAACATTTTTAAAATACATAAAATGTTAACGAGAAGTGTACATACCACTTGGTAGCTAACAAGCCCTCTACCAGCATATACATGTTAATTATATACTGCGTGTCCTTGAAAATTAATAATTTTCATACCACGATGGATTGGAACGAAATGAAACAAGAAGGTTTTCTCGCGATTACGGCAACCACTATATACTAAAAACAAGATAGGACGGTACATAGAAAAGGAAATAGAAATCCTAACAAACATGCAAAAAACACAAGATCTACTTTAGAATGATAAAAGTCCAACTTTACGTTGCGTTTCGGCAGTCATCGGTGGATGGTGTCTAGTGCGGCACTAAGGAGTACATGATTCGCGCATGTGAGGGACCGTGGTTTGGATGTTTTCCAGTGCAGCCCTCCAGCAGTAAAAATCTTGTGCCATCGCCTATGATTCCAGCGCCCCACCGAGGGCATTACTGGAAATTCGCATGTCGTATGCCACATGGTTTCCCTGGATTCCTGGCTTCACCCCCAATCGGGGGACAAGCTAGGGTTCCTTACGCTTACTACTCTTTCTCCCTCGCATCCCTCACGCATCCCTCGCGCGGTCATAGCTCTTCTGCCTTCCTTCTCTATGGCCCGAGACGACGCCGCTCCTCCCACTGCTTGTCGAAATCGCCGCTCTCGGTCGGCTGTTCCCCATTCCATCGCTCAGGAACCTAGCATCGGTTAATCACAGAACAAAAATTCAGTCAGATACAGGGGGAAAATCCGCCAGCCAAAATCCATAAAATATAAACCAATATCCAAAACTGGAAAGGCCCCACCAACTGCGCGACGCCGAAGGAACAAAATCGAAATCACGAACGAGCGCGTGCAAGAACGCACCGTTTCGGAGGCGACAAAACCCCAAAATCAGAGGCCGAGGACCGCTGCCCTGGTGCAGAACCCCAAGCCCGCGGGCATTCCCCTCCCCGGAATGCGCGGAAGGAGCACCAGCGGCCAGGCCGTGGAGGGGAGGGAGGCCCCGAGCAATGGCGCTTGAATCAGAGGAGGAGGCGGGCGGGAGGGCGAAGCGGTATCTCTTCGGGTGGGTGCAAGACAGGTGGGGAATGCGGGTCGATTCTTGGCGGCGGTGACGGCGGCAGAGGCCTAGGGTTTAGCGCGATCACGGGTGGCGGGCGGTGGCTGCGATGGGGTTTTGAAAAGCTCCATGGGAGAAAGAATGGGGGAAACGCCGTTGTTACCGCATCCCTCCCTGGTTCTTCCTTCCCCTTCTGCCGCGCCGCGGTTTTCTCGTCACGGCCCACTTTAGTAGCGGCAGTGGCTTCTGAGCTATAAATATCATGTCTTTTCGGCACACCAACCCACTCCCACCATTGGACCAAAAGGAGTTGAATGTAATAATTTCATTATTGATCAATAATTCGGCACACTTATTGTGGGGGCGGAACAGACGAAGAACATTGATTCTACTAGACCGCATTTGGTGGGACGTACGACTCAGACTATTTTTATCATCACGGTAAGCATGTGCTAAATATAAGTATTGGAAAATAATTACGGTCAAACAGCTGGTGATAGATCAGACCAGATTGTTAGGGTGGGGCCTGGGGTGAGTTGGGCTTGGCCTTTTGGTCTATTTCCTTTTTTACATAGGTATATTGGCTCGCCCTAGATCTTAGGGTGGGGCATGTCCTGCCCTACACCCTGTTGGATCTACCCTGAAATGAGCGGCGAGATCATAATTTTGATGTTGCGATGGGCGAAGGCTCATGCTCTCAGCAACGGGTGGGTGCTCGCTGAGCTTATTCCGAAAGAATGGACATGGAATCCGGTGGTTCCGACTATGCTTATGGAATGTTTTTTGGCGACTCCCGCAACCACTATATAGTAGAAACAACATATGATGCCACATAGGAAAGGAAATAAACATCATAACAAACATGAAAAAAAACACTAGATCCAAATTAGAATGAAAAGCGGCAATTTTACCGTGCACTTAGGCGGCGACCCGACCCACTAGGAGCATCGACGATGGGACGCTTTCTTCTCCGCATCTTGCTCCAACTCAGGGATGACTACGGTGGCCCCAATGGAAAAACCTTTGAGGGTGGTGAAGACAGTTACCGAGGGCGAAGCTCCAGGCAATGAAGATCCTGTGGGGGCGAATCCTTACCGGAGGTGGAGGTGGGGGAGACTTCAAGTGTTCGTCTGGGATGAAGAAGAAGTTTGGGATCGCAAGGATTGGGGTGGCGGCTAGGGTTTGGGGCTATGCAAAAGAGTTGGTACGAAAAGGATTTATGGCCGAGTCCTTTAAGTAGGGTTGGCTTTCTGCCTAGGCGGGAGGGGGGCCCGCGTAAGATCCAAGCAAGATAGGGGCCAAAGATCCTATATCTTGTGTGCATCCTTGTACATAAACACATAGTCTGTCTCAAATAAAAAGGGCATGTAGCAAGGAATTCATGTACAACAATTCGTGAGTAGTAAGTCACCTTGATCTCGTGCAATTACTGATTAATTATTATGCCACATTGTGTTAAATTTACAAAATACGACTTTTCTTGGAAATCAACTGTTACAAAAACTCTCCATAAAATCACCTATATGATATGTATTTAACATTTTTAAAATGCATAAAATGTTAATTGCTAGTGTACATACCACTTGCCAACTAACAAGGGCTCCACCAGCATATACATGTGAATAACTTACTGCATGTCATTGAAAATTAATAATTTCTATACTACGATGGATTGGAATGAAATGAAACAAGAAGGTTTGCTCGTGAATACGGCAACCACTATATACTAAAAACAACATATGATGGTACATAGAAAAGGAAATCGACAACCTAACAAACATGCAACAAAACACAAGATCTACTTTAGAATGATAAAACTTCAAATTTACCCTGTGCTCCTGCATCAATAGGGGGATGGTGTCTAGTGCGACACTATGGTGGAGTCCATGATTCACGTATGTCAGTGACCGTGGCTGGGATGTTGTCCATTGCAGCACTCTAGCGGTAAAAATCTCATGCCATCGCGTGCGATTCAAGCGCCCCTCCGTGGACATTACTGGAAATTCGCATACCCGATGCCACTTGGATTCCCCGGATTCCTGGCCTCATCCCCAATCGGGGTACAAGGTAGGGTTCCATCTTCCACTTACTACTCTTTCTCCCTCGCATCCCTCGCGCAGTCGTAGCTCCTTTGCCTTCCTTCTCTATGGCCCGAGCCGTCGCCGCTCCTCCACACCTCACTCCTCGTCTTGGCATTAATTGGAGATAGTAGGAGGATAGAGAACTTCTTTTTCAAGAGATGTGCTCCGACCTAGGCTCCCTTCGTGCTGCCGAGAGAGGGGAGCTTCCGTCACGGCCTCCACGTTGCCTCTCGCCATGTTCCCACTGCTTGTCAAAGGCATCCGGTTGTTTCCCATTCCATCGCACAGGAACCTGGCATCGGTCAGTCATAGAACAAAAATTCAGTCGGACACAGGGGGATAATCCGTCAGCCAAAATCCATAAAATAGGAACCAAAAGAGCAAAATGGAAGGGCCACACCAACTGCGCAACACCAAAGGAGCAGAATGAAAATCGTGAACGAGTGTCGTGCAAGCACGCACCGGTCCGGAGGCAAAAAAACCGCAAAAATGAAAGGGCTAGAGGACTGCTGCCCAGGTGCAGAACCCCAAGCCCCCGGCCATTCCCCTGCCAGGAACGCGCGGAAGGCGCGCCGACGACCGGGCCCGTGGAAGCAAGGTAGGCCCCGACCGACGATGCGTGAAACGAAGGAGGAGGCGGGCAGGCAGGCGTAGCGGTACATCTGCAGGTGGACACAAGACAGCCGGGGAATGAGGGCTCGTCGCAGCGGCTGTGACGGCGACATAGGCATAGGGTTTAGCGCGATCGCGGGTGGCAGGTAGTGGCTGTGATGGGGTTTTGAACAGCTCCAATGGGAGAAAGAAGGGGGGAACACCGTTGTTACCCCATCCCTCCCTGGCTTTCCCTTCCCCTACAGTCTGCACCGTGGCCGTCTCATCACGGGCCACTGTAGTAGTGGCAGGGGCTTTTGAGCAATAAATGTCAGGTCTCAACCGCACCCCACCCCACCCCCACCATTGGACCAAAAGGAGTTGTATGTAATATTGTCATTATTGAGCAATAATTGTGGAGTTTTTATTGTGGGTGCGTAAAAGATGAAGAACATTAATTCTACTAGACCGGAGTTGGTGGGACGTATCTGTCAGAGTATTTTTATCATCACAGTAAGCACGTGCCTAAATATTAGTATTGGAAAATAATTACTGTCAGACAACTTGTGATAGATCCGACCAACTTGCTAGGGTGGGGCCGAGGTGAGTTGGGCTTGGCCTTTTGGTTTATTTCCTTTTTTGTAGGTATATTGGCGGCCCAATGACTTAGGGTGGGGCATGTCCTACACGGCACCCGGTTGGATCTACCCTGAAATGAGCAGAGAGATCATATTTTTGATGTTGCGACAGGCAAAGGCTCATGCTCTCAGCAACGGGTGGGTGCTCGTTGATCTTATTCTGAAAGAACGGACATGGAATCCAGTGGTTCTGACTATGCTTCAGGTAGGTTTTCCGGTGACTTCCGCAACCATTATATAATATAAAAAACATATGATGCCGCATAGAAAATGAACTAAACATCATAACAAACATGAAGAAAAAACACTAGATCCAAATTAGAATGAAAAAGCGGTAATTTTACCGCGCACTACGACGGCTGCCCTTTCCACTAGGAGCATCTACGACAAGACGCTCTCTCCTGCGCATCTTGCTCCGACAAAGGGGGGGGGGGGGACTGTTGTGGCACCAATGGAAAAAACTTTGGGCGAAGCTCCGGGCGATGAAGATCCTATGGAGGCGAACACTTACAGGAGGTGGAGGCGTCAAAGACTTCAATTGTTCGTCTGGGATGAAGAAGAAGAAGTCTGGGATCGCGATGATTGGGGTGGCAGATAGGGTTTGAGGCTATGGAAAAGAGTTGGTATGTGATAGCTGAATTTTAAGTAGAGTCTCAAATAAAAAGACCTTATAGCAAGGAATGCATATACAAGAACTCGTGAATAGTAAGTCACTTCGATCCATCGTGCAATTACGGATTAATGATTATACCACATTCAATGTCGGAGTGTTAAATTTAGAATATATGAATTCTCTTGGAGATCAATTGTTACAGAAAGTGTCCATCAAATCTCCTATATGATATGTATTTAACATTTTAAAATACATAAAATTTAATTGCTGGTGTACATACTACTTGGCAACTAACAAGGGCTCCACCAGCATATACATGTCAATAACTTACTGCATGTCATTGAAAATTAATAATTTCTATACTACTATGGATTGGAATGAAATGATACGAGAAGGTTTTCTCGCTATTATGGCAACCACTATATACTAAAAACAACATATGATGGTAGATAGAAAAGGAAATATACATCCTAACAAACATGGAAAAAACACAAGATCTACTTTAGAATGATAAAACTTCAGTATTACCCTACGCTCCGGCAGCCATCGGGGTATGGTGTCTAGTGCGGCACTATGGAGGAGAGTCTGTGATTTGCGCCTGTCTGCGACCATGGCTGGGATGTTGTCCAGTGCAGCCCTCCGGCGTTAAAATTCTCATGCTATCTCCTATGATTCCAGCGCCCCGCCGAGGCCATCACCGGAAATTCACATACCCGATGCCACGTGGCTTCCCCGGATTCGTGGCCTCATTCCCAATCGGGGGACAAGCTAGGGTTCCATCTTCCTCTTAATACTCTTTCCCCCTCGCGTCCCTCACACAGTCATAGCTCCTCTGCCTTCCTTCTCTATGGCCCGAGCCGCCGCCGCTCCTCCACGCCTCACTCCTCATCTTGGCATTAATTGGCGATAGTAGGTGGATAAAGACCTTTTTTCAAGAGATGTGCTCCGACCTGTGCTCCCTGGACCCGATGTGCCTGGCCCTCCATGCTGCTGAAAGTAGGGAGCTTCCGTCACGGCCTCGGCGTTGCCCTTCGCCATGTTCCACTAATTGTTGAAGGCGCCACTCTCGGTCGGTTGTTCCCCGTTCCGTCGCTCAGGAACCTGGCATCGGTCATTCATAGAACAAATATTCAGTCATACATAGGGGGTAAAATCCGTCAGCCAAAATCCATAAAATTGGAACCAAAATCCCAAACTGGAAAGGCCACATCAACTGCACAACGCCGAAGGAAGAAAATCGAAATCGTGAACGAGCGCCATGCAAGCACACACCGGTCCGGAGGAGAAAAATCCCCAAAATTCAGAGGCCGAGTACCGCTGCCCAGGTGCAGAACCCAAATTCCCCAGCCATTCCCCTCCCCGGAATGAGCGGAAGGCTCGCCGTGCTGGTGGAGGGGAGGGAGGCCCTGAGTGATTGCGCATGAAACAGAGGAGGAGGCGGGCGGGCTGGCGAAGTGGTATCTCTGCGGGCGGGCACAAGACAAGCGGGGAATGCGCGCCGGTCGCGGCGGAGGTGACAGCCACGGAGGCCTAGGGATTAGCGCGATCGCGGGTGGCGGGCAGCAGCGGCGATGGGGTTTTAGCAGCTCCGGTGTGAGAAAGAAGGGGGAAACGCCTTTGTTACCACGTCCCTCCTTGGCTTTTCCTTCCCCTTCTTCCCGCGCCTCGGCCATCTCGTCATGGGCCAGTGTAGTAGCGGCAATGGCCTATGAGCTGTAAATGTCAGATCTCTCCCCCACTCCACCCCACCCCCATCATTGGACCGAAAGGACTTGAATGTAATAATATCATCATTGATTAGTAATTGCGGCGCATTTATTGTGGGGGCGGAAAATATTAAGAACATTCATTCTACTAGTCTGGAGTTGGTGGGACGTATCCGTGAGAGTATTTTTATCATGACGGTAACCACGTGCCTAAATATTAGTATTGGAAAATATTTACGGTCAAACAGCTGGTGATAGACCGGACCAGGTTGCTAGGGTGGGGCCGAGGTGAGTTGGGCAGGGCCTTTTGGTCTATTTCCATTTTTCGTAGGTATATTGGCTGGCCTTAGATCTTAGGGTGTGCATGTCCTACCCTACACCTTGTTGGATCTACACTGAAATGATCGGAGAGATCATATTTTTGATGTTGCGACGCGCAAAGGCTCATGCTCTCAGCAACGGGTGGCTGCTCCCTAAGCTTATGCTGAAAGAACGGACATGGAATCGGGTGGTTCCGACTATGCTTCAGGAAGGTTTTCCGGCGACTCCGGCAACCACTATATAATAGAAACAACATATGATGCCGCATAGGAAAGGAAATAAACCACATAACAAATATGAAAAAAAACACTAGATCCAAATTAGAATGAAAAAGTGGCAGTTTTACAATGCACTACGGCGTGGTCCCGGTCCACTAGGAGCATCTACGACAGGACGCTTTCTCGGACGCATCTTGCTCCAACTCATGGGGAACTATGGTGGCACCGATGGAAAAAACTTTGAGGGTGGTGAGGAAGGTAACCGAGGGCGAAGCTCTGGGCGATGAAGATCCCGTGGAGGTGCATCCTTAATATAGCTGGAGGCGTCGGAGACTTCAAGTGTTCGTCTGGGATGAAGAAGAAGTCTGGGATTGCGAGGATTGGTGTGGCGGTTGGAGTTTGGGGCTATGGAAAAGAGTTGGTATGAAAAAGATTTATAGCCGAGTCTTTTAAGTAGGGATGGCTCTGGGCTTAGGCGGGAGGGGGGACCGCGTAAGCCCCAAGCCTGGAAGGGCCCGTGATCCTATTTCTTGTGTGCGGCCCTGTACATAAACACGTAGTCTGTCTCAAATAAAAAGGCCATGTAGCGAGGAATGCATGTACAAGAACTCGTGAATAGTAAGTTATCTCGATCGATCGTGCAATTACTGATTAATGATTATGCCACATTTAATGTCAGAGTGTTAAATTTAGAAAATATGAATTTTGGAAATCAATTGTTACAAAAAGTGTCCATCAAATCTCCCATATGATATGTATTTAACATTTTGAACTACATAAAATGTTAATTGCTACTGTACATACCACTTAGCAACTAACAAGGTTTCCACTAGCATATACATGTCAATATCTTACTGCATGTCATTGAGAATTAATAATTTCTATACTACGATGGATTGGAATGAAATAAACAAGAAGGTTTTCTCTCAATTACGGCAACCACTATATACTAAACAACATATAACGGTAGGCAGAAAAGGAAACAGACATCCTAACAAACATGCAAAAAAACACAAGATCTACTTTACAATGATAGAACTTTAACTTCGCCTTGCACTCCGGTAGCCATCGGGGGATGGTGTCTAGTGCGGCACTATGGAGGAGTCCGTGATTCGCGCCTGTCAGTGACCGTGGCTGGGATGTTGTCTAATGCGGCCCTCCAGCGGTAAAAATCTCTTGCCATCACCTGTGATTCCAGCGCCCCACCGAGGTCATTACTGGAAATGCGCATACCAGATGCCACATGGCTTCCCCAGATTCCTGGCCTCATCCCCAATCGAGGGACAAGTTGGGATTCCATCTTTTGCTTAGTACTCGTTCTACCTCTCATCCCTCTCGCTTCCCTTGCAGTTCATAGCTCCTCGGCCTTCCTTGTCTATGGCCCGAGCCGCCACTGCTCCTCCGCCCCTCACTCCTCCTCTTGGCATTAATTGGAGATAGTAGGAGGATACATACCTTTTTTCAAGACATGTGCTCCGACCAAGGCTCTAGACCCCGACGCGCCTGGACCTCCGTGCTGCCAATAGTGGAGAACGTCCATCACGGCCTCCGCGTTGCCTCTCGCCACATTCCCACTGCTTGTCGAAGGCGCCCCTCTTGTCCGGTTGTTCCCCATTCCGTCCCTCAGGAACTTGGCACCGGTCAGTCCCAGAACAAAAAATCAGTCAGACACATGGGAAAAATTTCATCAGCCAAAATCTACAAAATAGGAACCAAAATCCCAAACTTGAAAGGCCACACCAACTGCGCGGCGCCGTAGGAAGAAAGTCAAAATCACGAACGAGTTATGTGCCAGCACGCACCTATCCGGAGGCGAAAAACCCACAAAAATCAGAGGCCGGGGATCGCTGCCCAGGTGCGGAACCTATAGCCTCTGGCCATTCCCTCCCAGAGCAGCGGAAGGCGCCATGGACAGGCCCACAAAAGGGAGGGTGGCCCCAAGCGACGGCGCGCGAAACAGAGGAGGAGGTGGCCGGGAGGGCAAAGCGTTATCTCTGCGGGTGGGCGCAAGATAGGCAGGGAATGCGGGCCGGTCGCGGTGGAGGTGACGATGACGGAGGCCTAGGGTTTAGCATGATTGCGGGTGTCGTGCGGTGGCCGTGATGGGGTTTTGAGCAGCTCCGGTGGGAGAAAGAAGGGGAAACGCCGTTATTACTGTGTTCCTTAATGGCTCTTCCTTCCCCTACTGCCCAGCTGCTGTCTGTCTAAATCATGGGCCACTGTAGTAGCGGTAGTGGCTTCTGAGCTGTAAATGTCAAGTCTCTCCCACACCGCACCCCACCCCCACCATTGGACCAAAAGTAGTTGAATGTAATAATGTCATTATTGAGCAAATAGTAAGTCGCCTCGATCAATCATAAAAAGGCCTTGTAGCCAGGAATGCATGTACAAGAACTTGCGAATAGTAAGTCGCCTCGATCGATCATGCAATTACTGATTAGTAAGTATGCCACACTCAATGTTGGACTGTTAAATTTAGAAAATATGAATTTTCTTGGAAATCAATTGTTACAAAAAGTGTCCATCAAATCTCCTATATGATATGTATTTAACATTTTTAAACTACATAAAATGTTAATCTCTAGTGTACATACCACTTGGCAACTAACAAGGGCTCCACCAGCATATACATGTCAATAACTTACTGCAGTCACTGAGAATTAAAAAATTTCTATACTACGATGGATTGGAATGAAATGAAACAAGAAGGTTTTCTCGCGATTACGACAAGCACTATATTCTAAAAACAACATGTGACAGTTAATAGAAAAGGAAATAGTCATACTAACAAACATGCATAAAACACAAGATCTACATTAGAATGATAAAACTTCAAATTTACCATGCGCTCCGGCAGCCATTGGGGGATTGTGTCTAGTGCGGCACTATGGTGGAATCCAGGATTCACGCTTGTCAGTGACCGTGGTTGCGATGTCGTCGGTCTGCGCCCTCCGGATAAAATCTCATGCCATCGCCTGTGATTCCAGCGCCCCGCCGAGGGCATTATTGGAAATTCACATACCCGATGCCACATGACTTCCCCGGATTCCTGGCATCATCCCCAATTGGGGGACAAGATAGGGTTCCATCTTCCGCTTACTACTCTTTATCCCTCGCATCCCATGCGCAGTCATAGCTCCTGTGCCTTCCTTCTCTATGCCCCGAGCCGCGACCGCTCCTCCGCGTGTCACTCCTCCTCTTGGCATTAATTGGAGATAGTCGGAGGATAGACACCTTTTTTTCAAGAGATGTGCTCTGACCCGGGCTCCCTGGACCCAACACGCCTGGCCCTTCGTGCTACCGCAAGAAGGGAGCTTCTGTCACGGACTCCATGTTTCCCCTCACCAAGTTCCCACTGCTTGTCGAAGGAGCCCTCTCGGCCGGCTGTTCCCCATTAGATTGCGCAGGAACCTGGCATCAGTCAATCACAGAAAAAAATCAGTCAGACACAGAGGAAAAGACCCGTCAGCCGAAATCCCAAAGTGGAAAGGCCACTCCAACTGCGCGACGCTGAAGGAAGAAAATCGAAATCACGAATGAGCATCGTGCGTGCATGCAGCAGTCCAGAGGCGAAAGGCCCCCAAAATCAGAGGCCGATGACCGCTTCCCATGTGCGGAACCCCAAGCCCCCGACAATTTCCCTGCCAGGAACACGCGGAAGGCACACCGGCGGCTAGGACCACAGAGGGGAGGGAGGCCCGAGCGATGGCTCGTTAAACAAAGGAGGAGGCGGGCGGCCGGGCCAAGCGGTATCTCTATGGGTGCGTGCAAGACAGGCGGGGAATGCGGGTCGGTCGCGGTGGTGGTGACGGCAAAGGAGGTCTATGGTTTAGCGCGATCGTGGGTGGCGGGCAGCGACTGTGGTTGGATTTTGGGCTGCTCCGGTGGGAGAAAGACAGGGGGAAACGCCGTTGTTATCATGTCCCTCCCTGGCTCTTCCTTCCCCTTCTGCCCGCGCCGCGACCGTCTCGTCACGGGCATGGTAGTAGCAGCAGTGGCTTCTAAGCTGTAAATGTCTAGTCTCTCCCCCATCCCACCCCACCCCCAGCATTGGACCAAAAGGAGTTGAATGTAATGATGTCATTATTGAGCAATAATTGTGGTGCATTTATTGTGGGGCAGAAAAGGCTGAGGACATTAATTCTACTAGACTGGAGTTGGTGGGACGTATCCGTCAGAGTATTTTTAACATCACGGTAAGCATGTGCCTAAATATTAGTATTGGAAAATAATTACGCTCAAACAACTGGTGATAGATCAGACCAGATTACTAGGGTAGGGTCGAGGTGAGTTGGGCTAGGCCTTTTGGTCTATTTCCTTCTTTGTTAGATATATTGGCTGGAACTAGATCTTAGGGTGGGGCATGTCCTACCCTATACCTTGTATGATCTACCCAGAAATGAGCGGTGAGATCATATTTTTTATGGTGTGACGGGAAAAGGCTAATGCTCTAAGTAGTGGGTGGGTGCTCATTGAGCTTATGCTGAAACAATCGACATAAAATTGGGTGGGTCCGACTATGCTTCAGGAAGGTTTTCCGGTGACTCCCGCATCCACTATATAATAGAAACAACATATGATGCCGCGTAGGAAAGGAAATAAACATAATAACAAACATGAAAAAAAACACTAGATCCAAATTATAATGGAAAATAGGTAATTTTACCGTGCACTACAACGGCGTCCCGATCCACTAGGAGCTTCGACGACATGACGCTTTCTCCTGCGCATCTTGCTCCATCTCAAGGGGGTCTATGGTGGCACCAATCGAGAAAACTTTGAAGGTGGTGAGGATGGTAACCGAGGGCGAAGCTCCGGGCGATCAAGATCCTGTGGAGGCGAATCCTTACCGGAGGTGGAGGCGTCGGAGAATTCAAGTGTTTATGCAGGATGATGAAGAAGAAGAGGTCAGGGATCACGAGGATTAGGGTGGCGGCTAGGGTTTGGGGCTATGGAAAAGAGTTGGTATGAAAAGGATTTATAGCCAAGTCTTTTAAGTAGGGTTGGCTCTCGGCCTAGGCGGAGGGGCCGCATAAGCGCCAAGCACAGGAGGGCCCAAGATCCTATTTCTTGTGTGCATCCCTGTACATAAGCACATAGTCTGTCTCAAATCGATCATAAAAAGGCCCTGTAGCCAGGAATGCATGTACAAGAATTTGCGAACAGTAAGTCGCCTCGTTCGATCATGCAATTACTGATTAATGAGTATGCCACACTCAATGTTGGAGTGTTAAATTTAGAAAAGTGTCCATCAAATCTCCTATATGATATGTATTTAACATTTTTAAACTACATAAAATGTTAATCTCTAGTGTACATACCACTTGGCAACTAACAAGGGCTCCACCAGCATATACATGTCAATAACTTACTGCATGTCATTGAGAATTAAAATTTTCTATACTACGATGGATTGGAACGAAATGAAACAATGCGACTACGGTAACCACTATATACTAAAAACAAGATACGATTGTAGATAGAAAATGAAATAGAAATCCTAACAAACATGCCAAAAAACACAAGACCTACTTTAGAATGATAAAACTTCAACTTTACGCTGCATTCCGGCAGTCATCGGGGGATGGTGTCTAGTGCGGCACTAAGGAGTACGTGGTTCGCGCATGTGAGGGACCGTGGTTCGGATGTTGTCCAGTGCGGCCCTCCAGCGGTAAAAATCTTGTGCCATCGCCTATGATTCCAGCACCCCACCGAGGGCATTACTAGAAATTCACATACCATATGCCACATGGTTTCCCCGGATTCCTGGCCTCATCCCCAACCGGGGGACAAGTTCGGGTTCCATCTTGCGCATACGTACTACTCTTTCTCCCTCGCAACCCTCACCCATCCCTCGCACGGTCGTAGCACATCTGCCATCCTTCTCTATGGCCCGAGAAGCCGCCGCTCCTCCCACTGCTTGTTGAAGGCGCCCCTCTCGGTCGGCTGTTCCCCATTCCATCCCTCAGGAACCTGGCATCAGTTACTCACATATCAAAAATTCAGTCAGATACTGGGGGGAAAATCCGTCAGCGGAAATTCATAAAATAGGAACCAATATCCCAAACTGGAAAGGCCGCACCAACTGCGAGACGTTGTAGGAAGAAAATCGAAATCATGAACGAGCGCCATGCAAGCACGCACTGTTTCGGAGGCGAAAAAACCCCAAAATCAGACGCCAAGGACTGTTGCCCAGGTGCAGAACCCCAAGCCCCCGGCCATTCCCCTCCTTGGAATGCGCGGAAGGATCGCCAACGGCCAGGCTGTCGAGGGGAGGGAGGCCCCGAGCAACGGCGCTTCAACAAGAGGAGGAGGCGGGCGTGAAGGCGAAGGTGTATCTCTTCGGGTGGGTGCAAGACAGGTGGGGAATGCGGGTCGGTTGCGGCGGCGGTGACGGCGGCAGAGGCCTAGGGTTTAGCGCGATCACGGGTGGCGGGCGGTGGCTGGGATGGGGTTTTGAGAAGCTCCATGGGAGAAAGAATGGGGGAAATGCCGTTGTTATCGCATCCCTCCTGTGGGGACCGGTTTTCCGGGTAATAAACTCCAGAAAATGGTCGTTGTGCTCACCAGCCCAGGATTATGTGTTAGCGATGAGGCACCAACTTGATACAGAAACTCCAAGCAAAATACAAAATATAAGTAGTACAAGACCATTCTGGCCTGGGAGTACAACAAATGGTTTCTAGTGGTTGATGACGGAAGCGGTTTGTGGATCATCAGTGTCTATGGGACTCCATTTCCCACAGGAACAGCTGACCAGGATAACTCCTATCTTCGCGAGGCTGCGGTCTCCGTTGCTTAGGTTCCGGGGCGGTCATCGCAACGCCCCTCTCCATGCAAGAAATCTGGCCAAGACAATAGCCAGGGACAAGCCAGTGAGTTCTTTGAATGTACTCGCAAACATTATGAACACGGGTATAATATAAATGATAATCATGCACGGATATATTCTATGATCACATTGTCAGTCATAAAATAAAATCTCTAATGCATGTAAACATGTTATTTGTATGTAACAAGAATATGAAATGACAGAGGAGAAAATAAAATGCACCATTCGGATGTCTGAAGCGACGTCTCGAAATGGTGGTAAATAACAAGCATGCCTCAGTCGGGCGTCTGAGCGACGCCAAATAAAGGGCTTATAAGGTAAAATAGATATCAGCATGCCACAGTCGAGCGTCTCAGCGACACCACATAAAGGGCTTATAAAGTAAGATAAATAACAAGCATGCCACAGTCGGGCGTCTTAGCGACACCACATAAAGGGCTTATAAAGTAAAATAAATAACAAGCATGCCACGATCAGGCGTCTCAAATGACACCACATAAAGGGCTTATAAAGTAAAATAAATAACAAGCATGCCACGATCAGGCGTCTCAGTGACACCACATAAAGGGCTTATAAAGTAAAATAAATAACAAGCATGCCACAGTCGGGCGTCTCAGCGACACCACATAAAGGGCTTATAAATATCACAATGAATATCCAGGAGGTAGAACCCTCTCAGGGATGCTCGATAACCATGGACACTAAGACCGACACTTGACCTGACCCAGACTGTAGTCCTTAACCATGGACACGGCTATTCGAATAGGTTTAATATCTCTGCAGAGGGTGTACTCTTTACCCACGAGTAACGGATTTCTTTAGTCCATCGGGACTAATTCCTTCTACGGTCTTTTAGTCAAAAACATGCCTGACCTGCACACACCAGCTTAACTCACCGGTGTCGGGAATCACCCACGACACCTGTCAAGCAAAACTCTAAGTGGGGAGGCTACAACCTCGACGTAGCATGGGATCAAAAAAAATTTATACCGCGCGCAAACTAGGGGAGCTACCCCTTCGGCTAAAACCGAAACACCCATGCCCCCGGGTTAGATGGCATGCCTACCGGATGCCTCCGGTATCTTCCATCATGGCCTCTCTGTACGGTGTGTGCTAGGAAAGGGGTTGACAACTTACTGAACCGTACCCCACGTATGGCAGGGACAAGTGGTAGTACGAAACAAGTATGGGGGTTACTGGAACAAGACTCGATCTATGGTCGACTCAAGAGGTTTAAGCATTCCCTGCATGATTAGCATAACAAATATATTTCAATCAATAGGATCACCGCTCATTATACCTTACTATGCCATACCGGACATAACCGTCCCAACGGAGACCGGCGACAAGCTCACGCCTACCCAAGGCAGAGGCCTTCCTAGATTCCTTTCCAGCATGCATGTAAGGCACATGAGGATGATTACCATCACAAGTATATTCATTTCCAACAGCAAGGAAAATCACTAATATGCATTCATGCAAAAGATCACATCACCACATAAAATAACGAGCTTTTCCGATGCAAGGTGGTGTTATAACCGCGTCAACTAACACACCAAAATATTATGCCATGGTTCAGGATGCTTGCCTTCAAGGTGTGGAGAGGTGGGGTGCTCTCCAAAACTTTTGAAAGTCTTCTCCTCTCTCCAACAAATCCTATTTTGAAAATATTGGAATTAACACACAAATTCAAAACAGCACAAAAAAGTTGTTGGAAATTTTTTCAAATAAATCTTGAAATAAACTAGACAGAATTTGAGAGATGTAGGAAAAAGAATCAATTCATTTGGAGTTATATTTAAAAAGTTATAGCCAGTCAAAGTTTAGTCAAATCCTTGGTTTTTAAATAAAACAGAAAAAGAAAAGAAAACGCTTCGAACCGGTACACGTCGAAGACGTACTTTGAGATTTACGTCTTCACTTAACTCACGTGGACTGGGGCGGGGTCACTGACAGTGGGTCTAGGGGGCCCACTGGTTAGGTTTGACCAGTCCATCTCTCCCTCCTCTTCCTCTGCCCGAACGGAGGCGAGGCGACGGCGATCAACGCTGGCGGATGGCTGCTCCCCGTGGGCTCCAGAGGGTCGGGATGGATCCGCAAGACCGGGGCGGTCCTCCCGGTGGTCGTTGGGTCGGCGAGGGTGGAGGGAGTCGCCGACGGTGAGTTTCGCGGCGGAGGAGACCTCGGGAGCAAAGTGGTTTTGGGGCTGCGGTGGTTCCCGATCAAAATCGAGCAGGGGAAAGGTTCACGGGAGGAAGAGAGAGCTTCTGGTGGATAGAGTGGAGAGGGGGAGGTCCTGGTGGCGCCGGAATGGCCGGGGCTGTGGCGGCGGCAGGAGTTGCCGGAGACGGGAAGAAAACCTCCCCGGGTCGACTAGCTGCCATGGGGAAACGAAGGGGGTGATTTTGAGGCTGCTTCCGTGCTCGGAGGGCTCGAGGGGCTTCCTTTTATAGCGCTCCCATGTCGGTTCGCGGCAGCGGTGGATGAGCTTGTCGGCGACCGACGTTCTGTAGCTTGCAGGCATCATGGCGAGGTTGGGGATGGCGGCAGGTGCTAGCGGACGAGTGGGTACTGCTCAAGGGCGGTGGCGGCGGGCGTGCTTCGGCGGCGCTGGCCATTGCAGGGGCTGTCGGGCGGCATTGGCGGCTAGCTGCTGGCCTGCCGAAGACGTGGCGAGGGCTGTGGTGCTCGTGGGGAGCAGCAGGGGACGTGGCGTGCTGGCTGCGGTCGGCCACGAACCAGAGTGAGTGCGGGGCGAGACGCGGAGGCTCGGTCTTGGCACGTGCAAAACGCGTGCTCCGCTCGCGCTCTGGGCGCGCCCAGAGCACGCACGGAACATGCTCGACAGAATGCTAAGGCATGTTAGGGGGCTCTAAACAACAAGAGGGTTAGCAGGGTGGGGTTATAGGCTAGGGCAAAACCATGGGACATGCTGGTCTGGTCAGGGGGTCAATGTGGGGACCGATTCTCCGGGTATAAATTCCTAGAAAAATGACCCTTGTGCTCGTCAGCCCCAGGATAACTGTCAGCTGCTGAGGCACCAACTTGATACAGAAATTCCAAGCAAAACATAAGATATGTAGTACAAGACCATTCTGGGCTGTGAGTACAACAAATGGTTTCTAGTGGTTGATGGCGGAAGCGGGTTGAAAATCATCAGTGTCTATGGGACTCCATTTCCCACGGGAACAGCTGACCAGGTTAACTCCTATCTTCGCGAGGCTGCTATCACGGTTGCTTAGGTTCCGGGGCTGTCATCACGTCGCTCCTCTCCGCGCAAGAAATCTGTCCAAGACAATAGCCAGGGACAAGCCAGTGAGTACTTTGAATGTACTCGTGAACATTATGAACACAGGGATAATATTGCAATGATGTGCTAAAAATATTTTATACTCATGACGTCAGTCACAACAATATAAATATAACTCTGATGCGTGTAAGCATGTTATATATGAATATGCAATATCAAAGAAGTATTAAAAGATATAATGAAATAAATAACAAGCATGCCACAGTCGGGCGTCTGAGCGACACCACATAAAGGGCTTTAAAGGAAATGCCACAGTCGGGCGTCTAAGCGACACCACATAAAGGGCTTTAAAAGAAATGCCACGATCAGGCGTCTGGCGACACCACATAAAGGGCTTTAAAAAAATGCCACGGTCGAGGCGTCTGGCGACACCACATAAAGGGCTTTAAAAGAAATGCCACGGTCGAGGCGTCGAGCGACACCACATAAAGGGCTTTAAAAGAAATAATCATAGTGAATATCCCGGTGGTAGAACCATCCCAGAGATACTCGATGATAACAATAATATTCATGGGTTAGTCAACAATAATAATAATCATAATTATCACAAGTCACAAGTAGTAATTCCAGTTCTGGTTTAACAGTTTCACCTCCGAAGACCGACACTAAGACCAACACTTGACCCATCCCAGACTGTAATCCTTAACCATGGACACGGCTATTCGAATAGGTTTAATCTCTGCAGAGGGTGTACTCTTTACCCACGAGTAGCGGATTTCAGTAGTCCATCGGGACTAATTCCGTCTACGGTCTTTTTGTTGAAAACACACCTAACTTGCACACACCAGCTCATCTCACACGTGTCTGGGATCACCCACGACACCTGCCAAGCAAACTCTAAGTGGGGAGGCTACAACCTCGCGTAGCATGGGATCAAATTTATATCGCGCGCTCTAAGGGGTGGCCTCCTCTCTCGGTCTCAACCGGAAACACCCATGCCCCCGGATCAGGTGGCCTGCCTACAAGCTACAACCGGTATCTTCCACCCTGGCCTCTCTGTACGGTGTGTGCTAGAAAGGGGTTGACAACTTTCTGAACCGTACTCTACTTGTTGTAGAGATGAGTGGTAGTACGAAACAAGTATGGGGGTTACTGGAACAAGACTCGATCTACGGTCGACTCAGGAGGTTTAAGTATTCCTTGCATGATTAGCATAACGAATATATTTCAACCCACAGAGTCACCGCTCATATTACCTTACCATGCCATACCAGACATAACTGTCCCGACGGAGACCGGCGACAAACTCATGCCTACCCAAGGCAGAGGTTTTCCCGGGTTCCTGTCGGTATGCATGCAAGGCACATGAGGATGATTATCATCACGAGTGTGTTCATTTCCAACAGCATGGGAATCACTAACATGCACCCATGCATATGATCATATCACATGAAATAAAAAGTTTCTCCAACGTGAGGTGATGTTATAAACGTGTCATCAAACACAAAAATATTTATGTCGGGATTCAGAATGCTTGCCTTCAGGTCATGGGAAGGCAGGGTGCATTTCAAACTCTTGAAATACTTCTCCTCCCTTCAAAAATCCTATGTTAGAAATATAAATGAATTAACACACAAAATAAAAACATCACAAAAAGTTGTTTTGAAATTTTTTCAAATAAATCTTAAAATAAACTAGACAATATTTGAGATAGGTAGGAAAAGGAATTAATTCATTTGGAGTTATATTTAAAAAGATACAGCAGGTCAAAGTTTGGTCAAAATCTGTTATATAAAATAAAACAGAAAAGAAAAACGTTTCAAAAAAAACGTACACGTCGAAAGCGTACTTCGGAAGTGCGCTTCCACTTAACCCACGTGGACTGGGACGGGGGTCACTGACAGTGGGTCCAGGGGCCCCACTGGTCAGGTTTGACGAGTCCCCTCTCCCTCCTCTTCTCTGCACGAGCAGAGGCGGGGCGTCCGGCGATCATCGCCGGCGAACGACGTCTTCTCGCGGGCATCCGAGAGCAGGGATGGATCCGCCACTCCTAGGCGGTCCTTCCGGTGGTCCCAGGGTTGCCGGAGGTGGAGGGAGTCGCCGGCGGCGAGCTCCGCGGCGGAGGGGGGCTGCGGTGACAAAGTGATTTTTGGGCTGCGGTGGTCTCCGACCAAAATTGATCGAGGGGTTGCACTCGCGAGAGGGAGGGGGGGTTCTTGGTGGAGAGATTGGAGAAGGAGAGGCCCTGGTGGCGATGGAATCGGCCGGGGCTTGGCGTCGACCGAACCGGCCGGACTCGGGGAAGAAGGCCTTCCCCTCCTCGAATGTTGGCCAGGGTAGCTTTAGGAGGATCACTGGAGGTTGATCGAGGGCTAGATGGAGCTCCGGGGCCCGTATATAGGCGGTGCAGGTCGGTTCCGGGGCGGCCGGCGATAAGGACGACGGCGAACCGCCTCCCTGTAGCTTGGGCGACGTGGCGGCGACGAGCGCTAGAGGACGAGGCTGCGGATGAGCTCGCACTGTTCCAGGGGCAGGTGGCAAGCCGGGGTGGCTTTGGCGGCGCTGTTGGCTGCCAGGGCGGCTTGGCGCGTTGCTGTGAGGAGGTTAGTGCGTGGCGTGGCGCTGCAGAGCGGGCCAAAACCAGGGGGGCCAGCGTGTCGGCTCGGGCGCGGCTCGTGCAATACTTGCGCTCTGGGCGCGTCCAGTGCATGCACGGGAGGTGTTCGACACAATGCCGTGGCACGCTACAGGTCACAGGTGAGGTTGGCAAGCAACAGAGCTAGGTTGTTGATAGAGTGAAGCTCAGGGGACAAGGTGGTTTGGCTAGGTGGCCAAGTTCACAATGCCAACAACAACTCATGTCAAATCTGATCATGCACTCCAGGTGTTTGACAAAATGCCACAGTCACTTAGGCTTTTCTTGGAGGGGCCAAATCTCCCAGATCAGTGTCTCCTTGGATGCACAAGAGGGTGGTGAGGTTAGTTGGTGAAAAGCACAAACTTGCTAGTGCAAGTTTTGCAGAACTTCAAATCTGGACAGGATGTGAGTGGCATTATTTCATGAACCAAAATTATGCCAATGGTTGCATGCTCCTGGACTTAGGGGTTTAGCATGGAGGACTACAAGTAGGAGAAGGAATCAAGGGCCAAAGAGCAAGCAATAATAGGGATGTTGTACAAACCATCTTGAAGGACCAGAATGAAGATTAGGTTGATTTACTCAAAATTTTCAAAGAACATCCTTGGATTATTGCATATAATGGAATCATATGCTGCTACTGACATCCCATAATTTTGGTGGAAGCTAGAAACAAATATTTAAAAGGGTTGTAGTGCAAAAATGCCTACTGGATCAGAGAAGAAAAACATGTGTAGCACTCTAAATATGAAATGAATGAACTATATTATTGCATAAAAGTGATTTAGAGGCATCACATGACATCTCCAAATTTTGGTTGGATTTTTAGTTAATTTTATCAAATGGTTGTAGTACAAAAAGAGCTCCAAAACTAAAAACAAGTCATTTTAATGAATATAGCTCAGGGTGGAATAATTTCATAAATAAACCTACTGATTTGGAAATTGTATTAATGAGAGGGCATAGAAGTCCAATATGTTTTGGAAGGATCCACTTGGGAGAAATTCCTTAATAATAAAGGAAAAGTTTTGAAATCAACAGAGATATTCTTGCAGGCAAAAATTTTAAACTCCTGGAAAAAATTTAATAACTAAAACCTGGTTAAATTTTTGGGGTGTTATAGTCAAGTTCATAATGTAAACAAAAACTCATGCCAAATCTGTCCACGCTCTCAAGGTGTTTGACAAAATGCCGAAGGCTCCTAGGCAGTTCTTGGAGTGGCCAAATCTCCCAGAGTGGGGTCTCTTTAGATGAAAGAAAGGGTGGTGAGGTTAGTTTGCCAAATGAAGAAACTTGTTAGTGCAAGTTTTGAAAAACTTCAATTCTGGACATGGACCAAAAGTGTCCCAAAGAGTGCATGCTCCATGACTTAGGGGTTTTGTAGGGTGGTCTACAAGCAGGGGAAAGAATCAAGGGCCAAAAAACAAGCAAGAATATGGATGTTGTACAAACCATCATGTTGGACCAGAATGAAGATGAGGTTGATTCACTCAAAATTTCAAATAACATCACTGGGTATTTTGCATAAAGTTGAATCATAAGCTACTACCAGCATCCCATAATTTTTGTGGAGGCTAGAAAGAAGCATTTAAATGATTTGTAGTGTAAAACTGCTCATTGGACCAGATTTTAAAATTTGGTGTAGAGCTCAAAATATTCAATGAATGAAATATCTTTTTGCATAAAAGTGATTTAGAGACATCACATGACATCTCCAAATTTTGGTGGGATTTTTAAATGAATTTATCAAAGGGTTGTAGTGCAAATGGTACCTTGAAACTTATGAAAAACCAATTTAGAGAAATAAAGCTCAGGGAAAAATAGTTATATAGATAATCACACTGATAAAAGAATTGTTTTATTTGAGAGGGTAAACAAGTCCAAAAATAATTGGAAAGCTTTTACTAGGGGTGAAAACTCCACAACTTAGGGGAAAAGAGAGGCTCTGAAATCAAGAATAAATCCAGAAAAATAAAAATTTAATTTCCTGGCAAATTTTAATTAATAAAACAAGGTTAAAAATTTTGGGGTGTCACAACACTACCCCCCTTAAGAAAAATCTCGTCCTCGAGATTTGTTAAGGGTTGTTTTGATAATATCATTCCTGTTAGCTGAAACCAAAAAGGTTTATTCATAGCACAAACTTCGCGTTGTCGAGGTTGGTCTTTGGCAGCTACGCTTGGGATTAAAAATGCAATCGCACATCAACAAACTCATGCATGGCTATAACAAAAATAGGGGTGCACAGGCAAACAGTATTTAATTACGGCGATACAGGATCACACAGTTACAAGGCGAGGACCTACTAAGACTCGGTACTGCTCGGGTGACTCAGTCTACCTCGTTAATATCTAAGCGGGCTTGCCTTGCGGACGTCGGGGTTTCTCCACGGTTCTCACCGTCAGGATTAGCTGGAGGGGGTTGAGGGACTGCAGGGTCGGGGTAGCTATGATGACCATCACGGGGATTGTTGGCCACAATCCCGCTGGAGTGTGTTCCCAAAAGGCGACGAAGCACTTCTGGGTTCATCAAGGTATTTTGGTTGATGGCTGGGGCTGACCTCATGGTCTCGATCGGTTGTCCGAACAGTACGACAGGGTTGTCGGCGTCGAGCTCATCTTCTCTTCTTGCCAGGGCTTGGCGAATCAGCTCTCCACGAGTTGCGATCAGATCAATGGTGATTTGATCGAATAGTCCTTCTAGTGCATTTACATAGCGCACCAGATGCAACAATGCAGGGTCCGTCTCGTGATCTCCGTTGGCAGCTTGGGGTGGTCTACCATACCCTTCACGGCTGGGGTAGTAGCAGAACGAGCGACAGTTAACTCTGGGCGACAAATGCCGATGTTGAACTATAGCTTCTCGAGCAGCTAGTTGGATGGCTTGTGGCTCAAAGAAAGTTGTCCTTCCGGTGAACCTGTAGGGGCGTTCTGGCGATAGACCCCTGCCATAGACATGCACCGTGGCCCAGGATTGACGGCTTTCACCGCTCATGGACCCTTGGTACACTACATATTCGGGAGGCTCTTCTAATGCAAAGGCACGGCGGGTGAGGTTTGCTAGCACGGTCACAAAACTTCCAAGTTTGGTTGCTGTGGTCTCATTGTGCACGACGGGACCAGGCATTTTGGCTTGGTTTGGGAAAGAGGATTGTGCTGTGCTGGGTTGAGGCTAGTGTACCCTTTTATAGAAAATGGGGACAGAGTCTTCCTTCGCACGCTGGCGAATAAGACAGATTATGTGTCGGTCACTGGCGCGTGATCGACAGGCTAGGCTGATAGGTTGGGCACCGACTGCCAAAAGTGTCGGGGTCACTGTGTGGCTATCTTGCACGGGAAGCTTGGCTGGTGTTTGGTTAGGGCCTGGTGGGTTGGTTTTCCTAGGTTTCTCGACCTGGCTAAGATAGGATTAGCCAATGGTCAGCCTGGCTCTGATACCAAGTTTGTGGGGACCGGTTTTCCGGGTAATAAACTCCAGAAAATGGCCGTTGTGCTCACCAGCCCCAGGATTACTGTTAGCTGATGAGGCACCAACTTGATACAAAAACTCCAAGCAAAATACAAAATATAGTGGTTGATGGCGGAAGCGGTTTGTGGATCATCAGTGTTTATGGGACTCCATTTCCCACAGGAACAGCTGACCAGGATAACTCCTATCTTCGCGAGGATGTGGTCTCCGTTGTTTAGGTTCCGGGGCGTTCATCGCAACGCCCCTCTCCATGCAAGAAATATGGCCAAGACAATAGCCAGGGACAAGCCAGTGAGTACTTTGAATGTACTCACAAACATTATGAGCACGGGTATAATATAAATGATAATCATGCACGGAAATATTCTATGATCACATTGTCAGTCAAAAATAAAATCTCTGATGCATGTAAACAGGTTATTTGTATGTAACAAGAATATGAAATGACAGAGGAGAAAACAAAATGCACCATTTGGATGTCTGAAGCGACGTCTCGAAATGATGGTAAATAACAAGCATGCCTTAGTCGGGCATCTGAGCGACGCCACATAAAGGGCTTATAAGGTAAAATAGATATCAGCATGCCACAGTCGGGCGTCTCAGCGACACCGCATAAAGGGCTTATAAAGTAAGATAAATAACAAGCATGCCACGATCGAGGCGTCTCAAATGACACCACATAAAGGGCTTATAAAGTAAAATAAATAACAAGCATGCCACGATCGGGCGTCTCAGCGACACCACATAAAGGGCTTATAAAGTAAAATAAATAACAAGCATGCCACGATCAGGCGTCTCGACACCACATAAAGGGCTTATAAATATCACAATGAATATCCAGGAGGTAGAACCCTCTCAGGGATGCTCGATAACTCAGATAATATAACGGTTAGTCCTTAACAAAATAATAATCATGGTCCTCACAAGTCACAAGTCGGTATCCAAGTTTGATTTAGCAGTTTCTCCTCCGAAGACCGACACTAAGACCGACACTTAACCTGACCCAGACTGTAGTCCTTAACCATGGACACAGCTATTCAAATAGGTTTAATATCTCTGCAGAGGGTGTACTCTTTACCCACGAGTAACGGATTTCTTTAGTCCATTGGGACTAATTCCGTCTACGGTCTTTTAGTCAAAAACACGCCTGACTTGCACACACTAGCTTAACTCACCAGTGTCTGGAATCACCCACGACACCTGTGAAGCAAAACTCTAAGTGGGGAGGCTACAACCTCGACGTAGCATGGGATCAAAAAAAATTTATACCGTGCGCAAACTAGGGGAGCTACCCCTTCGGCTATAACCGAAACACCCATGCCCCCGGGTCAGATGGCATGCCTACCGCATGCCTCCGGTATCTTCCATCATGGCCTCTCTGTACGGTGTGTGCTAGGAAAGGGGTTGACAACTTACTGAACCGTACCACACGTATGGCAGGGACAAGTGGTAGTACGAAACAAGTATGGGGGTTACGGGAACAAGACTCGATCTCTGGTCGACTCAGGAGGTTTAAGCATTCCCTGCATGATTAGCATAACAAATATATTTCAATCAACAGGATCACCGCTCATTATACCTTACTATGCCATACCGGACATAACCGTCCCAACGGAGACCGGCGACAAGCTCACGCCTACCCAAGGCAGAGGCCTTCCCAGATTCCTTTCCAGCATGCATGTAAGGCACATGAGGATGATTACCATCACAAGTATATTCATTTCCAACAGCAAGGAAAATCACTAATATGCATTCATGCAAAAGATCACATCACCACATAAAATAACGAGCTTTTCCGATGCAAGGTGGTGTTATAACCGCGTCAACTAACACATCAAAAATATTATGCCATGGTTCAGGATGCTTGCCTTCAAGGTGTGGACAGGTGGGGTGCTCTCCAAAACTTTTGAAAGTCTTCTCCTCTCTCCAACAAATCCTATTTTGAAAATATTGGAATTAACACACAAATTCAAAACAGCACAAAAAACTTGTTTGAAATTTTTTCAAATAAATCTTAAAATAAACTAGACAGAATTTGAGATATGTAGGAAAAAGAATCAATTCATTTGGAGTTATATTTAAAAAGTTATAGCTAGTCAAAGTTTAGTCAAATCCTTGGTTTTTAAATAAAACAGAAAAAGAAATGAAAACTCTTCGAACCGGTACACGTCGAAGACGCAATTTGAGATTTACGTTTTCACTTAACCCACGTGGACTGGGGCGGGGTCACTGACAGTGGGTCCAGGGGGCCCACTGGTCAGGTTTGACCAGTCCATCTCTCCCTCCTCTTCCTCTGCCCGAACGGAGGCGAGGCGACGGCGATCAACGCCGGCGGATGGCTGCTCCCCGCGGGCTCCAGAGGGTCGGGATGGATCCGCAAGACCAGGGCGGTCCTCCCGGTGGTCGTTGGGTCGGCGAGGGTGGAGGGAGTCGCCGACGGTGAGTTTCGCGACGGAGGAGACCTCGGGACCAAAGTGGTTTTGGGGCTGCGGTGGTTCCCGATCAAAATCGAGCAGGGGGAAAGGTTCACGGGAGGAAGAGAGAGCTTCTAGTGGAGAGATTGGAGAGGGGAAGGTCCTGGTGGCGTCGGAATGGCCGGGGCTGTGGCGGCGGCAGGAGTTGCCGGAGACGGGGAAGAAAACCTCCCCGGGTCGACTGGCTGCCACGGAGAAACGAAGGGGGTGATTTTGAGGCTGCTTCCGTGCTCGGAGGGCTCGAGGGGCTTCCTTTTATAGCGCTCCCACGTCGGTTCGCGGCGGCGGTGGATGAGCTCGTCGGCGACCGACGTTCTGTAGCTTGCAGGCATCATGGCGAGGCTGGGGATGGCGGCAGGAGCTAGCGGACGAGTGGGTACTGCTCCAAGGGCGAGCTGGCGAGCGGGAGTGGCTCGGGCGGCGCTGGCCATTGCAGGGGCTGTCGGGCGGCTTTGGCGGCTAGCTGCGGGCCTGCCGGAGACGTGGCAAGGGCTGTGGTGCTCGTGGCGAGCAGCAGGGGACGTGGCGTACTGGCTGCGGGGCGAGACGCGGCGGCTCAGTCTTGGCATGTGCAAAACGCGTGCTCCGCTCGCGCTCTGGGCGTGCCCAGAGCACCCACGGAACGTGCTGGATAGAATGCTAAGGCATGTTAGGGGGCTCTAAACCACAAGAGGGTTAGCAGGGTGGGGTTATAGGCTAGGGCAAAACCATGGGACATGCTGGTCTGGTCAGGGGGTCAGGTTCATAATGTAAACAAAAACTCATGCCAAAGCTGTCCACGCTCTCAAGGTGTTTGACAAAATGCCAAAGGCTCCTAGGCAGTTCTTGGAGTGGCCAAATCTCCCAGAGTAGGGTCTCTTTAGATGAAAGAAAGGGTGGTGAGGTTAGTTTGCCAAATGAAGAAACTTGCTAGTGCAAGTTTTGAAAAACTTCAATTCTGGGCAGGGAGTAAATGGCACCATTACATGGACCAAAAATGTCCCAAAAAGTGCATGCTCCTGGACTTAGGGGTTTTGTAGGGTGGTCTACAAGCAGGGAAAAGAATCAAGGGCCAAAAAGCAAGCAAGAATATGGATGCTGTACAAACCATCATGTTGGACCAGAATGAAGATGAGGTTGATTCACTCAAAATTTCAAATAACATTACTGGGTTTTTTGCATAAAGTTGAATCATAAGCTACTACCAGCATCCCATAATTTTGATGGAGGCTAGAAAGAAGCATTTAAATGAGTTGTAGTGTAAAACTGCTCATTGGACCAGATTTTAAAATTTGGTGTAGAGCTCAAAATATTCAATGAATGAAATATCTTTTTGCATAAAAGTGATTTAGAGACATCACATGACATCTCCAAATTTTGGTGGGATTTTTAAATGAATTTATCAAAGGGTTGTAGTGCAAATGGTACCCTGAAACTTATGAAAAACCAATTTAGAGAAATAAAGCTCAGGGAAAAAATAGTTATATAGATAATCCCACTGATAAAAGAATTCTTTTATTTGAGAGGGTAAACAAGTCCAAAAATAATTGGAAAGCTTTTACTAGGGGTGACACTGGCTTCTGAGCTGTAAATGTCAGGTCTTTTCGCCACACCAACCCACTCCCACCATTGGACCAAAAGGAGTTGAATGTAATAATTTCATTATTGATCAATAATTGGGTTCATTTATTGCGGGGGCGGTTCAGATGAAGAACATTAATTCTACTAGACCGGATTTGGTAGGACATATGACTCGGACTATTTTTATCATCACGGTAGGCACGTGCCTAAATATTAGTTTTGGAAAATAATTACAGTCAAACAGCTGGTGATAGATCAGACCAGATTGCTAGGGTGAGGCCTGGGGTGAGTTGGGCTTAGCCTTTTGGTCTATTTCCTTTTATATGTAGGTTTATTGGCTAGCCCTAGATCTTAGGGTGGGGCATGTCCTACCCTACACCCTGTTGGATCTACCTTGAGATGAGCAGCGAGATCATAATTTTCATGTTGCGACGGGCAAAGGCTCATGCTCTCAGCAACGGGTGGGTGCTCGCTGAGCTTATTCTGAAAGAATGGACATTGAATCCTGTGGTTCCGACTATGCTTAAGGAAGGTTTTTTGGCGACTCCAACAACCACTATATAATAGAAACAACATATGATGCCACATAGGAAAGGAAATAAACATCATAACAAACATGAATAAAAAACACTAGATACAAATTATTATGAAAAAGCGGCAATTTTACCGTGCACTCAGGCGGCGACCCGACCCACTAGGAGCATCGACGATGGGACGCTTTCTCCTGCGCATCTTGCTCCAACTCAGGGGTGACTATGGTAGCCCCAATGGAAAAAACTCTGAGGGTGGTGAGGACGGTTACCGAGGGCGAAGCTCTGGGCAATGAAGATCCTGTGGAGGCGAATCCTTACCGGAGGTGGAGGCGGCGGAGACATCAAGTGTTCGTCCGGGATGAAGAAGAAGAAGTTTGGGATCCCAAGGATTGGGTTGGCGGCTAGGGTTTGGGGCTATGCAAAAGAGTTGGTACGAAAAGGATTTACGGCCGAGTCCTTTAAGTAGGGTTGGCGATGGGCCTAGGCGGGAGGGGGGACCACGTAAGATCCAAGCCTGGGAGGGGCCAAAGATCCTATATCTTGTGTGCATCCCTGTACATAAACAAATAGTCTGTCTCAATTAAAAAGGCCATGTAGCAAGGAATGCATGTACAACAATTCGTGAATAGTAAGTCACCTTGATCGATCGTGCAATTACTGATTAATTATTATGACACATTCAATGTCGGAGTGTTAAATTTAGAAAATACGAATTTTCTTGGAAATCAATTGTTACAAACAGTGTCCATAAAATCACCTATGTGATATGTATTTAACATTTTTAAATACATAAAATGTTAATTGCTAGTGTACATACCACTTGCCAACTAACAAGGGCTCCACCAGCATATACATGTCAATAACTTACTGCATGTCATTGAAAATTAATAATTTCTATACTAGGATGGATTGGAATGAAATGAAACAAGAAGGTTTTCTCGCGAATACGGCAACCAATATATACTAAAAACAACATATGACGGTACATAGAAAAGGCAATGGACATCCTAACAAACATGCAATAAAACACAAGATCTACTTTAGAATGATAAAACTTCAACTTTACCCTGCGCTATCGCGTGTGATTCAAGCGCCTCACCGTGGAAATTACTGGAAATTCGCATACCCGATGCCACATGGATTCCCCAGATTCCTGGCCTCTTCCCCAATCGGGGTACAAGGTAGGGTTCCATCTTCCGCTTACTACCCTTTCTCCCTCGCATCCCTCTCGCAGTCGTAGCTCCTCTGCCTTCCTTCTCTATGGCCCGAGCCATCGCCGCTCCTTCACACCTCACTCCTCCTCTTGGTATTAATTAGAGATAGTAGGAGGATAGAGAACTTCTTTTTCAAGAGATGTGCTCCGACCTGGGCTCCCCAGACCAGACGTATCTGGCCCTTCGTGCTGCCGAGAGAGGGGAGCTTCCGTCACGGCCTCCGCATTGGCCCTTGCCATGTTCCCACTGCTTATCAAATGCGCCCCACTTGGCCGGTTGTTCCCCATTCCGTCGCTCAGAACACAGCATCGGTCGATCATAGAACAAAAATCAGTCAGACACAGGGGGATAATCCTTTAGCCAAAATCCATAAAATAGGAACCAAAATCACAAAAAGGAAAGGCCACACCAAGTGCTCGACACCGAAGGAGGAAAATCAAAATCGCGAACGAGCGCCATGCGAGCACGCATCGGTCCGGAGGCAAAAACCCCAAAAATGAAAGGGCTCGACGACTGCTGCCCAGGTGCAGAACCCCAAGCCCCTGGCCATTCCCCTGCCAGGAACGCGCAGAAGGCGCGCCAACGGCTGGGCCCGTGGAGGGAAGGGAGGCCTCGAGCGACGGCGCGTGAAACGGAGGAGGAGGCGGGCGGGCAGGCGTAATGGTACATCTGTGGGCGGACACAAGACAAGTGGGGAATGAGGGCCGGTCGCGGCGGTTGTCACGACGACGGAGGCATAAGGTTTAGCGTGATCGCGGGAGGCAGGCAGTGGCTGTGATGGGGTTTTGAGCAGCTCCGATGGGAGAAAGAATGGGGGAAACGCCGTTGTTACCCTTCTGCCTGCACCGCGGCCGTCTCATCACGGGCCACTGTAGTACTGGCAGTGGCTTTTGAGCAATAAATGTCAGGTCTAAACTGCACCCCACTCCACCCCCACCATTGGACCAAGAGGAGTTGTATGTAATAATGTCATTATTGAACAGCAATTTTGGTGCATGAAATTTTGGGGCAAAAAAGATGAAGAACATTAATTCTACTAGACCGGAGTTGGTGGGATGTATCAGTCAGAGATTTTATCATCACGGTAAGCACGTGCCTAAGTATTACTATTGGAAAATAATTAAGGTCAGACAACTTGTGATAGATCTGACCAACTTGCAAGGGTGGGGCCGAGGTGAGTTGGGCTTGGCCTTTTGGTATATTTCCATTTTTTGTAGGTATATTGGCTGGCCCAATATCTTAGGGTGGGGTATGTCCTACACTACACCCTGTTGGATCTACCCTGAAATGAGCGGCGAGATCATATTTTTGATGTTGCGACGGGCAAAGGCTCATGCTCTCAGCAACGGGTGGGTGCTCCCTAAGCTTATTCTGAAAGAATGGACATGGAATCCGGTGGTTCCGACTATGCTTCAGGAAGGTTTTCCGATGAATCCTGCAACCACTTTATAATAGAAACGGCATATGATGTCACATAGGAAAGGAACTAAACATCATAACAAACATTAAGAAAAAGCACCAGATCTGAATTAGAATGAAAAAATCGGCAATTTTACCGTGCACTACGGTGGAGCCCCGGTCCACTAGGAAACTTAACCATCTTTGATAAACGTGCTAGTGTAGAGGCATACTAGTGACACTCTGTTTGTCTATGTATTTACACATGTACTAAGTTTCCGGTTAAAACAATTCTAGCAAGAATAATAAACATTTATCATGATATAAGGAAATATAAGTAACAACTTTATCATTTCCTCTAGGGCATGTTTCCTTCAAAAATCTCCAATGTGATATGTATTTAACATTTTAAACTACATAAAATGTTAATTGCTACTGTACATACCACTTGGCAACTAACAAGGGTTTCCACCAGCATATACATGTCAATAACTTACTGCATGTCATTGAGAATTAATAATTTCTATACTACGATGGATTGGAATGAAATGAAACAAGAAGATTTTCTCGTGATTACGACAACCACTATATACTAAACAACATATAACAGTAGGTAGAAAAGGAAATAGACATCCTAACAAACATGCAAAAAACACAAGATCTACTTTAGAATGATAAAATTTTAACCTCGCCTTGCGCTCCGGCAACCATCGGGGATGATGTGTAGTCTTGACACTGTGGAGGAGTCCGCGATTTGCGCCTGTCAGTGACTGTGGCTGGGATGATGTCCAATGCGGCCCTCCAGCGGTAAAATCTCATGCCATCGCCTGTGATTCCAGCGCCCCGCCGAGGTCATTACTGGAAATTCGCATACCAGATGCCACATGGCTTCCTCAGTTTCCTGGCCTCATCCCCAATTGACGGACAAGCTGGGATTCCATCTTTCACTTAGTACTCTTTCTACCTTTCATCCCTCTTGCATCCCTTGCAGTCGTAGCTCCTCTGCCTTCCTTGTATACGGCCCGAGCCGCCACTGCTCCTCCGCGCCTCACTCCTCCTCTTGGCATTAATTGAAGATATTAGGAGGATACATACCTTTTTTTCAAGAGATGTGCTCCGACCAAGGCTCCCCAGCCCCGACGCGCCTGGACCTCCGTGCTGCCACAAGTGGGGAACTTCTGTCACGGCCTCCGGGTTGCCTCTCGCCACGTTCCCACTGCTTGTCAAAGGCTCCCCTCTCGTCTGGTTGTTCCCCATTCCGTCCCTCTGGAACTTGGCATCCGTCAGTCACAGAACAAAAATTCAGTCAGTCAAAGGGCAATAATTTATCAGCCAAAATCCACAAAATAGGATCCAAAATCCTAAACTGGAAAGGCCACACCAACTGCGCGATGCCGAAGGAAGAAGTCAAAATCGCGAACAAGTTATGTGTGAGCACACACCTGTCCGGAGGCGAAAAACCCACAAAAACGGAGGCCGAGGACCGCTGCCCAGGTGCGGAACCTATAGCCTCTGGCCAGTCCCCTCCACAAAACGAGCGGAAGGGGCCGACGGATAGGCCCACGGAAGAGAGGGTGGCCCCAAGCGACGACGTGCGAAACAGAGGAGGAGGCGGGCGGGCGGGCAAAGCGTTATCTCTACGGGTGGGTGCAAGATAAGTGGGGAATGAGGGCTAGTCGCGGTGGAGTTGACGGCGACGGAGGCCTAGGGTTTCGCATGATTGCGGGTGGCGTGCGGCGGCCGCGATGGGGTTTTGAGCAGCTCTGGTGGGAGAAAGAAGGGGAAACGCCGTTATTACTGTGTTCCTTCCTGGCTCTTCCTTCCCCTACTGCCCACGTTGCGCCATCTTGTCATGGGCCACTGTAGTAGCGGTAGTGGCTTCTGAGCTGTAAATGTCATGTCTCTCCCACACCGCACCCCACCCCCAACATTGGACCAAAAGTAGTTGAATGTAATAATGTCATTATTGAGCAATAATTGTGGTTCATTTATTATGGGGGCAGAACAGATGAATGACATTAATTCTACTAGACCGGAGTTGGTGGGACCTATCGGTCAGAGTATTTTTATCACCACGGTAAGCACGTGCCTAAATATTAGGATTGGAAAATAATTATGGTCAAACAGCTAGTGGTAGATCAGACCAGATTGCTAGGGTGGGCCGAGGTGAGTTAGGCTTGGCGTTTTGGTCTATTTCCTTCTTTTGGTAGGTATATTGGCTGGCCCTACATCTTAGGGTGGGGCATGTCCTACCCTACACCTTGGTGGATCTACCCTAAAATGAGCGGTGAGATCATTTTTTGATGTTGCGACGGGCGAAGGCTTATGCTCTCAGCAACGGGTGGGTGCTCGCTGAGCTTATGCCTCAGGAAGGATTTCCAGCGACTCCCGCATTCAATATATAGTAGAAACAACATATGATGCGGCATAGGAAAGAAAGTAAACATCATAACAAACATGAAAGAAAAACACTAGATCCAAATTAGAATGAAAAAGTGGCAATTTTATGATTCACTATAGCGGCGTCCTGATCCACTAGGAGCATCCACGACAGGATGCTTTCTGCAACGCATCTTGCTCCAACTCAGGAGGGACTATGATGGCACCGATGGAAAAAACTTTGAGGGTGGTGAGGCCGGTGACCGAGGGCGAAGCTCCGGGCGGTGAAGATCCTGTGGCGAATCCTTAACGGAGGTGGAGGCATCGGAGACTTCAAGTGTTCGTTTGGGACGAAGAAGAAGAAATCTGGGATCGCGAGGATTGGGGTGGCGGCTAGCGTTTGGGGCTATGGAGAAGCGTTGGTATGAATATGATTTATAGCCGAGTCTTTCAACTAGGGTAGGCTCATGGCCTAGGCGCAGGGGGGCGCATAGGCCCCAAGCCTGGGAGGGGCCCAAGATCCTATTTCTTGTGTGCATCCCTGAACATAAGCACATAGTCTGTCTCAAGTCGATCATAAAAAGGCCCTGTAGCCAGGAATGCATGTACACGAATTTGCGAATATTAAGTCTCCTCGATTGATCATGCAATTACTGATTAATGAGTATGCCACACTCAATGTTGGACTGTTAAATTTAGAAAATATGAATTTTCTTGGAAATCAATTGTTACAAAAAGTGTCCATCAAATCTCCTATATGATATGTATTTAACATTTTTAAACTACATAAAATGTTAATCTCTAGTGTACATACCACTTGGCAACTAACAAGGGCTCCACCAGCATATACATGTCAATAACTTACTGCAGTCGCTGAGAATTAAAAAATTTCTATACTACGATGGATTGGAATGAAATGAAACAAGAGGGTTTTCTTGCGATTACGACAAGCACTACATTCTAAAAACAACATGTGACAGTTGATAGAAAAGGAAATAGTCATACTAACAAACATGCAAAAAACACAAGATCTACATTAGAATGATAAAACTTCAAATTTTACCATGCGCTCCGGCAGCCATTGGGGGATTGTGTCTAGTGCGGCACTATGGTGGAATCCAGGATTCACGCTTGTCAGTGACCGTGGTTGCGATGTCGTCCAGTGCGGCCCTTCGGCGGTAAAAATCTCGTGCCATCGCCTGTGATTCCAGCGCCCCGCCGAGGGCATTATTGGAAATTCACATACCCGATACCACATGACTTCCCCGGATTCCTGGCATCATCCCCAATTGGGGGACAAGATAGGGTTCCATCTTCCGCTTACTAATCTTTCTCCCTCGCATCCCACGCGCAGTCATAGCTCCTCTGCCTTCCTTCTCTATGCCCCGAGCGGCGACCGCTCCTCCGCGTGTCACTCCTCCTCTTGGCATTAATTGGAGATAGTCGGAGGATAGACACCTTTTTTTCAAGAGATGTGCTCTGACCTGGGCTCCCTGGACCCAACACGCCTGGCCCTTCGTGCTACCGCAAGAAGGGAGCTTCTGTCACGGACTCCATGTTTCCCCTCACCAAGTTCCCACTGCTTGTCGAAGGAGCCCTCTCGGACGACTGTTCCCCATTAGATTGCGCAGGAACCTGGCATCAGTCAATCACAGAAAAAAATCAGTCAGACACAGAGGAAAAGACCCGTCAGCCGAAATCCCAAAGTGGAAAGGCCACTCCAACTGCGCAGCGCTGAAGGAAGAAAATCAAAATCACGAATGAGCATCGTGCGTGCATGCAGCAGTCCAGAGGCGAAAAGCCCCGAAAATCAGAGGCCGATGACCGCTTCCCATGTGCGGAACCCCAAGCCCCCGACAATTTCCCTGCCAGGAACACGCGGAAGGCACACCGGCGGTTGGGCCCACAGAGGGGAGGGAGGCCCCGAGCGATGGCTCGTTAAACAAAGGAGGAGGCGGGCGGGCGGGCGAAGCGGTATCTCTATGGGTGCGTGCAAGACAGGCGGGGAATGCGGGTCGGTCGCGGTGGTGGTGACGGCAAAGGAGGTCTATGGGTTAGCGCGATCGTGGGTGGAGGGCAGCGACTGTGGTTGGATTTTGGGCTGTTCCGGTGGGAGAAAGACAGGGGGAAACGCCGTTGTTATCATGTCCCTCCCTGGCTCTTCCTTCCCCTTCTGCCCGCGCCGCGACCGTCTCGTCACAGACATGGTAGTAGCAGCAGTGGCTTCTAAGCTGTAAATGTCTAGTCTCTCCCCCATCCCACCCCACCCCCAGCATTGGACCAAAAGGAGTTGAATGTAATAATGTCATTATTGAGCAATAATTGTGGTGCATTTATTGTGGGGGCAGAAAAGGCTGAGGACATTAATTCTACTAGACTGGAGTTGGTGGGACGTATCCGTCAGAGTATTTTTAACATCACGGTAAGCATGTGCCTAAATATTAGTATTGGAAAATAATTACGGTCAAACAGCTGGTGATAGATCAGACCAGATTACTAGGGACACTGCGTTTTGATTTTCGGTTTGCGTTTTTTTTCGCCCCCAAACGAGATGGCCGAAATTCGGCTATTTTAAAAATCTCGGTAAAATCTCGGACGAAATTATAAAACCAAAATTTGAATTTTAAATAAAAATTGACCAAAATTTGGCCGAAATTCGGCTGAAAAATTGTAAACAAGCAGAGGAAAAGTATAGCAGTTGAACAACACTGAGGAGTATGCAAATCAATGTTTACCGAACTAGCTTTGGGGATTAAAAGCTCTGCATCAGTCCAAAATCTCTTTTAGGTCCAAAAGAAAAGATTGAAAGGACAACGAGAGGTGCTGCAGAGGTGAGGAGGAATCGCTAATGGATTCAGCTGCAGCCCGCAGCCAGCAGAGGTCAGCAAAACGGAGTCTTACCGTCAGGAAGACGCGATTGGGGCAGGAGAGCGGCCGGCTCGAGCGGGGAGGCAGGCAGGATCTGGGCGGAGCGCCGCCGCCGCACAGACGGGAGGAGCAGGGGGGTCGTGAGTTGTTTAGGGTTCGGGTGTTCGGTTCGCTGCTGTTAAACTTAGGCAGACCGAGGGGAGGCCCCAGTAGTTGGATTGGGCCAAGAAACAGTTCAAACTGGGCCAAAAATTTTGGCCGGCACAGACATTTACCGGGCCCAGGCGAGATGGACGAAATTCGGCCGAAAATTGTTTTTTTCGGCCGAAAATCAAAACACAGACTAGGGTAGGGTCGAGGTTAGTTGGGCTAGGCCTTTTGGTCTATTTCCTTCTTTGTTAGATATATTGGCTGGAACTAGATCTTAGGGTGGGGCATGTCCTACCCTATACCTTGTTTGATTTACCCAGAAATGAGCGGTGAGATCATATTTTTTATGGTGTGACAGGAAAAGGCTAATGCTCTAAGCAGTGGGTGGGTGCTCATTGAGCTTATGCTGAAACAATCGACATAAAATTGGGTGGGTCCGACTATGCTTCAGGAAGGTTTTCCGGTGACTCCCGCATCCACTATATAATAGAAACAACATATGATGCCGCGTAGGAAAGGAAATAAACATAATAACAAACATGAAAAAAACACTAGATCCAAATTATAATGGAAAATAGGCAATTTTACCGTGCACTACAGCGGCGTCCCGATCCACTAGGAGCTTCGACGACATGACGCTTTCTCCTGCGCATCTTGCTCCATCTCAAGGGGGTCTATGGTGGCACCGATGGAGAAAACTTTGAAGGTGGTGAGGATGGTAACCGAGGGCGAAGCTCCGGGCGATCAAGATCCTGTGGAGGCGAATCCTTACCGGAGGTGGAGGCGTCGGAGAATTCAAGTGTTTGTCTGGGATGATGAAGAAGAAGAGGTCAGGGATCACGAGGATTAGGGTGGCGGCTAGGGTTTGGGGCTATGGAAAAGAGTTGGTATGAAAAGGATTTATAGCCAAGTCTTTTAAGTAGGGTTGGCTCTCGGCCTAGGCGGAGGGGGCCGCATAAGCGCCAAGCCTGGGAGGGGCCCAAGATCCTATTTCTTGTGTGCATCCCTGTACATAAGCACATAGTCTGTCTCAAATCGATCATAAAAAGGCCCTGTAGCCAGGAATGCATGTACAAGAATTTGCGAACAGTAAGTCGCCTCGTTCGATCATGCAATTACTGATTAATGAGTATGCCACACTCAATGTTGGAGTGTTAAATTTAGAAAATATGAATTTTCTTGGAAATCAATTGTTACAAAAAGTGTCCATCAAATCTCCTATAGGATATGTATTTAACATTTTTAAACTACATAAAATGTTAATCTCTAGTGTACATACCACTTGGCAACTAACAAGGGCTCCACCAGCATATACATGTCAATAACTTACTGCATGTCATTGAGAATTAAAATTTTCTATACTACAATGGATTGGAACGAAATGAAACAATGCGATTACGGTAACCACTATATACTAAAAACAAGATACGATTGTAGATAGAAAATGAAATAGAAATCCTAACAAACAAGCGAAAAAACACAAGATCTACTTTAGAATGATAAAACTTCAACTTTACGCTGCATTCCGGCAGTCATCGGGGGATGGTGTCTAGTGCGGCACTAAGGAGTACGTGATTCGCGCATGTGAGGGACCGTGGTTCGATGTTGTCCAGTGCGGCCCTCCAGCGGTAAAAATCTTGTGCCATCGCCTATGATTCCAGCACCCCACCGAGGGCATTACTGGAAATTCACATACCGTATGCCACATGGTTTCCCCGGATTCCTGGCCTCATCCCCAACCGGGGGACAAGCTCGGGTTCCATCTTGCGCATCGTACTACTCTTTCTCCCTCGCAACCCTCGCCCATCCCTCGCACGGTCGTAGCTCATCTGCCATCCTTCTCTATGGCCCGAGAAGCCGCCGCTCCTCCCACTGCTTGTTGAAGGCGCCCCTCTCGGTCGGCTGTTCCCCATTCCATCGCTCAGGAACCTGGCATCAGTTACTCACATAACAAAAATTCAGTCAGATACAGGGGGGAAATACGTCAGCTGGAATCCATAAAATAGGAACCAATATCCCAAACTGGAAAGGCCACACCAACTGCGCGACGCCGAAGGAACAAAATCGAAATCGCGAAGAAGCGCCGTGCAAGCATGCACCGCTCTAGAGGCGAAAAAACCCCATAATTAATCAAAGGCCGAGGACTGCTGCCCAGGTGCAGAACCCCAAGCCCTCGGCCATTGCCCTCCCCGGAATGCGCGGAAGGAGCGCCGGTGGCCAGGCTGCAGAGGGGTGGGAGGCCCCGAGCAACGGCGCGTGAAGCAGATGAGGAGGCGGGCGGGAAGGCGAAGTGGTATCTCTTCGGGTGGGTGCAACACAGGTGGGAATCGAGTCTGTTGCAGCGGTGGTGGCGACAAAGGACTAGGGTTTAAGCGCGATCACGGGTGGCAGGCGGTGGCTGCGATGGGGTTTTGAGAAGCTCCATGGGAGAAAGAATGGGGAAACGCCGTTTTACCGCATCTCTCCTAGTTCTTCCTTCCCTTCTACTGGCCCATGATTTTCTAAATCCACGACCCACTTTAGTAGCGGTAGTGGCTTCGAGCTGTAAATGTCGTGTCTTTTCGCCACACCAATCCACTCCCACCATTGGACCAAAAGGAGTTGAATGTAATAATTTCATTATTGATCAATAATTGGGCGCATTTATTGTGGGGCGGAACAGATGAAGAACATTGATTCTACTAGACCGGAGTTGGTGGGACGTACAACTCAGACTATTTTATCATCACGGTAAGCACGTGCCTAAATATTAGTATTGGAAAATAGTTACGTCAAACAGCTAGTGATAGATCTAACCAGATTGCTAGGGTGGGGCCCGGGGTGAGTTCAGCTTGGCCTTTTGGTCTATTTCCTTTTCTTATGTAGGTATATTGGACGGCCCTAGATCTTAGGGTGGGGCATGGCCTACCCAAGACCCTGTTGGATCTACCATGAAATGAGCAGCGAGATCATAATTTTGATGTTGCGACGGGCGAAGGCTCATGCTCTCGACAATGGGTGGGTGCTCGCTTAGCTTATTCTGAAAGAATAGACATGGAATCCAGTGGTTCCGACTATGCTTGAGGACGGTTTTTTGGCGACTCCCGCAACCACTATATAACAGAAACAACATATGATGCCACATTGGAAAAGAAATAAATATCATAACAAACATGAAAAAAACACTATATACAAATTAGAATGAAAAGCGGCAATTTTACCGTGCACTCAGGCGGCGACCCGACCCACTAGGAGCATCGATGATGGGACGCTTTCTCATGCGCATCTTGCTCCAACTCAGGGGTGACTATGGTGGCCCCAATGGAAAAAACTTTGAGGGTGCTGAGGACGGTTACCTAGGGCGAAGCTCCGGGCAATGAAGATCCTGTGGAGGCGAAACCTTACCGGAGGTGGAGGCGGCGGAGACTTCAAGTGTTCGTCTGGGATGAAGAAGAAGAAGTTTGGGATCGCAAGGATTGGGGTGGAGGCTAGGTTTTGGGCCTATGCAAAATAGTTGGTACGAAAAGGATTTATGGTCGAGTCCTTTAAGTAGGATTGACTCTTGGCCTAGGCGGGAGGGGGGACCGCGTAAGATCCAAGACTGGGAGGGGCCAAAGATCCTATATCTTGTGTACATCCCTGTACATAAACACATAGTCTGTCTCAAATATAAAAAGGCCATGTAGCAAGGAATGCATGTACAACAATTCATGAATAGTAAGTCATCTTGATCGATCGTGCAATTAGTGATTAATTATTATGCCACATTCAATGTCGGATGTTAAATTTAGAAAATACGAATTTTCTTGGAAATCAATTGTTACAAAAAGTGTCCATAGAATCACCTATATGATATGCATTTAACATGTTTGAAATACATAAAATGTTAATTGCTAGTGTACATACCACTTGCCAACTAACAAGGGCTCCACAAGCATATACATGTCAATAACTTACTGCATGTCATTGAAAATTAATAATTTCTATACAACAATGGATTGGAATGAAATGAAACAAGAAGGTTTTCTCGCGAATACGGCAACCACTATATGCTAAAAAAACATATGAAGGTACATAGAAAAGGAAATGGACATCCTAACAAACATGTAATAAAACACAAGATCTACTTTAGAATGATAAAACTTCAACTTTACCCTGCGCTCCTGCAGCCATCGGGGGATGGTGTCTAGTGCGACACTATGGTGGACTCCGCGATTCATGTCTGTCAGTGACCGTGGCTGGGATGTTGTCCAGTGCGGCCCTTTAGTGGTAAAAATCTCATGCCATCGCGTGTGATTCAAGCGCCCCACCGTGGACATTACTGGAAATTCGCATACCCGATGCCACATGGATTCCCCGGATTCCTGGCCTCATCCCCAATCGGGGTACAAGGTAGGGTTCCATCTTCCGCTTACTACTGTTTCTCCCTCGCATCCCTCGCGCAGTTGTAGCTCCTCTGCCTTCCTCTCTATGGCCCGAGCCGTCGCCGCTCCTCCATACCTCACTCCTCCTCTTGGCATTAATTGGAGATAGTAGGAGCATAGAGAGCTTCGTTTTCAAGAGATGTTCTCCGACCTGGGTTCCCCAGACCTGACGCATCTGGTACTTCGTGCTGCCGAGAGAGGGGAGCTTCCGTCACGGCCTCCGCATTGCCCCGCGCCATGTTCCCACTGCTTGTCAAAGGCGTCCCACTTGGCCGGTTGTGCCCCATTCCGTCGCTCAGGAACCTGGCATCGGTCAGTCACAGAACAAAAATTCAGTCAGACACAGGGGGATAATCCGTCAGCCAAAATCCATAAAATAGGAACCAAAATCACAAAATGGAAAGGCCACACCAACTGCGCGACGCCGAAGTAGGAAAATCAAAATTGCGAACAAGTGTTGTGGGAGCACGCACCGGTCCGGAGGCAAAAAAACCCCAAAGATGAAAGGGCTCGAGGACTGCTGCCCAGATGCTTCCAGGACGTAATTCTTCTGTGCAGCAATGAGGATAATCCTCAAGTTACGGGCCCAGTCTGTGTAATTTCTACCATCATCTTTCAACTTAGCTTTCTCTAAGAACACATTAAAATTCAACGAAATAACAGCACGGGCCATTTATCTAAAACAACATAGACATGCAAAATAATATTAGGTACTATGTTCATGATAAATTTAAGTTAAATTAATCATATTACTTAAGAACTCCCACTTACATAGACATCCCTCTAATCATCTAAGTGATCACGTGATCCATATCAACTAAACCATGTCCGATCATCACGTGAGATGGAGTAGTTTTCAATGGTGAACATCACTATGTTGATCATATCTACTATATGATTCACGTTCGACCTTTCGGTCTCAGTGTTCCAAGGCCATATCTTCATATGCTAGGCTCGTCAAGTTTAACCCGAGTATTCTGCGTGTGCAAAACTGGCTTGCACCTGTTGTATGTGAACGAGCTTATCACACCCGATCATCACGTGGTGTGTCGGCACGACGAACTGTAGCAACGGTGCATACTCAGGGAGAACACTTATACCCTGAAATTTAGTGAGAGATCGTCTTATAATGCTACCGCCGTACTAAGAAAAATAAGATGCATAAAGGATAAACATCACATGCAATCAATATAAGTGATATGATATGGCCATCATCATCTTGTGCCTTTGATCTCCATCTCCAAAGCACCGTCATGATCACCATCATCACCGGCTTGCACCTTGATCTCCATCAAAGCATCGTTGTCGTCTCACCAACTATTGCTACTACGACTATCGCTACCGCTTAGTGATAAAGTAAATCAATTACATGGCAATTGCATTTCATACAATAAAGCGACAACCATATGGCTCGTACCAGTTGCCGATAACTGTGTTACAAAACATGATCATATCATACAACAATTTATATAATCACGTCTTAACCCTATCACATCACAACATGCCCTGCAAAAACAAGTTAGACGTCCTCTACTTTGTTGTTGCAAGTTTTACATGGCTGCTACGGGCTTAGAAAGAACCGTTCTTACCTACGCATCAAAACCACAACGATTTTTCGTCAAGTTTATTGTTTTAACCTTCAACAAGGACCGGGCATAGTTACACTCGATTCAACTAAATTTGGAGAAACAGACACCCACTAGCCACGTGTGTGCGAAGCATGTCGATAGAACCAGTCTCACGTAAGCGTACCGTAATGTTGGTCTGAGCCGCTTCACGCAACAATACCACCGAATCAAAGCATGACATGCTGGTAAGCAGTATGAATATTATCGCTCACAACTCTTTGTGTTCTACTCGTGCATATAACATCTACGCATAGACCTGGCTCGGATGCCACTGTTGGGGAACACAGTAATTTCAAAAAAATTCTTACGCACACGCAAGATCCATCTAGGTGATGCATAGCAACGAGAGGGGAGAGTGTTGTCTACGTACCCTCATATACCGCAAGAGGAAGCGTTATGATAACGCGGTTGATGTAGTCGTACGTCTTCACGATCCGACCGATCCTAGCACCGAAGGTACGACACCTCCATGATCTGCACACGTTCAGCTCGGTGACGTCCCACGAACTCTAGATCCAGCTGAGGTCGAGGGAGAGTTTCGTCAACACGACGGTGTGATGATGGTGATGATGAAGCTACAGGCACAGGGCTTCGCCTATGCACTGCAACGATATGACCGAGGTGGAAATCCGTGGAGGGGGGCACCGCACACTGCTAAAACAATCAACTTGTGTGTCTATGGGGTACCCACCTCCCCCGTATATAAAGGAGTGGAGGAGGGGGAGGGTCGGCCCTCTCATGGCGCGCCCAAGGGGAAAGTCCTACTCCCGGTGGGAGTAGGATTCCCCTTCCCTAGTTGGAGTAGGAGAGGAAGGAAGGGGAGACAGAGGGAAGGAAAGGGGCCCCCGCCTGCCCAATTGGGATTGGGCTTGGGGGGGCGCCCTCCACATGGCCGCCTCCTACTCTGTCCCACTAAGGCCCAATAAGGCCCATACACTCCCCGGGGGGTTCCGGTAACCCCCCGGTACTCCGGTAAATGCCCGAACTCACCCGAAACCATTCCGATGTCCAAACATAGCCTTCCAATATATAGATCTTTATGTCTCGACCATTTCGAGACTCCTCGTCACATCTGTGATCATATACGGAACACGTAAATACCTTCGGTACATCAAAACACATAAACTCATAATACCGATCATCACCGAACGTTAAGCGTGCGGACCCTACAGGTTCGAGAACTATGTAGACATGGCCGAGACTCATCTCCGGTCAATAACCAATAGCGGAACCTGGATGCTCATTGTGGTTCCTACATACTCTACGAAGATCTTTATCGGTCAAACCGTATAACAACATACGTTGTTCCCTTTGTCATTGGTATGTTACTTGCCCGACATTCGATCGTCGGTATCTTAATACCTAGTTCAATCTTGTTACATGCAAGTCTCTTTACTCATTCTGTAATGCATCATCCCGTAACTAACTCATTAGTCACATTGCTTGCAAGGCTTATAGTGATGTGCATTACCGAGAGGGCCCATAGATACCTCTCCGACAATCAGTGTGACAAATCCTAATCTTGATCTATGCCAACTCAACAAACACCATCAGAGACACTTGTAGAGCATCTTTATAGTCACCCAGTTATGTTGTGACGTTTGATAGCACACTAAGTGTTCCTGCGGTATTCGGGAGTTTCATAATCTCATAGTCATAGGAACATGTATAAGTTATGGAGAAAGCAATAGCAATAAACTAAATGATCATAGTTCTAAGCTAACGGATGGGTCAAGTCAATCGCATCATTCTCTAATGATGTGATCCCGTTTATCAAATGACAACTCTTTGTCCATGGCTAGGAAATTTAACCATCTTTGATAAACATGCTAGTGTAGAGGCATACTAGTGACACACCGTTTGTCTATGAATTCACACATGTACTAAGTTTCCGGTTAAAACAATTCTAGCAAGAATAATAAACATTTATCATGATATAAGGAAATATAAGTAACAACTTTATTATTTCCTCTAGGGCATGTTTCCTTCAAAAATCTCCAGTGTGATATTTATTTAACATTTTAAACTACATAAAATGTTAATTTCTACTGTACATACCACTTGGCAACTAACAAGGGTTTCCACCAGCATATACATGTCAACAACTTACTGCATGTCGTTGGGAATTTATAATTTCTATACTACAATGGATTGGAATGAAATGAAACAAGAAGATTTTCTCGTGATTACGACAACCACTATATACTAAACAACATATAACAGTACGTAGAAAAGGAAATAGACATCCTAACAAACATGCAAAAAACACAAGATCTACTTTAGAATGATAAAATTTTAACCTCGCCTTGCGCTCCGCAGCCATCGGGGATGATGTGTAGTCTTGGCACTGTGGAGGAGTCCGCGATTTGCGCTGTCGATGACTGTGGCTGGGATGATGTCCAATGCGGCCCTCCAGCGGTAAAATCTCATGCCATCGCCTGTGATTCCAGCGCCCCGCCGAGGTCATTACTGGAAATTCGCATACCAGATGCCACATGGCTTCCCTAGATTCCTGGCCTCATCCCCAATTGACGGACAAGCTGGGATTCCATCTTTCGCTTAGTACTCTTTCTACCTTTAATCCCTCTTGCATCCCTTGCAGTCGTAGCTCCTCTGCCTTCCTTGTATACGGCCCGACCCACCACTGCTCCTCCGCGCCTCACTCCTCCTCTTGGCATTAATTGAAGATAGTATGAGTATACATACCTTTTTTTCAAGAGATGTGCTCCGACCAAGGCTCCCCAGCCGCGACGCGCCTGGACCTCCGTGCTGCCACAAGTGGGGAACTTCTGTCACGGCCTCCGCGTTGGCTCTCGCCACGTTCCCACAATGTTGGAGTATTAAATTTAGAAAATATGAATTTTCTTGGAAACTAATTGTTACAAAAAGTGGTCATCAAATCTCTTATATGATATGTATTTAACATTTTTGAAATACATAAAATGTTAATTGCAAGTCTACATACCACTTGGTAACTAACAAGGGCTCCACCAGCATATACATGTTAATTACATACTGCATGTCATTGAAAATTAATAATTTCTATACTACGATGGATTGGAACGAAATGAAACAAGAAGGTTTTCTTGCGATTACGGCAACCACTATATACTAAAAACAAGATAGGAAGGTAGATATAAAAGGAAATAGAAATCCTAACAAACATGCAAAAGAACACAAGATCTACTTTGAAATGATAAAACTTCAACTTCACGTTGTGTTCCTGCAGTCATCGGCAAATGGTGTCTAGTGCGGCACTAAGGAGTACGTGATTCGTGCATGTGAGGAACCGTGGTTCGGATGTTGTCCAGTGCGGCCCTTCAGCGGTAAAAATCTTGTGCCATCGCATATGATTCCAGCTCCCCACCAAGGGCATTACTGGAAGTTTACATATTGTATGCCACATGGTTTCCCCGGATTCCTGGCCTCATCCCCAATTGGGGGACAAGCTAGGGTTCCATCTTACGCTTAAAACTCTTTATCCCTCGCATCCCTTGCACATCCCTCACACGGTCGTAGCTCCTCTTCCTTCCTTCTCTATGGCCCGAGACGCCGCTGCTCCTCCCTCTGCTTGTCGAAGGCGCCCCTCTCGTTCGCCTGTTCCCCATTCCATCGCTCAGGAACCTGGCATCGGTTAGTCACAGAACAAAAATTCAGTCAGATACTGGGAGGAAAATCCGTCAGCTGAAATTCATAAAATAGGAACCAATATCCCAAACTGGAAAGGCCACACCAACTGCGCGACGTTGTAGGAAGAAAATCGAAATCACGAACGAGCGCCATGCAAGCACGCATTGTTTCGGAGGCGAAAAAACCCCAAAATCAGACGCCAAGGTCTGCTGCCCAGGTGCAGAACCCCAAGCCCCCGGCCATTCCCCTCCTTGGAATGCGCGGAAGGATCGCCAACGGCCAGGCTGTCGAGGGGAGGGAGGCCCCGAGCAACGGCGCTTCAACAAGAGGAGGATGCGGGCGTGAAGGCGAAGGTGTATCTCTTCGGGTGGGTGCAAGACAGGTGGCGAATGCGGGTCGGTTGCGGCGGCGGTGACGGCGGCAGAGTCCTAGGGTTTAGCGTGATCACGGGTGGCGGGCGGTGGCTGGGATGGGGTTTTGAGAAGCTCCATGGGAGAAAGAATGGGGGAGATGCCGTTGTTATCGCATCCCTCCCTGTGGGGACCGGTTTTCCGGGTAATAAACTCCAGAAAATGGCCGTTGTGCTCACCAGCCCCAGGATTACTGTTAGCTGATGAGGCACCAACTTGATACAGAAACTCCAAGAAAAATACAAAATATAAGTAGTACAAGACCATTCTGGCCTGGGAGTACAACAAATGGTTTCTAGTGGTTGATGGCGGAAGCGGTTTGTGGATCATCAGTGTCTATGGGACTCCATTTCCCACAGGAACAGCTGACCAGGATAACTCCTATCTTCGCGAGGCTGCGGTCTCCGTTGCTTAGGTTCCGGGGCGGTCATCGCAACGCCCCTCTCCATGCAAGAAATCTGGCCAAGACAATAGCCAGGGACAAGCCAGTGAGTACTTTGAATGTACTCGCAAACATTATCAACACGGGTATAATATAAATGATAATCATGCAGGGAAATATTCTATGATCACATTGTCAGTCATAAAATAAAATCTCTAATGCATGTAAACAGGTTATTTGTATGTAACAAGAATATGAAATGACAGAGGAGAAAATAAAATGCACCATTCGGATGTGTGAAGCGACGTCTCGAAATGGTGGTAAATAACAAGCATGCCTCAGTCGGGCGTCTGAGCGACTCCACATAAAGGGCTCATAAGGTAAAATAGATATCAGCATGCCACAGTCGGGCGTCTCAGCGACACCGCATAAAGGGCTTATAAAGTAAGATAAATAACAAGCATGCCACAGTCGAGCGTCTTAGCGACACCTCATAAAGGGCTTATAAAGTAAAATAAATAACAAGCATGCCATAGTCGGGCGTCTCAGCGACACCACATAAAGGGCTTATAAAGTAAAATAAATAACAAGCATGCCACAGTCGGGCGTCTCAGCGACACCACATAAAGGGCTTATAAAGTAAAATAAATAACAAGCATGCCACAGTCGGGCGTCTCAGCGACACCACATAAAGGGCTTATAAATATCACAATGAATATCCAGGAGGTAGCACCCTCTCAGGGATGCTCGATAACTCAGATAATATAACGGTTAGTCCTTAACAAAATAATAATCATGGTCCTCACAAGTCACAAGTCGGTATCCAAGTTTGATTTAGCAGTTTCTCCTCCGAAGACCGACTCTAAGACCGACACTTGACCTGACCTAGACTGTAGTCCTTAACCATGGATACGGCTATTTGAATAGGTTTAATATCTCTGCAGAGGGTGTACTCTTTACCCACGAGTAACAGATTTCTTTAGTCCATCAGAACTAATTCCGTCTACGGTCTTTTAGTCAAAAACACGCCTGACTTGCACACACCAGCTTAACTCACCAGTGTCTGGAATCACCCACGACACCTGTCGAGCAAAACTCTAAGTGGGGAGGCTACAACCTCGACGTAGCATGGGATCAAAAAAAAATTTATACCGCGCGCAAACTAGGGGAGCTACCCCTTCGGCTAAAACCGAAACACCCATGCCCCCGTGTCAGATGGCATGCCTACCGGATGCCTCCGGTATCTTCCATCATGGCCTCTCTATACGGTGTGTGCTAGGAAAGGGGCTGACACCTTACTGAACCGTACCCCACGTATGGCAGGGACAAGTGGTAGTACGAAACAAGTATGGGGGTTACTGGAACAAGACTCGATCTATGGTCGACTCAAGAGGTTTAAGCATTCCCTGCATGATTAGCATAACAAATATATTTCAATCAACAGGATCACCGCTCATTACACCTTACTATGCCATACCGGACATAACCGTCCCAACGGAGACAGGCGACAAGCTCACACCTACCCAAGGCAGAGGCCTTCCTAGATTCCTTTCCAGCATGCATGTAAGGCACATGAGGATGATTACCATCACAAGTATATTCATTTCCAACAGGAAGGAAAATCACTAATATGCATTCATGCAAAAGATCACATCACCACATAAAATAACTTGCTTTTCCGATGCAAGGTTGTGTTATAAGCGCGTCAACTAACACACCAAAAATATTATGCCATGGTTCAGGATGCTTGCCTTCAAGGTGTGGAGAGGTGGGGTGCTCTCCAAAACTTTTGAAAGTCTTCTCCTCTCTCCAACAAATCCTATTTTGAAAATATTGGAATTAACACACAAATTCAAAACAACACAAAAAAGTTGTTGGAAATGTTTTCAAATAAATCTTGAAATAAACTAGACAGAATTTGAGAGATGTAGGAAAAACAATCAATTCATTTGGAGTTATATTTAAAACGTTATAGCCAGTCAAAGTTTAGTCAAATCCTTGGTTTTTAAATAAAACAGAAAAAGAAAAGAAAATGCTTCGAACCGGTACACGTCGAAGACGTACTTTGAGATTTACGTCTTCACTTAACCCACGTGGACTAGGGCGGGGTCACTGACAGTGGGTCCAGGGGGCCCACTGGTCAGGTTTGACCAGTCCATCTCTCCCTCCTCTTCCTCTGCCCGAACGGAGGCGAGGCAACGGCGATCAACGCCAGCAGATGGCTGCTCCCCGTGGGCTCCAGAGGGTCGGGATGGATCCGCAAGACCGGGGCGGTCCTCCCGGTGGTCGTTGGGTCGGCGAGGGTGGAGGGAGTCGCCGACGGTGAGTTTCGCGGCGGAGGAGACCTCGGGAGCAAAGTGGTTTTGGGGCTGCGGTGGTTCCCGATCAAAATCGAGCAGGGGGAAAGGTTCACGGGAGGAAGAGAGAGCTTCTGGTGGATAGAGTGGAGAGGGGGAGGTCCTGGTGGCGCCGGAATGGCCGGGGCTGTGGCGGCGGCAGGAGTTGCCGGAGACGGGGAAGAAAACCTCCCCGGGTCGACTGGCTGCCACGGGGAAACGAAGGGGGTGATTTTGAGGCTGCTTCCGTGCTCGGAGGGCTCGAGGGGCTTCCTTTTATAGCGCTCCCACGTCGGTTCGCGGCGGCGGTGGATGAGCTCGTTGGCGACCGACGTTCTGTAGCTTGCAGGCATCATGGCGAGGTTGGGGATGGCGGCAGGAGCTAGCGGACGAGTGGGTACTGCTCCAAGGGCGAGCTGGCGAGCGGGCGTGGCTCGGGTGGCACTGGCCATTGCAGGGGCTGTCGGGCAGCATCGGCGGCTACCTGCTGGCCTGCCGAAGACGTGGCGAGGGCTGTGGTGCTCGTGGGGAGCAGCAGGGGACGTGGCGTGCTGGTTCCGGTCGGCCACGAACCAGAGTGAGTGCGGGGCGAGGCGCGGCGTCTCGGTCTTGGCACGTGCAAAACGCGTGCTCCGCTCGCGCTCTGGGCGTGCCCAGAGCACGCACAGAACGTGCTCGACAGAATGCTAAGGCATGTTAGGGGGCTCTAAACCACAAGAGGGTTAGCAGGGTGGGGTTATTGGCTAGGGCAAAACCATGGGACATGCTGGTCTGGTCAGGGGGTCAATGTGGGGACCGATTCTCCGGGTATAAATTCCTAGAAAAATGGCCCTTGTGCTCGTCAGCTCCAGGATAACTGTCAGCTGCTGAGGCACCAACTTGATACAGAAATTCCAAACAAAACATAAGATATGTAGTACAAGACCATTCTGGGCTGTGAGTACAACAAATGGTTTCTAGTGGTTGATGGCGGAAGCGGGTTGAAAATCATCAGTTTCTATGGGCCTCCATTTCCCACGGGAACAGCTGACCAGGTTAACTCCTATCTTCGCGAGGCTGCTATCACCGTTGCTTAGGTTCCGGGGCTGTCATCACGTCGCTCCTCTCCGCGCAAGAAATCTGTCCAAGACAATAGCCAGGGACAAGCCAGTGAGTACTTTGAATGTACTCGCGAACATTATGAACAAAGGGATAATATTGCAATGATGTGCTAAAAATATTTTATACTCATGACGTCAGTCACAACAATATAAATATAACTCTGATGCGTGTAAGCATGTTATATATGAATATGCAATATCAAAGAAGTATTAAAAAATATAATGAAATAAATAACAAGCATGCCACAGCCAGGCGTCTGAGCGACACCACATAAAGGGCTTTAAAGGAAATGCCACAGTCGGGCGTCTGAGCGACACCACATAAAGGGCTTTAAAAGAAATGCCACAGTCGGGCGTCTTAGCGACGCCACATAAAGGGCTTTAAAAGAAATGCCACAGTCGAGGCGTCTGAGCGACACCACATAAAGGGCTTTAAAAGAAATGCCACGATCAGGCGTCTGGCGACAACACATAAAGGGCTTTAAAAGAAATGCCACGATCGAGGCGTCTGAGCGACACCACATAAAGGGCTTTAAAAGAAATGCCACAGTCGGGCGTCTGGCGACACAACATAAAGGGCTTTAAAAGAAATGCCACACGTCGAGCGTCGGCGACAACACATAAAGGGCTTTAAAAGAAATGCCACGATCGGGCGTCTAAGCGACACCACATAAAGGGCTTTAAAAGAAATAATCATAGTGAATATCCCGGAGGTAGAACCAACCCAGAGATACTCGATGATAACAATAATATTCATGGGTTAGTCAACAATAATAATAATCATAATTATCACAAGTCACAAGTAGTAATTCCAGTTCTGGTTTAACAGTTTCACCTCCGAAGACCGACACTAAGACCAACACTTGACCCATCCCAGACTGTAATCCTTAACCATGGACACGGCTATTCGAATAGGTTTAATCTCTGTAGAGGGTGTACTCTTTACCCACGAGTAGCGGATTTCATTAGTCCATCGGGACTAATTCCGTCTACGGTCTTTTTTTTGAAAACACACCTAACTTGCACACACCAGCTCATCTCACACGTGTCTGGGATCACCCACGACACCTGCCAAGCAAACTCTAAGTGGGGAGGCTACAACCTCGCGTAGCATGGGATCAAATTTATATCGCGCGCTCTAAGGGGTGGCCTCCCCTCTCGGTCTCAACCGGAAACACCCATGCCCCCGGACCAGGCGGCCTGCCTACCAGCTACAACCGGTATCTTCCACCCTGGCCTCTCTGTACGGTGTGTGCTAGAAAGGGGTTGACAACTTACTGAACCGTACTCTACTTGTTGTAGAGACGAGTAGTAGTACGAAACAAGTATGGGGGTTACTGGAACAAGACTCGATCTACGGTCGACTCAGGAGGTTTAAGTATTCCCTGCATGATTAGCATAACGAATATATTTCAACCCACAGAGTCACCGCTCATATTACCTTACGATGCCATACCAGACATAACTGTCCCGACGGAGACCGGCGACAAACTGATGCCTACCCAAGGCAGAGGTTTTCCCTGGTTCCTGTCGGTATGCATGCAAGGCACATGAGGATGATTATCATCACGAGTGTGTTCATTTCCAACAGCATGGGAATCACTAACATGCACCCATGCATATGATCATATCACATGAAATAACAAGTTTCTCCAACGTGAGGTGATGTTATAAACGTGTCATCAAACACACAAAAATATTTATGCCGGGGTTCAGAATGCTTGCCTTCAGGTCATGGGAAGGCAGGGTGCATTTCAAACTCTTTAAATACTTCTCCTCCCTTCAAAAATCCTATGTTAGAAATATAAATGAATTAACACACAAAATAAAAACATCACAAAAAGTTGTATTGAATTTTTTTCAAATAAATCTTAAAATAAACTAGACAATATTTGAGAGAGGTAGGAAAAGGAATTAATTCATTTGGAGTTATATTTAAAAAGATACAGCAGGTCAAAGTTTGGTCAAAATCTGTTATATAAAATAAAACAGAAAAGAAAAACGTTTCAAAAAAAAATCGTACACGTCGAAAGCGTACTTCGGAAGTGCGCTTCCACTTAACCCACGTGGACTGGGACGGGGGTCACTGATAGTGGGTCCAGGGGCCCCCACTGGTCAGGTTTGACCAGTCCCCTCTCCCTCCTCTTCTCTGCACGAGCAGAGGCGGGGCGTCTGGCGATCGTCGCCGGCGAACGGCGTCTTCCCGCGGGCATCCGAGAGCAGGGATGGATCCGCCACTCCTAGGCGGTCCTTCCGGTGGTCGCAGGGTCGCCGGAGGTGGAGGGAGTCACCGACGGCGAGCTCCGCGGCGGAGGGGGGCTTCGGTGACAAAGTGATTTTTGGGCTGCGGTGGTCTCCGACCAAAATTGATCGAGCGGTTGCACTCGCGAGAGGGAGGGGGAGTTCTTGGTGGAGAGATTGGAGAAGGAGAGGCCCTGGTGGCGATGGAATCGGCCGGGGCTTGGCGGCGACCGAACCGGCCGGACTCCGGGAAGAAGGCCTTCCCCTCCTCGAATGCTGGCCAGGGTAGCTTTAGGAGGATCACTGGAGGTTGATCGAGGGCTAGATGGAGCTCCGAGGCCCTTATATAGGCGGTGGAGGTCGGTTCCGGGGCAGCCGGCGATAAGGACGACGGCGAACCGCCTCCCTGTAGCTTGGGCGACGAGCGCTAGAGGACGAGGCTGCGGATGAGCTCGCACTGTTCCAGGGGCAGGTGGCAAGCCGGGGTGGCTTTGGCGGCGCCGACCGTGGCAGAGGCGCGCTGCGGACGCCGGCATGCCACCAAAAGCTCTGTCGGCGGCGCTGTTGGCTGCCAGGGCGGCTTGGCGCGTTGCTGTGAGGAGCTTAGTGCGTGGCGTGGCGCTGCAGAGCGGGCCAAAACCAGGGGGGCCAGCGTGTCGGCTCGGGCGCGGCTCCTGCAATACGCGCGCTCTGGGCGCGTCCAGTGCACGCACGGAAGGTGTTCGACACAATGCCGTGGCACGCTACAGGTCACAGGTGAGGTTGGCAAGAAACAGAGCTAGGTTGTTGATAGAGTGAAGCTCAGGGGACAAGGTGGTTTGGTCAGTTGGCCAAGTTCACAATGCCAACAACAACTCATGTCAAATCTGATCATGCACTCCAGGTGTTTGACAAAATGCCACAGGCACTTAGGCTTTTCTTGGAGGGGCCAAATCTCCCAGATCAGTGTCTCCTTGGATGCACTAGAGGGTGGTGAGGTTAGTTGGTGAAAAGCACAAACTTGCTAGTGCAAGTTTTGGAGAACTTCAAATCTGGACAGGATGTGAGTGGCATTATTTCATGAACCAAAATTATGCCAATGGTTGCATGCTCCTGGACTTAGGGGTTTAGCATGGAGGACTACAAGTAGGAGAAGGAATCAAGGGCCAAAGAGCAAGCAATAATAGGGATGTTGTACAAACCATCTTGATGGAACAGAATGAAGATTAGGTTGATTTACTCAAAATTTTCAAAGAACATCCTTGGATTATTGCATATAATGGAATCATATGCTGCTACTGACATCCCATAATTTTGGTGGAATCTAGAAACAAATATTTAAAGGGGTTGTAGTGCAAAAATGCCTACTGGACCAGAGAAGAAAAACATGTGTAGCACTCTAAATATGAAATGAATGAACTATATTATTGCATAAAAGTGATTTAGAGGCATCACATGACATCTCCAAACTTTGGTTGGATTTTTAGTTAATTTTATCAAATGGTTGTAGTACAAAAAGAGCTCCAAAACTAAAAACAAGTCATTTTAATGAATATAGCTCAGGGTGGAATAATTTAATAAATAAACCTACTGATTTAGAAACTGTATTAATGAGAGGGCATAGAAGTCCAATATGTTTTGGAAGGATCCACTTGGGAGAAATTCCTTAATAATAAAGGAAAAGTTTTGAAATCAACAGAGATATTCTTGCAGGCAAAAATTTAAACTCCTGGCAAAATTTTAATAACTAAAACCTGGTTAAATTTTTGGGGGGGTACAGTTACTACCCCCCTTAAGAAAAAATCTCGTCCTCGAGATTTTCTAAGAGCCGTTGTGAAAAACAAATGCTCCACATGTGTCCGAGCGGTTGTGAGTCTGCTGCCGTGGTGCTGCGTGAATTAAAAAAATCTATGTAGTGAGGGGATAACCGTTGCGGCAACTCAGGGAAAAGAAATCTCATTCTAGGAATTTTTTTCGCGGTTACACAAGTTAATCACGAAGAAAACTACTCATACTAGTAGAAACTAAATACACGACTCATCGCACACATTCGAGGTAACATGCACAAGTTACTACGTAATAATAAATGCTGCAATAACAAACACAGCAGTGACGTCTAAAATGAAAACGGTAACTGGACGGGGTCTTGATAAAATGTCTCTGGCAATGGAATACACTCCTCTTCTATCGGAGGAAGTGGATTGACCAGTCGATGTATGCGTCTCTCCGGATCGGGCCTCAGTGGTCTACCGATTGCAATCTGAGGGTTCAGATCAGTGAGATTCTGGAGATAATCCATTACTCGCTGGTTCAGATGCTCTTGAGCGATGATGTACTGGATGAGGTTGGCTAGCACTGGGTCTCTCTCAATCCGCCCACCGGGGAAAGATGTTACTCCTCCGGGCGTTGCACGGCTCGGAAAGTAATAATATCCTCGTTCGTGGGCATAGGGCACTGCGGATCGAAGGCGAGCAATCGCTTCTTTCGCAGCAGCTTTTATGGCCAGGTGTGGGGTTGGCATAGATCTCCCCACGAAGGAAACCTCCATTGGATCTTGGTTGGGGTCTATGGGAGGAATGTGTACTGCTGCCCAATATTCCGAGGTGGAAAAAGTGATTCTCGATTTGAACAGCTCGTACTGGGGTGGATTTGTAGAACCCATAGTACTGCGGGTAAAGTCCCACAATATTTTGACAAAGCTACCTGGGGTTGCATCTGGGGTTCTCAGATGAATACTGGGGCTCGGCATGACAGGAAAAGGTTGTGAGGGTGGTGCACAAGTTGTGGGGTGCTTGGTAAGATCACAAGGTGGTCTTTATATAGCAAAGGAGCTGGGTCATTTTACCGTAGTGAAAGGTAATAAATTTACCAGCTTAGCTCCAAAGGTCGGGTCAGTGTCAGAGATACACATATCTCATAAAGAGACGTGTTACTGTGGTTGTCGTCGGGGTTGGTTTTGGTAGCTGTGCCCAGAAAATACGCAACTATGCGCTAACAAAAATACGCAAGGCTACTATTAAAACAGAGGCACAACGACAGGCTGCGTTTACACACAAGATTACGTGATTACAAAGCGGGGATACACTGAGACTCGGCACTACTCGCACAGCTTAGTCTACCTCGTTTACGTCTAAACGGGCGTGTCTGGTGGATGTCGAGGCTTCTCCATGTGCCTCACTGCCGGAATTAGCCGGAGATGGCGGAGGAACTGCAGGGTCGGGGTAGCGATGATGACCATCGCGGGGATTGTTGGCCACAATCCCGTTGGAGTGTGCTCCCAAAAGGTGACGAAGCACTTCTGGGGTCATCAAGACACCTTGGCCGCTGGTTGGAGTTGACCTCAGGGTCTCGATCGGGTGTCTGAACAGCACGACTGGGTTGTCGGCGTCGGGCTCGTCTCCTGTTCTTGCTGGGGCTCGCCGAACCAGCTCTCCTCGAGCTGCGATCAGATCAATAGTGATCTGATCGAACAGTGCCTCTAGTGCACTTACATAGCGCACTAGGTGCAACAATGCGGGATCTGTCTCTTGATCTCCGTTGGCTACTTGGGGTGGTCTACCATACCCTTCACGCCTGGGGTAGTAGTAGAACGAGCGACAGTTAACTCTAGGCGACAACTGCCGAAGTTGAACTATAGCTTCTCGAGCGGCTAGCTGGATGGCTTGTTGCTCGAAGGAAGTTGTTCTTCCGGTGAACCTGTAGGGGCGTTCTGGCGACAAACCCCTACCGTAGATGTGCACAGTGGCCCAGAATTGGCGTTCTTCACCGCTCATGGGTCCTTGGTACACAACATATTCTGGGGGCTCTTCTAACGCGTAGGCACGACGGGTGAGGTTTGCGAGTATGGTCACGAAACCTCCAAGATTGGTTGCTGTGGTCTCATTGTGCACTATGGGACCTGGCATTGTGGCTAGGTTGGGGAAGAGGCTGTGCTGGGTTGAGGCTAACGTGCCCTTTTTATAGAAAAAGGGAACGGAGTCTTCCTTCGCACGCTTGCGAATGAGATATCTTGGGAGCTGGTTACAGGCGCGTGATCGACAGGGTAGGTTGATAGGTTGGGCACCGATTGCCAAAAAGTGTCGGGGTCACTATGTGGCTATCTTGCACGGGAAGCTTGGCTGGGGTTTGGTTAAGGTCTAGTAGGTTGGTTTGCCTAAGTTTTTCGGCCTGGCTAAGATAGGATTAGCCAATGGTCAGCCTGGCTCTCATACCAAGTCTGTGGGGACCGATTCTCTGGGTATAAATTCCCAGAAAAATGGCCCTTGTGCTCGTCAGCCCCAGGATAACTGTCAGCTGATGAGGCACCAACTTGATACAGAAATTCCAAGCAAAACATAAGATATGTAGTACAAGACCATTCTGGTCTGTGAGTACAACAAATGGTTTCTAGTGGTTGATGGCGGAAGCGGGTTGAAAATCATCAGTGTCTATGGGACTCCATTTCCCACGGGAACAGCTGACCAGGTTAACTCCTATCTTCGCGAGGCTGCTATCACCGTTGCTTAGGTTCCGGGGCTGTCATCACGTCGCTCCTCTCCGCGCAAGAAATCTGGCCAAGACAATAGCCAGGGACAAGCCAGTGAGTACTTTGAATGTACTTGCGAACATTATGAACACAGGGATAATATTGCAATGATGTGCTAAAAATATTTTATACTCATGACGTCAGTCACAACAATATAAATATAACTCTGATGCGTGTAAGCATGTTATATATGAATTTGCAATATCAAAGAAGTATTAAAAGATATAATGAAATAAATAACAAGCATGCCACAGTTGGGCGTCTGAGCGACACCACATAAAGGGCTTTAAAGGAAATGCCACAGTCGGGCGTCTGAGCGACACCACATAAAGGGCTTTAAAAGAAATGCCACAGTCGGGCGTCTGAGCGACACCACATAAAGGGCTTTAAAAGAAATGCCACAGTCGGGCGTCTGAGCGACACCACATAAAGGGCTTTAAAAGAAATGCCACAGTCGGGCGTCTGAGCGACACCACATAAAGGGCTTTAAAAGAAATGCCACAGTCGGGCGTCTAAGCGACACCACATAAAGGGCTTTAAAAGAAATAATCATAGTGAATATCCCGGAGGTAGAACCATCCCAGAGATACTCGATGATAACAATAATATTCATGGGTTAGTCAACAATAATAATAATCATAATTATCACAAGTCACAAGTAGTAATTCTAGTTTTGGTTTAACAGTTTCACCTCCGAAGACCGACACTAAGACCGACACTTGACCCATCCCAGACTGTAATCATTAACCATGGACACGGCTATTTGAATAGGTTTAATCTCTGCAGAGGGTGTACTCTTTACCCACGAGTAGCGGATTTCATTAGTCCATCGGGACAAATTCCGTCTACGGTCTTTTTGTTGAAAACACACCTAACTTGCACACACCAGCTCATCTCACACGTGTCTGGGATAACCCACGACACCTGCCAAGCAAACTCTAAGTGGGGAGGCTACAACCTCGCGTAGCATGGGATCAAATTTATATCGCGCGCTCTAAGGGGTGGCCTCCCCTCTCATTCTCAACCGGAAACACCCATGCCCCCGGACCAGGTGGCCTGCCTACCAGCTACAACCGGTATCTTCCACCCTGGCCTCTCTGTACGGTGTGTGCTAGAAAGGGGTTGACAACTTACTGAACCGTACTCTACTTGTTGTAGAGACGAGTGGTAGTACGAAAAAAGTATGGGGGTTACTGGAACAAGACTCGATCTACGGTCGACTCAGGAGGTTTAATTATTCCCTGCATGATTAGCATAACGAATATATTTCAACCCACAGAGTCATCGCTCATATTACCTTACCATGCCATACCAGACATAACCGTCCCGACGGAGACCAGCGACAAACTCATGCCTACCCAAGGCAGAGGTTTTCCCGGGTTCCTGTCGGTATGCATGCAAGGCACATGAGGATGATTATCATCACGAGTGTGTTCATTTCCAACAGCATTGGAATCACTAACATGCACCCATGCATATGATCATATCACATGAAATAACAAGTTTCTCCAACGTGAGGTGATGTTATAAACGTGTCATCAAACACACAAAAATATTTATGTCGGGGTTCAGAATGCTTGCCTTCAGGTCATGGGAAGGCAGGGTGCATTTCAAACTCTTGAAATACTTCTCCTCTCTTCAAAAATCCTATGTTAGAAATATAAATGAATTAACGCACAAAATAAAAACAGCACAAAAAGTTGTTTTGAAATTTTTTCAAATAAATATTAAAATAAACTAGACAATATTTGAGAGAGGTAGGAAAAGGAATTAATTCATTTGGAGTTATATTTAAAAAGATACAGCAGGTCAAAGTTTGGTCAAAATCTGTTATATAAAATAAAAGAAAAAAGAAAAACGTTTCAAAAAAACGTACACGTCGAAAGCGTACTTCGGAAGTGCGCTTCCACTTAACCCACGTGGACTGGGACGGGGGTCACTGACAGTGGGTCCAGGGGCCCCACTGGTCAGGTTTGACCAGTCCCCTCTCCCTCCTCTTCTCTTCCCGAGCAGAGGCGGGTCGTCCGGCGATCGTCGCCGGCGAACGGCGTCTTCTTGCGGGCATCCGAGAGCAGGGATGGATCCGCCACTCCTAGGCGGTCCTTCCGGTGGTCGCAGGGTCGCCGGAGGTGGAGGGAGTCGCCGGTGGCGAGCTCCGCGGCGGAGGGCGGCTTGGGTGACAAAGTGATTTTTGGGCTGCGGTGGTGTCCGACCAAAATTGATCGAGGGGTTGCACTCGCGAGAGGGAGGGGGAGTTCTTGGTGGAGAGATTGGAGAAGGAGAGGCCCTGGTGGCGATGGAATCGGCCGGGGCTTGGCGGTGACCGAACCGGCCGGACTCGGGGAAGAAGGCCTTCCCCTCCTTGAATGCTGGCTAGGGTAGCTTTAGGAGGATCACTGGAGGTTGATCGAGGGCTAGATGGAGCTCCGGGGCCCTTATATAGGCGGTGGAGGTCGGTTCCGGGGCGGCCGGCGGTAAGGACGACGGCGAACCGCTTCCCTATAGCTTGGGCGATGTGGCGGCGACGAGCGCTAGAGGACGAGGGTGCGGATGAGCTCGCACTGTTCCAGGGGCAGGTGGCAAGGCGGGTTGGCTTTGGCGGCGCCGACCGTGGCAGAGGCGCGCTGCGGACGCCGGCATGCCGCCAAAAGCTCTGTCGGCGGCGTTGTTGGCTGCGAGGGCGGCTTGGCGCGTTGCTGTGAGGAGGTTAGTGCGTGGCGTGGCGCTGCAGAGCGGGCCAAAACCAGGGGGGCCAGCGTGTCGGCTCGGGCGCGGCTCGTGCAATACGCGGGCTCTAGGCGCGTCCAATGCATGCACGGAAGGTGTTCGACACAATGCCGTGGCACGCTACAGGTCACAGGTGAGGTTGGCAAGCAACAGAGCTAGGTTGTTGATAGAGTGAAGCTCAGGGGACAAGGTGGTTTGGTTAGGTGGCCAAGTTCACAATGCCAACAACAACTCATGTCAAATCTGATCATGCACTCCAGGTGTTTGACAAAATGCCACAGGCACTTAGGCTTTTCTTGGAGGGGCCAAATCTCCCAGATCAGTGTCTCCTTGGATGCACAAGAGGGTGGTGAGGTTAGTTGGTGAAAAGCACAAACTTGCTAGTGCAAGTTTTGCAGAACTTCAAATCTGGACAGGATGTGAGTGGCATTATTTCATGAACCAAAATTATGCCAATGGTTGCATGCTCCTGGACTTAGGGGTTTAGCATGGAGTACTACAAGTAGGAGAAGGAATCAAGGGCCAAAGAGCAAACAATAATAGGGATGCTGTACAAACCATCTTGATGGACCAGAATGAAGATTAGGTTGATTTACTCAAAATTTTCAAAGAACATCCTTGAATTATTGCATATAATGGAATCATATGCTGCTACTGACATCCCATAATTTTGGTGGAAGCTAGAAACAAATATTTAAAAGGGTTGTAGTGCAAAAATGCCTACTGGACCAGAGAAGAAAAACATGTGTAGCACTCTAAATATGAAATGAATGAACTATATTATTGCATAAAAGTGATTTAGAGTCATCACATGACATCTCCAAATTTTGGTTGGATTTTTAGTTAATTTTATCAAATGGTTGTAGTACAAAAAGAGCTCCAAAACTAAAAACAAGTCATTTTAATGAATATAGCTCAGGGTGGAATAATTTAATAAATAAACCTACTGATTGGAAATTCTATTAATGAGAGGGCATAGAAGTCCAATATGTTTTGGAAGGATCCACTTGGGAGAAATTCCTTAATAATAAAGGAAAAGTTTTGAAATCAACAGAGATATTCTTGTAGGCAAAAAATTTAAACTCCTGGCAAAATTTTAATAACTAAAACCTCGTTAAATTTTTGGGGTGTAACTGTCAAGTTCATAATGTAAACAAAAACTCATGCCAAATCTGTCCACGCTCTCAAGGTGTTTGACAAAATGCCAAAGGCTCCTAGGCAGTTCTTGGAGTGGCCAAATCTCCCAGAGTGGGGTCTCTTTAGATGAAAGAAAGGATGGCGAGGTTAGTTTGCCAAATGAAGAAACTTGCTAGTGCAAGTTTTGAAAAACTTCAATTCTGGGCTGGGAGTAAATGGCACCATTACATGGACCAAAAATGTCCCAAAGAGTGCATGCTCCTGGACTTAGGGGTTTTGTAGGGTGGTCTATAAGCAGGGGAAAGAATCAAGGGCCAAGAAGCAAGCAAGAATATGGATGTTGTACAAACCATCATGTTGGACCAGAATGAAGATGAGGTTGATTCACTCAAAATTTCAAATAACATCACTGGGTTTTTTGCATAAAGTTGAATCATAAGTTACTACCAGCATCCCATAATTTTGGTGGAGGCTAGAAAGAAGCATTTAAATGAGTTGTAGTGTAAAACTGCTCATTGTACCAGATTTTAAAATTTGGTGTAGAGCTCAAAATATTCAATGAATGAAATATCTTTTTGCATAAAAGTGATTTAGAGACATCACATGACATCTCCAAATTTTGGTGGGATTTTTAAATGAATTTATCAAAGGGTTGTAGTGCAAATGGTACCCTGAAACTTATGAAAAACCAATTTAGAGAAATAAAGCTCAGGGAAAAAAATAGTTATATAGATAATCCCACTGATAAAAGAATTGTTTTATTTGAGAGGGTAAACAAGTCCAAAAATAATTGGAAAGCTTTTACTAGGGGTGAAAACTCCACAACTTAGGGGAAAAGAGAGGCTCTGAAATCAAGAATAAATCCAGAAAAATAAAATTTTAATTTCCTGGCAAAATTTTAATTAATAAAACAAGGTTAAAAATTTTGGGGTGTCACAACACTACCCCCCTTAAGAAAAATCTCGTCCTCGAGTTTTGTTAAGGGTTATTGCTAGGTGGGGCGGGGTGAGTTCAACTTGGCCTTTTGGTCTATTTCCTTTTCTTATGTAGGTATATTGGATGACCTAGATCTTGGGTGGGGCATGTCTACCAACACCTATTGGATCTACCAAAGAGCGTGACAGCGATCATAATTTTGATGTTCGACGCGAAGAGCTCATGCTCTCACAATGGGTGGGTGCTCGCTTAGCTTATTAGAAAATAGACATGGAATCGATGGTTCGACTATGCTTGAGACGGTTTTTAGGCGACTCCATAACCACTATATAATAGAAACAACATATGATGCCACATTGGAAAGAAATAAATATCATAACAAACATGAAAAAACACTATATACAAATTAGAATGATAAGCGGCAATTTTACCGTTACACTCGGTGCGACCCGACCCACTAGGACATCGATGATGGGACTTTCTCATCATCTTGCTCCAACTCAGGGGTGACAATGGTGGCTAATGGAAAAAACTTTGAGGGTGCTGAGGCCGGTTTACCTGAGGCTGACTCAAGGCGAATGAAGATCTGTGGGAAGCGACCTTCTTGGAGGTGGGCGGCGGAGACTTCAAGTGTTAAATGCAGGATGAAGAAGAAGAAGTTTGGGATCATAAGGATTGGGGTGGCGGCTAGGGTTTGGGCCTATGCAAAATAGTTGATCGAAAAGGATTTATGGCGGAGTCCTTTAAGTTGGATTGGCTCTGGGCCTAGGCGGGAGGGACGTAAGATCCAAGGCTGGGGAGGGCCAAAGATCCTATATCTTGTGTACATCCACATACATAAACACATAGTCTGTCTCAAATATAAAAAGGCCATGTAGCAAGGAATGCATGTACAACAATTAAATGAATAGTAAGTAATCTTGATCTATCGTGCAATTAGTGATTAATTATTATTCAATGTCAGATGTTAAATTTAGAAAATCTGAATTTTCTTGGAAATCAATTGTTACAAAAGTGTCCATAGAATCACCTATATGATATGTATTTAACATGTTTGAAATACATAAACTGTTAATTGCTAGTGTACCACTTGCCAACTAACAAGGGCTCACACATATGTCAATAACTTACTGCATGTCATTGAAAATTAATAATTTCTATACAACAATGGATTGGAATGAGACAAGAAGGTTTTCCTGAATCGGCAACCACTATATGCTAAAAAAACATATGAAGGTACATAGAAAGAAATGGACATCCTAAACATGTAATAAAACACAAGATCTACTTTAGAATGATAAAACTTCAACTTTACCTGCGCTCCTGCAGCCATGAGGATGGTGTCTAGTGACACTATGGTGGACTCATGATTCACTGTGCATCGGTGACCATGGCTGGGATGTTGTCGGTCTTGACCTTTAGTGGTAAAATCTCATGCCATCGCGTGTGATTCAGCGTATGGTCATATACCCGATGCCATGGATTCCCAGTTCTGGCCTCATCTAATCGGGGTTCAAGTGGTTCCATCTTCCGTTACTCTGTTTCTCCCTCGCATCCCTGGTTGTAGCTCCTCTGCCTTCCTCTCTATGGCCAGGCAGCTCCTCCGCCTCACTCCTCCTCTTGGCATTAATTGAGATAGTAGGAGCATAGAGCTTCGTTTCAAGAGATGTTCTCGGACCTGGGTTCCCAGGACTGGCCCTTGTCCCAGACCTCCGATGCTGCGCTTTAGACGAGATGAGCTTCACGCCCACCGGTTGTCAAAGGAACACAGCATCAGTCGATTGAACAAAAATTCATCGAGACACGGGGATAATCAATCAGCCAAAATCCATAAAATAGGAACAAAATCACAAAATGGAAAGGCCACACCAACTGCGGCCTTGAAGTAGGAAAATCAAAATGTGAACAAGTGTGCGAGCACGCTTGCAGTCCGGAGCAAAAAACCCCAAAGATGAAAGGGCTCGAGGCTGCTGCCCGGATGCTTCAGGGAATTCTTACATGCAGCAATGAGGATAATCCTCAAATTCTGGGCATCATTGTAATTACTACCATCATCTTTCAACTTAGCTTTCTCTAAGAACACATTAAAATTCAACGGAATAACAGCAGACCATTTATCTAAAACAACATAGACATGCAAAATACTATTAGGTACTTGTTCAATAAATTAAATTAATCATAATACTTAGAACTCCCACTAGATAGACATCCCTAAATCATCTAAAATCAGTGATCCATATCAACTAAACCATGTCCGATCATCCGTGAGAGTAGTTTTCAATGGTGAACATCACTATGTTGATCATATCTACTATATGATTCACGTTCGACCTTTAGGTCTCGATGTTCCAAGGCCATATCTTCATATGCTAGGCTCGTCAAGTTTAACGAGTATTACTGCGTGTGCAAAACTGGCACACATGTTGTATGAAGCGAGCTTATCACCCGATCATCACATGGTTGTGTTTGACAAACTATGTAATTGCATACTCAGGGACACTTATACCCTGAAATTTAGTGAGAGATAGTCTTATAATGCTACCGTACTAAGCAAAATAAGATGCATAAAGGATAAACATCACATGCAATAAATATAAGTGATATGATATCATCATCATCTTGTGCCTTTGATCTCCATCTCAAAAGCACCGTCATGATCACCATCATCACGGCTTGACACCTTGATCTCCATCAAAGCATCGTTGTCGTCTCACCAACTATTGCTACTCGACTATCGCAACGTGATAAAAGTAAATCAATTACATAACAATTGCATTTCATACAATAAGCGACAACCATATGGCTCGTTACCGATTCTGCGATAACTGTGTTACAAAACATGATCATATCATACAACAATTTATATAATCACGTCTTAACCCTGTCTTAGAAGACTGCGTTCTTACCTCGCATCAAAACCACAATGATTTTAAATCAAGTTTGTTGTTTTAACCTTCAACAAGGACGGGCATAGTTACCTCGATTCAACTAAATTTGGAGAAACAGACACCCTACTAGCGTGTGTATTGAAGCATGTCGGTAGAACCAGTCTCACGTGGCGTGCGGCGTAATGTTGGTCGAGCCTCTTCACGCAACAATACCACGAATCAAAGTATGACATGCTGGTAAGCAGTATGAATAATATCGCTCACAACTCTTTGTGTTCTACCGTGCATATAACATCTGGCGGATGCCACTGTTGGAACACAGTAATTTCAAAAAAATTCTTACGCACGCATAAGATCCATCTAGGTGATGCATAGCAAGGAGGGAGAGTGTTGTCGTACCCTCATAGACCGCAGAGAGAGTGTTTTGATAACGGTTGATGTGATACGTCGTCTTCCGCGATCCGACGATCCGCACGATGCGACACCTCCATGATCTGCACCGTTCAGCTTCGGTGGCGTCCCGAACTCTAGATCCAGTGAGGTCAGGAGAGTTTAAATCAACACGACGGCTGATGGGTGATGATGAAGCTACCGGCGCAGGGCTTCCCTATCTGCTACAGCGATATGACCGGTGGAAATCCGTGGAGGCACACTTTGCTGCTAAAACAATCAACTTGTGTGTCTATAGGGTACCCACCTCATGTATAAAAGGTGGAGGAGGGGGGCGACCTCTCATGGCGGCGTGGGGAAGTCCTACTCCGGTGGGGTAAGTTCCCCTTCCTAAGGTAGGAGAGGGAAGGAAGGGGAGGCGGAGGGAAGGAGGCGCCCCACCTTGGTGGGATTGGGCAGAGGCGCCCTCCACCCGCCTCCTCCTCTCTCCCAGTGTCCAATAAGGCCCATACACTCCCGGGGGTTCCAGTAACCCCGGTTACTGATAATCTTGAACTCACGAAACCATTCCGATGTCCAAATAGCCTTCCAATATATAGATCTTTATGTCTAGACCATTTGAGACTCCTCTATCCATCGTGATCATATCTGGAACACCTAAATACCTTGGTACATCAAAACATATAAACTCATAATACCGATCTCATCACGAGCGTTAGCGTCACGGACCCTACAAGTTCGAGAACTATGTAGACATGGCGAGACTCATCTCGGTCAATAACCAATAGCGGAACCTTGATGCTCATATTGGTTCCTACATACTCTCTGAGATCTTGCTCGGTCGAACGTATAACAACATCGTTGTTCCCTTTGTCATCGGTATGTTACTTGCCGCATTGATCGTCGGTATCTCAATACCTAGTTCAATCTTGTTACATGAAAGTCTCTTTACTCATTCCGTAATGCATCATCACCTTAACTAACTCATTAGTCACATTGCAAGGCTTATAGTGATATGCATTACAGGAAGTATAGATACCTCTCGTCGTGTGACAAATCCTAATATTGATCTATGCCATCAACAAACACCATCAGAGACACTGTAGAGCATCTTTATAGTCACCCAGTTATGTTGTGGCGTTTAATTGTTCTGCGTTATTCGGGTTTCATAATCTCATAGTCATAGGAACATGTATAAGTTATGGAGAAAGCAATAGCAATAAACTAAATGATCATAGTTCTAAGCTAACGGATGGGTCAAATCAATCACATCATTCTCTAATGATGTGATCCCGTTTATCAAATGACAACTCTTTGTCCATGGCTAGGAAACTTAACCATCTTTGATAAGCGTGCTAGTGTAGAGGCATACTAGTGACACACTTGTTTATCTAATCACACATGTACTAAGTTTCCGGTTAAAACAATTCTAGCAAGAATAATAAACATTTAACATGATGGAAATATAAGTAACAACTTTATTATTTCCTCTAGGGCATGTTCTTCAAAAAATCTCAATGTGATATGTATTTAACATTTTAAACTACATAAAATGTTAATTGCTATATTTTGGCAACTAACAAGGGTTTCCACCAGCATATACATGTCAACAACTTCTGCATGTCATTGGGAATTAATAATTTCTATACTACGATGGATGGAATGAAATGAAAGAAGATTTTCTGTGATTGACAACCACTATATACTAAACAACATATAACAGTAGGTAGAAAAGAAATAGACATCCTAACAAACATGCAAAACACAAGATCTACTTTAGAATGATAAAATTTAACCTCGCGCTCACGCAGCATCGAGGATGATGTGTAGTCATGACCTTTGTGGAAAGTCCATGATTTACTTTATTAGTAGTGCTGTGGCTGGATGATCAATCTGCCCTCAGCGGTAAAATCTCATGCCATCTTTGTGATTCCAGCGCCCGAGTCATCTTTGAACATACCGGATGCCACATGGCTTCCCAGTTCCTGGCCTCATCCCCAATTGACGGACAAGCTGGGATTCCATCTTTAACAGTACTCTTTCTACCTTTCATCCTCTTGCCTTATGATTTGTAGCTCCTCTTGCCTTTTGACCCTACTTGCTCCTCCACTCTCCTCCTCCTCTTGCCATTAATTGAAGATAATGCAGTATACATACCTTTTTTCAAGAGATGCTCGACCAAGGCTCCCCGACCCAGCCTTTGGACCTCCGGTACTGCCACAAGTGTGGAACTTACATCCACGGCCTCCGTTCGCTCTCATCACGTTCCACTGCTTGTCAAAGGCTCCCTCTCGTCCGGTTGTTCCCCATTCCGTCCCTCGGGGAACAGGCATCGATCATAGAACAAAAATCCAGTCGGTCGAAGGGCAATAATTTATCAGCCAAAATCCACAAAATAGGAACCAAAATCCTACTGGAAAGTCCTGGCTGGTAAAATCAAAATGAGCGAGTTATATGCGACACATCAGAACAAAAAATCGGAGGCGAGGGCCGCTGCCCAGTGCTGGAACCTGGCCTCGGCGATCCCTCCACAGCAGCGGAAGGGCGTGGATAGGCCACGGAAGAGGTGGCTGGCGATGTGAAGCGAGAGGAGGCAGTGAGGCGGGCGGCGTTATCTCTGCGGGTGGGTGCAATGAAGTGGGGAATAATGAGGCTGGTCGCGGTGCGGTGGCGGACGGAGGCTAGGTTTCGCATGATTGCGGTGGCGTCTGTTGGCGCGATGGGGTTTTGAGCAGCTCCGTTGGGAAAGAAGAAGCTTGTACGTTATTCTTGTGTTCCTTCCCGCTCTTCCCTTCCTCACTCGTATCACAGTCTTCAGTAGCTTGATGGTAACCACGAGCTAAATGTCATGTCTCTCCACACTTTTACCCCACCATTGGACCAAAAGTAGTTGAATGTAATAATGTCATTATTGAACAATAATTGTGTGCATTTATTATGAAATGAAGATGAATGACATTAATTCTACTAGACGGAGTTGGTGGGACCCTATCGGTCGGGAGTATTTTTATCCTACAGTAAGCAAGTGCCTAAATATTAGTATTGGAAAATAATTATGGTCAAACAGCTAGTGGTAGATCAGACCAGATTGCTAGGGTGGGCGGTGGTTAGGCTTGGCGTTTTGGTCTATTCCTTCTTTTGGTAGGTTATATTGGCTGGCCCTACATCTTAGATGGGGCATGTCCTACCCTACATGTGGATCTACCTAAAATAGGCGGTGAGATCATTTTTTGATGTTCTGTGACGAGGCTTACTCTCTGCAGCAGGTGGGTGCTCGTTGAGCTTATCTTTGAAAGAATAGCCATGGGTGCTTTCGACTATGCCTCACAGGGTTTTCTGTAACCAATATATACTAGAAACAACATATGATGTGGCATAGGAAAGAAACTAAACATCATAAACATGAAGAAAAAACACTGATCAAATTAGAATGGCGGCAATTTCGATTCACTATAAGCGGCGTCGATCCACTAGAGCATCGGCTGACGGATGCTCTACTGCATCTTGCTCCAACTCGGAGGACTATGATGGCACCGATGGAAAAACTTTGAGGGTGGTGAGGCGGTGACAGAAGCAAGTGAAGATCCTGTAAGCGAATGCGGAGGTGGTATGAGCTGAACGGTTGAAAAGAAGAATCTGGTTGAGAGTTGGGGTGGCGGCTAGCGTTTGGGATCTGGAAGCGTTGGTATGAATATGATTTATAACAGTCTTTCGCTTCTAATTGAACCATGGCCTAAGTGCAGGGGGGCATATAAGCCAAGCAGGGCCGAGATCCTATTTCTTGTGTGCATCCTGTACATACATATAGTCTTCTCAAGTGGTATAAAAAGGCCTGTAAGAGGATACATGTACAAGAATTTGCGAATATTAAGTCTCCTCGTCGATCAAGCAATTACTGATTAATGAGTATACCACACATAATGTTGGAGTGTTAAATTTAGAAAATATGAATTTTCTTGGAAATCAATTGTTACAAAAGTGTCCATCAAATCTCCTAGATGATATGTATTTAACATTTTCAAACTACATAAAATGTTAATCTCTAGTGTACATACCACTTGGCAACTAACAAGGCTCACTGCATATACATGTCAATAACTTACTGCATCCTTTGAAATTAAAAAATGTCTATACTACGAAGGATTGGAATGAAATGAAACAAGAAGGTTTTCTGAGATTACGACAAGCACTATATTCTAAAAACAACATGTGACAGTTGATAGAAAAGGAAATAGTCATACTAACAAACATGCAAAAAACACAAGATCTACTTTAGAATGATAAAACTTCAAATTTACCATAACTCAAGCAGCCATTGGGTGATCGTGTCTAGTGCGGCACTATGGTGGAATCCAGGATTGGCTTATGGAGTGACCGTGGTTGCGATGTCGTCGATTATGACCTCGTGATGAAATCTCGTGCCGCCTTTGATTCGGTAGCCACGAAACCATTAAAATTCACATACCGATGTCACATGCTGTTCTGGCATCATCCCAATTGGGGACAAGATAGGGTTCCATCTTCCGCTTACTACTCTTTCCTCCTCATCCACAACATGATAGCTCCTCTGCCTTCCTTATCTATGCTTAAAGCGACTGCTCCTTGGCGTGTCCTCCTCCTCTTGGCATTAATTGGAGATGGTAGGAGGATAGACACCTTTTTTCAAGAGATGTGCTCTAACCGGGCTCCTGGACCCAACACGCCTGGCCCTCCGTGCTTACTCGCAAGAAGGGAGCTCCGTCACGGCCTCCATGTTTCCCTCACCAAGTTCCCAGCTTGCTTAGAAGAGCCCTCTCGTGGCTGTTCCCCATTAGATTGATTAGGGAACAGCATCAGTCAATCAGAAAAATCAATCAGAACCACGAGAGGAAGACCCGTCAACTGAAATCCAAAAGTGGAAAGGCCTCAAGCTGTGCTGGCTGAAGGAAGAAAATCAAAATGAATAATGCGTGCATGCATGAGCAGTCCGGTAACCCCCAAAATCGGAGGCCAATGCCGGCTTGGTGCGTAACCCCAAGCCCGAACAATTCCCTCTCCAGAACAGGCTTTGGTGGAGGATGGAGCCCAGCGATAACTCGTTAGCGAAGGAGGATGGTAGTAGGCGGTATCTCTATGTCTCTACGTGATACAAGACAAGCTGGGAATCTGGTCAGTCGTCAAGTGAGTAGTGGGTGGCAGCTTAATGATTGGATGCTAGGTGGGAGAAAGAAAGAGCGCCGTTGTTATCATGTCCCTCTGACTCTTCCTTCCCTGTACTTGTAGTCTAAATCTGAACATAGTAGTAGCAATGGCTTCTATCTGTAAATGTCTAGTCTCTCCCACCCCCACCCCAAGCATTGGACCAAAGGAGTTGAATGTAATAATGTCATTATTGAGCAATAATTGTGGTGCATTTATTGTGGGGGCATGGCTGAGGACATTAATTCTACTACTGGAGTTGGTGGGGCGTATTAACCGTGAGTGTATTTTTGACATCCACAGTGGCATATTGCTAAATATTAGTATTGATAATTCAGACAATTCCTATGGGCGAGGTGAGTAGTCAGACCAGATCTACTGGGCTTTGGAACTACTAAATTCTTGTTTGATCTACCCTTGAGTGGTGGTCATATTTTTTTTATGTTGTGAGGAAAAGGCTAATGCTCTAAGCAATGGGTGGGTGCTGATTAAGCTTATCAAAACACATAAAATTGGGTGGTTCGACTATAGGAAGGTTTTCGGTGACTCCGCATCCACTATATAATAGAAACAACATATGATGCAGTAGGAAAAAATAAACATAATAACAAACATGAAAAAAACACTAGATCCAAATTATATAAAATCGGCAATTTTACCGTGCACTAAAAGCGGCGTCCGATCACTGAGCCGGCGACATGATGCTTTCTCGCATCTTGCTCCATCTCAGGGGTCTATGGTGGCACCGATGGAGAAAACTTTGAAGGTGGTGAGGATGGTAACCGGTGACTCGGGATCAAGATCTGTGGGAATCCTTGCAGGAGGTGGCATCGGAGAATTCAAGTGTTGCAGGGTGATGAAGAAGAAGAGGTCAGGGATCACGAGGATTAGGGTGGCGGCTAGGGTTTGGGGCTATGGTAAAGAGTTGGTATGAAAAAGGATTTATAGCCAAGTCCTTTAAGTAGGGTTGGCTCTCACAGGCGGCGGGAGGGCCCTTAAGCCCCAAGCCTGGGAGGGACCCAAGATCCTATATCTTGCGTGCATCCCTATACATACCACATAGTATGTCTCAAATAAAAAGTCCTGTAGCCGGAATGCATGTACAAGAATTCATGAATAGTAAGTCACCTCGATCGATCGTGCAATTACTTATTATTGAGTATGCCACATTCAATGTTGGAGTGTTAAATTTAGAAAATATGAATTTTCTTGGAAACTAATTGTTACAAAAAAGTGGTCATCAAATCTCTTATATGATATGTATTTAACATTTTTAAAATACATAAAATGTTAATTACTGTACATGCCACTTGGTAACTAACAAGGGCTCCACCAGCATATACATATTAATACATACTGCATGTCATTGAAAATTAATAATTTCTATACTACGATGGATTGGAACAAAATGAAACAAGAAGGTTTTTCTTGCGATTGCGGCAACCACTATATACTAAAACAAGATAGGAAGGTAGATAGAAAAATAGAAATCTAACAAACATGCAAAAAACACAAGATCTACTTTAGAATGGTAAACTAACTTCACGTTGTGTTCCTGCAGTCATCGGCAAATGGTGTCTAGTGCGGCACTAAATGAAATGCGTGATTCGCGCACATGTGAGGAACCGTGGTTCGGATGTTTTCAATCACGGCCCTTCAGCGGTAAAAATCTTGTGCCATCGATGTGATTCCAGCTCGAGGGCATTACTGGAAGTTTGCATATTGTATGCCACATGGTTTCCCAGGTTCTGGCCTCATGCCCAATTGGGGGAAGCTAGGGTTCCATCTTACGCAAAACTCCTTATCCCTCGCATCCCTTGCACATCCTCACACGGTCGTAGCTCTCTGCCTTCCTTCTCTATGGCCCGAGGCGCGCGCTCTCCTTTGCTTGTCGAAAGCGCCCCTCTCGATGCTTTGTTCCCCATTCCATCGCTCAGGAACACAGCAGCGGTTAGTCACAAACCAAAAATTCAGTCGAATCTTGGGGAAAATCCGTCAGCTGAAATTCGTAAAATAAGACCAATATCCCAAAGCGGAAAAGGCCACCAACTACGCGGACGTTGTAGGAAAATCGAAATCGCAGTGGCGCCATGCAACTTATTTGAATGAAAAAACCCCAAAATAAAACCAAGGACTGCTGATGCAGAACCCCAAGCCCCGGCCATTCCCTCCTTGGAATCTGGCGGAAGGATCATGCTGCCAATGTCGAGGAGAGAGGCCCAGAAACAGGCGCTCAACAAGAGGAGGAGGCGGCGTGAAGCGAAGGTGTATCTCTTGGTGGGTGCAAGACAGGTGGGGAATGCTGGTCGGTTCTTGTGAGTGGTGGCGGCAGTCCTAGGGTTTAAGCGCGATCACGGGTGGCGGGCGGTGGCTGAGATGGGGTTTGAAGCTCCATGGGAGAAAAGAAGATGGGAAATGCGTTGTTATCGCGTCCCTCCCGTGGGGACCGGGTTTCCGGTAATAAACTCGAGGAAAATGGCGTTGTGCTCACCTTGAGGATTACTGTTAGCTGATGAGGCACCAGCAATCTGAAACTCAAGCAAAATAAAAATATAAGTAGTACAAGACCATTCTGGCTGGGGTACAACAAATGGTTTCTAGTGGTTGATGTGGGCGGTTTGTGGATCATCGATGTCTATGGGACTCCATTTCCCAGGAACAGGCGGGGATAACTCCTATCTTGAGGATCGGTCTCATTGCTTGGTTCCGTGGCGGTCATCATAACGCCCATGCAAGAAATCTGGCCAAGACAAGAGCAGGGATAATAAGTAAATTACTGTTGCTCACAAACATTATGAACACAGGTATAATAAAAATGATAATCATTGAAATATTCTATGATCACATATGGGTCATAAAATAAAATCTAATGCATGTAAACAGGTTATTGTATTAACAAAATATGAATTGACAGAGGAAATAAATGCACATTGGATGTCTCATCTAGTGGTGGTAAATCACAAACATCTCTGATCCCGGAAATGAAAGGCGCCACATAAAGGCTTATAAGGTAAAATAGATATCAGCATGCCACGATCCAGGCGTCAGCACACCCATATAGGCTTATAAAGTAAGATAAATAACAAGCATGCCACGATCCAGGCGTCTTAGCGACACCTCATAAAGGGATAATAAAGTAAAATAAATAACAAGCATACCACAGTCAGGCGTCTCGGCGACACCACATAAAGGGCTTATAAAGTAAAATAAATAACAAGCGATTGAGGCGTCAGAAAACACCATAAAGGGCTTATAAAGTAAAATAATAACAAGCATACCACAGTCATGCGTGCGACACCACATAAAGGGCATAAATATCACAATGAATATCCGGAGGTAGAACCCTCTAGGGATGCTCGATAACTCGGATAATATAACGGTTAGTCCTTAACAAAGTAATAATCATGGTCCTCACAAGTCACAAAATCGGTATCCAAGTTTGATTTAGCAATTTCTCCTCCGAAGACCGTACTAAGACCGACACTTGACAGACCAGGGCCTTAGTCCTAACCATGGAAAGCGGCTATTGAATAGGTTTAATATCTGCGGAGGGTGTACTCTTTTACACAGGTAACTAATTTCTTTAGTCCATCAGGACTAATTCCGTCTCTGATCTTGGTGGCTGCTTTGGCCACACTGACTTAACTCTGGTGTGGGAATCTGACACTGTCAAGCAAAACTCTAAGTGGGAGAGGCTCGACCTCGTGTATGGGATCAAAAAAAATTTATACTGCGATAAACTAGGGGCTACCTTGACTTCAGCAAAACACCCTGTACCCAAGGTCAGGATGTGCCCTCTGGGATGCCTCCGGTATCTTCCATCATGGCTTCTCCATGCAGTGTGCTGCTGGGAAGGGGCTGACAACTTCTTGAACCCATTGCCACGTGTGGCAGGGTCAAGTGGTGTCTGAAACAAGTATGGGTTACTGGAACAAGGTGGATCTATGGTGACTCAAGAGGTTTAACATTCCCTGCATGATTAGCATGACAAATATATTTCAATCAACAGGATCACCGCTCATTATACCTTTTATGCCATCAGGACAACAATCCCATGGAGACCGGCACAAGCTCATGCCTACCCAAGGCGGGTAGCCTAGATTCCTTTCCAGCATGCATGTAAGGCACATGAGGATGATTACCATCAGTATATTCATTTCCAACAGCAAGGAAAATCACTAATAGCCATCCATAAAGATCACATCACCACATAAAATAACAGAGCTTTTTCAGATGCAAAGGTGGTTGTTATAACAGCGTCAACTAACACACCAAAATATTATGCCATGGTTCAGGATGCTTGCTGCCTTCAAGGTGTGGAGGGTGGGTGCTCTCCAAAACTTTTGAAAGTCTTCTCCTCTCTCCAACAAATCCTATTTTGAAAATATTGGAATTAACACACAAATTCAAAAAAACAGCACAAAAAAAAGTTGGTAAAATTTTTCAAATAAATCTTGAAATAAACTAGACAGAATTTGAGAGATGTAGGAAAACAATCAATTCATTTGAGAGTTATATTTAAAAAGTTATAGCCAGTCAAAGTTAGTCAAATCCTTGGTTTTTAAATAAAGCGAAAAGCTTCAAACGGGGTACGTGAAGGGCACTTTGAATTCGTCTTCACTTAACCCGTGGGCGGGGTCCTTGATGGGTCCAAGGGAGCCTGGTTAGGTTTGACGATCCATCTCTCTCCTCTTCCTACTGCGAAACGGGCTGGCAGCGATCAGCAGCTGGCGAGATGGCTGCTCCGTGAGCTCGGAGAAATCCGGATGGATCCATAAGATGGCGGTCTCGGTGGTCGTTAGTCGGCGAGTGGAAAGTGCCCGACGGTGAGTTGTGGAGAGACCTCGATGGACAATGGTTCTGGGTGGTTCCGATCAAAATCGAGAAGGTTCACGGGAGGAAGAAAACTTCTGGTGGATAGAGTGGAGAGGAGAATGCTGGTGGGCGCAGAATGGCGGGGCTGTGGCGTGACAGGTTGCACGAGAGCGGGAAAAAACTGGTCGTAACCTGCAAACTGAAGAGGTTTTGAGGTTTGCCGGGTGCTCCGGAGGAGCTGAGGGCTTCCTTTATAGCGCTCACGTCGGTTGTGGATGAGGCTTCGTCGGCGACCAACGTTCTACCGCGAGCATCATGGCGAGAGTTGGGATGGCGGCGGAGCTAAAGACGGTAGAGGTACTACTCAAGGCGGTTGTGCGACGGGCGTGCTTCGGGAAGGCGCTAGCCAGCTGCAGACCTGTCGACGTGTATGCGGCTACCGAAAACGTCGAGGGTTGTGGTGCTCGTGAGGACAGCAGGGGCGTGGCGTGCTGGCTGCGATTGACCCACGAACGGCCGAGTCTTGAGGAGAGCGGCGGCTCGGTCTTAGCACGATCGCAGCGTGCTCATTTCGCGCTCTGGCAGGTGTTCCAGACATACGCAATTTGTCTTTCTGACAATGCTAAGGGCATGTGGGGGCTCTAAACCACAAGAGGTTAGCAGGGTGAGGTTATAGGCAAAACCATGGGGACATGCTGGTCTGAGTGGGGTCAATGTGAGGACCGATTCTCCGGGTATAAATTCCTAGAAAAATGGCCCTTGTTCATCGGCCCCAAGATAAGCGTCGACTGATTGAGGCACCAACAATCTGAAATTCCAAACAAAACATAAGATATGTAGTACAAGACCATTACGGGCTGTAGTACAACAAATGGTTTCTAGTGGTTGATGGCGAAGGTGGGTTTGAAAATCATCGGTGTCTATGGGACTCCATTTCCCAAAGGAACAGCTGACGGTTAACTCCTATCTTGGCAGGCTGCTATCACCATTGCTTAGGTTCGGGGCTGTCATCCGCGTCGCTCCTCTCGCGCAGAAATCTGGCCAAGACAATAGCCAGAGGACAAGCCAGTTAATTACTTTGAATGTACTACTTGAACATTATGAACACAGGGATAATATTGCAATGATGTGTACTAAAATATTTTATACTCATGGCGTCAGTCACAACAATATAAATATAACTCCTGATGCGTGTAAGCATGTTATATATGAATATGCAATATCAAAGTATAAAAGATATAATGAAATAAATAACAAGCATGCACGTCGGCGTCTGGCGACACCACATAAGGGCTTTAAAGGAAATGCCACCGATCAGTGCGACACCACATAAAGGGCTTTAAAAAGAAATGCCAGATTGAGCGACACCACATAAAGGGCTTTAAAGAAATGCCACGATCGGGCGTCGGCGACACCACATAAAGGGCTTTAAAAGAAATGCCGGTCAGTGTCTGCGACGACACCACATAAGGCTTTAAAAGAACGCGATCGAGGCGGCGACACCACATAAAGGGGCTTTAAAAGAAATCATCATAGTGAATATCCGGAGGTGAACCAACCTGAGATACTCGATGATAACAATAATATTCATGGTTAGTCAAAAATAATAATAATCATAATTATCACAAGTCACAGTAGTAATTCCAGTTACGGTTTAACAGTTTCACCTCAGAAGACCGACTCAAGACCAACACTTGACCCATCCCAGACTGTAATCCTTAACCATGGACACGGCTATTCGAATAGGTTTAATCTCTGCGGAGGGCTGTACTCTTTACCCGGCGAAAAACCCCATAATTAATCAAAGGCCGAGGACTGCTGCCCAGTGCAGAACCCCAAGCCCTCGGCCATTGCCCTCCCGAATCTGCTGGAAGGAGCGCGGTGGCCAGGCTGTAGAGGGAGGAGGCCGAGCAACGGCGCTTGAAGCAGATGAGGAGGCGGGCGGGAAGGCGGTGGTATCTCTTGGTGGGTGCAAGACAGGTGGGGAGTCTTGAGTCTGTTGCAGCGGCGGTGGCGGCAAAGGACTAGGGTTTAGCGCGATCACGGGTGGCAGGTGGCTGCGATGGGGTTTTGAGAAGCTCCATGGGAGAAAGAATGGGGAAACGCCGTTTTACGCATCTCTCCTAGTTCTTCCTTCCCTTCTACCGCATGATTTTCTAAATCGCCCACTTTAGTAGCGGGAGTGGCTTCTGAGCTGTAAATGTCATGTCTTTTCGCCACACCAATCCACTCCCACCATTGGACCAAAAGGAGTTGAATGTAATAATTTCATTATTGATCAATAATTGGGCGCATTTATTGTGGGGGCGGAACAGATGAAGAACATTGATTCTACTAGACCGGAGTTGGTGGGACGTACAACTCAGACTATTTTTATCATCACGGTAAGCACGTGCCTAAATATTAGTATTGGAAAATAGTTACGTCAAACAGCTAGTGATAGATCTAACCAGATTGCTAGGGTGGGGCCCGGGGTGAGTTCAGCTTGGCCTTTTGGTCTATTTCCTTTTCTTATGTAGGTATATTGGACGGCCCTAGATCTTAGGGTGGGGCATGTCCTACCCAACACCCTGTTGGATCTACCCTGAAATGAGCAGCGAGATCATAATTTTGATGTTGCGACGAGCGAAGGCTCATGCTCTCGACAATGGGTGGGTGCTCGCTAGCTTATTCGAAAGAATAGACATGGAATCGATGGTTCGACTATGCTTGAGGACGGTTTTTTGGCGACTCCCGCAACCACTATATAATAGAAACAACATATGATGCCACATTGGAAAGGAAATAAATATCATAACAAACATGAAAAAAACACTATATACAAATTAGAATGAAAAGCGGCAATTTTACCGTGCACTCAGGCGGCGACCCGACCCACTAGGAGCATCGATGATGGGACGCTTTCTCATCGCATCTTGCTCCAACTCAGGGGTGACAATGGTGGCCCCAATGGAAAAAACTTTGAGGGTGCTGAGGGCGGTTACCTAGGGCGAAGCTCCGGCAATGAAGATCTGTGGAGGCGAAACCTTCTTGGAGGTGGAGGCGGCGGAGACTTCAAGTGTTAAATGCAGGATGAAGAAGAAGAAGTTTGGGATCGCAAGGATTGGGGTGGCGGCTAGGGTTTGGGCCTATGCAAAATAGTTGGTACGAAAAGGATTTATGGCCGAGTCCTTTAAGTTGGATTGGCTCTGGGCCTAGGCGGGAGGGGGGACCGCGTAAGATCCAAGACTGGGAGGGGCCAAAGATCCTATATCTTGTGTACATCCCTGTACATAAACACATAGTCTGTCTCAAATATAAAAAGGCCATGTAGCAAGGAATGCATGTACAACAATTCGTGAATAGTAAGTAATCTTGATCTATCGTGCAATTAGTGATTAATTATTATGCCACATTCAATGTCAGATGTTAAATTTAGAAAATACGAATTTTCTTGGAAATCAATTGTTACAAAAAGTGTCCATAGAATCACCTATATGATATGTATTTAACATGTTTGAAATACATAAACTGTTAATTGCTAGTGTACATACCACTTGCCAACTAACAAGGGCTCCACAAGCATATACATGTCAATAACTTACTGCATGTCATTGAAAATTAATAATTTCTATACAACAATGGATTGGAATGAAATGAAACAAGAAGGTTTTCTCGCGAATACGGCAACCACTATATGCTAAAAAAACATATGAAGGTACATAGAAAAGGAAATGGACATCCTAACAAACATGTAATAAAACACAAGATCTACTTTAGAATGATAAAACTTCAACTTTACCCTGCGCTCCTGCAGCCATCGGGGGATGGTGTCTAGTGTGACACTATGGTGGACTCCATGATTCCTGTCATCGCTGACCATGGCTGGGATGTTGTCCAGTGCGGCCCTTTAGTGGTAAAAATCTCATGCCATCGCGTGTGATTCAAGCGCCCCGCCGTGGACATTACTGGAAATTCGCATACCCGATGCCACATGGATTCCCCGGATTCCTGGCCTCATCCCCAATCGGGGTTCAAGGTAGGGTTCCATCTTCCGTTACTACTGTTTCTCCCTCGCATCCCTCGCGCAGTTGTAGCTCCTCTGCCTTCCTCTCTATGGCCTGAGCCGTCGCCGCTCCTCCATACCTCACTCCTCCTCTTGGCATTAATTGGAGATAGTAGGAGCATAGAGAGCTTCGTTTTCAAGAGATGTTCTCGGACCTGGGTTCCCCAGACCTGACGCATCTGGCCCTTCGTGCTGCCGAGAGAGGGAGCTTCCGTCACGGCCTCCGCATTGCCCCACGCCATGTTCCCACTGCTTGTCAAAGGCGTCCCACTTGGCCGGTTGTGCCCCATTCCGTCGCTCGGGAACTCGGCATCGGTCGATCCGAGAACAAAAATTCAGTCAGACACAGGGGGATAATCCGTCAGCCAAAATCCATAAAATAGGAACCAAAATCACAAAATGGAAAGGCCACACCAACTGTGCGACGCCGAAGTAGGAAAATCAAAATCGCGAACAAGTGATGTGCGAGCACGCACCGGTCCGGAGGCAAAAAAACCCCAAAGATGAAAGGGCTCGAGGACTGCTGCCCAGATGCTTCCAGGACGTAATTCTTCTGTGCAGCAATGAGGATAATCCTCAAGTTACGGGCCCAGTCTGTGTAATTGCTACCATCATCTTTCAACTTAGCTTTCTCTAAGAACACATTAAAATTCAACGGAATAACAGCACGGGCCATTTATCTAAAACAACATAGACATGCAAAATACTATTAGGTACTATGTTCATGATAAATTTAAGTTAAATTAATCATATTACTTAAGAACTCCCACTTAGATAGACATCCCTCTAATCATCTAAGTGATCACGTGATCCATATCAACTAAACCATGTCCGATCATCACGTGAGATGGAGTAGTTTTCAATGGTGAACATCACTATGTTGATCATATCTACTATATGATTCACGTTCGACCTTTCGGTCTCAGTGTTCCAAGGCCATATCTTCATATGCTAGGCTCGTCAAGTTTAACCCGAGTATTCTGCGTGTGCAAAACTGGCTTGCACATGTTGTATGTGAACGAGCTTATCACACCCGATCATCACATGGTGTGTCGGCACGACGAACTGTAGCAACGGTGCATACTCAGGGAGAACACTTATACCCTGAAATTTAGTGAGAGATCGTCTTATAATGCTACCGCCGTACTAAGCAAAATAAGATGCATAAAGGATAAACATCACATGCAATAAATATAAGTGATATGATATGGCCATCATCATCTTGTGCCTTTGATCTCCATCTCCAAAGCACCGTCATGATCACCATCATCACCGGCTTGACACCTTGATCTCCATCAAAGCATCGTTGTCGTCTCACCAACTATTGCTACTACGACTATCGCTACCGCTTAGTGATAAAGTAAATCAATTACATGGCAATTGCATTTCATACAATAAAGCGACAACCATATGGCTCGTACCAGTTGCCGATAACTGTGTTACAAAACATGATCATATCATACAACAATTTATATAATCACGTCTTAACCCTATCACATCACAACATGCCCTGCAAAAACAAGTTAGACGTCCTCTACTTTGTTGTTGCAAGTTTTACATGGCTGCTACGGGCTTAGAAAGAACCGTTCTTACCTACGCATCAAAACCACAATGATTTTTCGTCAAGTTTGTTGTTTTAACCTTCAACAAGGACCGGGCATAGTTACACTCGATTCAACTAAATTTGGAGAAACAGACACCCACTAGCCACGTGTGTGCGAAGCATGTCGGTAGAACCAGTCTCACGTAAGCGTACGCGTAATGTTGGTCTGAGCCTCTTCACGCAACAATACCACCGAATCAAAGTATGACATGCTGGTAAGCAGTATGAATATTATCGCTCACAACTCTTTGTGTTCTACTCGTGCATATAACATCTACGCATAGACCTGGCTCGGATGCCACTGTTGGGGAACACAGTAATTTCAAAAAAATTCTTACGCACACGCAAGATCCATCTAGGTGATGCATAGCAACGAGAGGGGAGAGTGTTGTCTACGTACCCTCATAGACCGCAAGAGGAAGTGTTTTGATAACGCGGTTGATGTAGTCGTACGTCTTCACGATCCGACCGATCCTAGCACCGAAGGTACGACACCTCCATGATCTGCACACGTTCAGCTCGGTGACGTCCCACGAACTCTAGATCCAGCTGAGGTCGAGGGAGAGTTTCGTCAACACGACGGCCTGATGACGGTGATGATGAAGCTACCGGCACAGGGCTTCGCCTATGCACTGCAACGATATGACCGAGGTGGAAATCCGTGGAGGGGGGCACCGCACACTGCTAAAACAATCAACTTGTGTGTCTATGGGGTACCCACCTCCCCCGTATATAAAGGAGTGGAGGAGGGGGAGGGCCGGCCCTCTCATGGCGCGCCCAAGGGGGAAGTCCTACTCCCGGTGGGAGTAGGATTCCCCTTCCCTAGTTGGAGTAGGAGAGGAAGGAAGGGGAGACAGAGGGAAGGAAAGGGGCGCCCCCCCCCCTGCCCAATTGGGATTGGGCTTGGGGGGGCGCCCTCCACATGGCCGCCTCCTCCTCTCTCCCAGTAATGCCCAATAAGGCCCATACACTCCCCGGGGGGTTCCGGTAACCCCCCGGTACTACGGTAAATGCCCGAACTCACCCGAAACCATTCCGATGTCCAAACATAGCCTTCCAATATATAGATCTTTATGTCTCGACCATTTCGAGACTCCTCGTCACATCCGTGATCATATACGGAACACCTAAATACCTTCGGTACATCAAAACATATAAACTCATAATACCGATCATCACCGAACGTTAAGCGTGCGGACCCTACAGGTTCGAGAACTATGTAGACATGGCCGAGACTCATCTCCGGTCAATAACCAATAGCGGAACCTTGATGCTCATATTGGTTCCTACATACTCTACGAAGATCTTTATCGGTCAAACCGTATAACAACATACGTTGTTCCCTTTGTCATCGGTATGTTACTTGCCCGACATTCGATCGTCGGTATCTCAATACCTAGTTCAATCTTGTTACATGAAAGTCTCTTTACTCATTCCGTAATGCATCATCCTGTAACTAACTCATTAGTCACATTGCTTGCAAGGCTTATAGTGATGTGCATTACCGAGAGGGCCCATAGATACCTCTCCGACAATCAGTGTGACAAATCCTAATATTGATCTATGCCAACTCAACAAACACCATCAGAGACACCTGTAGAGCATCTTTATAGTCACCCAGTTATGTTGTGACGTTTCATAGCACACTAAGTGTTCCTGCGGTATTCGGGAGTTTCATAATCTCATAGTCATAGGAACATGTATAAGTTATGGAGAAAGCAATAGCAATAAACTAAATGATCATAGTTCTAAGCTAACGGATGGGTCAAGTCAATCACATCATTCTCTAATGATGTGATCCCGTTTATCAAATGACAACTCTTTGTCCATGGCTAGGAAACTTAACCATCTTTGATAAACGTGCTAGTGTAGAGGCATACTAGTGACACACCGTTTGTCTATGAATTCACACATGTACTAAGTTTCCGGTTAAAACAATTCTAGCAAGAATAATAAACATTTAACATGATATAAGGAAATATAAGTAACAACTTTATTATTTCCTCTAGGGCATGTTTCCTTCAAAAATCTCCAATGTGATATGTATTTAACATTTTAAACTACATAAAATGTTAATTGCTACTGTACATACCACTTGGCAACTAACAAGGGTTTCCACCAGCATATACATGTCAACAACTTACTGCATGTCATTGGGAATTAATAATTTCTATACTACGATGGATTGGAATGAAATGAAACAAGAAGATTTTCTCGTGATTACGACAACCACTATATACTAAACAACATATAACAGTAGGTAGAAAAGGAAATAGACATCCTAACAAACATGCAAAAAACACAAGATCTACTTTAGAATGATAAAATTTTAACCTCGCCTTGCGCTCCGGCAGCCATCGGGGGATGATGTGTAGTGCGGCACTGTGGAGGAGTCCGCGATTTGCGCCTGTCAGTGACTGTGGCTGGGATGATGTCCAATGCGGCCCTCCAGCGGTAAAATCTCATGCCATCGCCTGTGATTCCAGCGCCCCGCCGAGGTCATTACTGGAAATTCGCATACCAGATGCCACATGGCTTCCCCAGATTCCTGGCCTCATCCCCAATTGACGGACAAGCTGGGATTCCATCTTTCGCTTAGTACTCTTTCTACCTTTCATCCCTCTTGCATCCCTTGCAGTTGTAGCTCCTCTGCCTTCCTTGTATACGGCCCGAGCCACCACTGCTCCTCCGCGCCTCACTCCTCCTCTTGCCATTAATTGAAGATAGTACGAGTATACATACCTTTTTTTCAAGAGATGTGCTCCGACCAAGGCTCCCCAGCCCCGACGCGCCTGGACCTCCGTGCTGCCACAAGTGTGGAACTTCTGTCACGGCCTCCGCGTTCGCTCTCGCCACGTTCCCACTGCTTGTCAAAGGCTCCCCTCTCGTCCGGTTGTTCCCCATTCCGTCCCTCAGGAACCTGGCATCGGTCAGTCATAGAACAAAAATCCAGTCAGTCAAAGGGCAATAATTTATCAGCCAAAATCCACAAAATAGGAACCAAAATCCTAAACTGGAAAGTCCACACCAACTGCGTGACGCCGAAGGAAGAAGTCAAAATCGTGAACGAGTTATGTGCGAGCACACACCTGTCCGGAGGCAAAAAACCCACAAAAATCGGAGGCCGAGGACCGCTGCCCAGGTGCGGAACCTATGGCCTCTGGCCAGTCCCCTCCACAAAACGAGCGGAAGGGGCCGACGGATAGGCCCACGGAAGAGAGGGTGGCCCCAAGCGACGATGTGCGAAACAGAGGAGGAGACAGGCGGGCGGGCAAAGCGTTATCTCTGCGGGTGGGTGCAAGATAAGTGGGGAATGAGGGCTAGTCGCGGTGGCGGTGACGGCGACGGAGGCCTAGGTTTTCGCATGATTGCGGGTGGCGTGCGGCGGCCGCGATGGGGTTTTGAGCAGCTCCGTTGGGAGAAAGAAGGGGAAACGCCGTTATTACTGTGTTCCTTCCTGGCTCTTCCTTCCCCTACTGCCCACACTGCGGCCATCTCGTCATGGGCCACTGTAGTAGCGGTAGTGGCTTCTGAGCTGTAAATGTCATGTCTCTCCCACACCGCACCCCACCCCCACCATTGGACCAAAAGTAGTTGAATGTAATAATGTCATTATTGAGCAATAATTGTGGTGCATTTATTATGGGGGCAGAACAGACGAATGACATTAATTCTACTAGACCGGATTTGGTGGGACCTATCGGTCAAGTATTTTTATCACCACGGTAAGCACGTGCCTAAATATTAGTATTGGAAAATAATTATGGTCAAACAGCTAGTGGTAGATCAGACCAGATTGCTAGGGTGGACCGAGGTGAGTTAGGCTTGGCGTTTTGGTCTATTTCCTTCTTTTGGTAGGTATATTGGCTGGCCCTACATCTTAGGGTGGGGCATGTCCTACCCTACACCTTGGTGGATCTACCCTAAAATGAGCGGTGAGATCATTTTTTGATGTTGCGACGGGCGAAGGCTTATGCTCTCAGCAACGGGTGGGTGCTCGCTGAGCTTATGCTGAAAGAATAGCCATGGAATCAGGTGCTTTCGACTATGCCTCTGGAAGGTTTTCCAGCGACTCTCGCAACCAATATATACTAGAAACAACATATGATGTGGCATAGGAAAGAAACTAAACATCATAACAAACATGAAAGAAAAACACTAGATCCAAATTAGAATGAAAAAGCGGCAATTTTACGATTCACTATAGCGGCGTCCCGATCCACTAGGAGCATCGACGACAGGATGCTTTCTGCAACGCATCTTGCTCCAACTCAGGAGGGACTATGATGGCACCGATGGAAAAAACTTTGAGGGTGGTGAGGCCGGTGACCGAGGGCGAAGCTCCGGGCGGTGAAGATCCTGTGGCGAATCCTTAACGGAGGTGGAGGCATCGGAGACTTCAAGTGTTCGTTTGGGACGAAGAAGAAGAAATCTGGGATTGCGAGGATTGGGGTGGCGGCTAGCGTTTGGGGCTATGGAGAAGCGTTGGTATGAATATGATTTATAGCCGAGTCTTTCAACTAGGGTAGGCTCATGGCCTAGGCGCAGGGGGGCCGCATAAGCCCCAAGCCTGGGAGGGGCCCGAGATCCTATTTCTTGTGTGCATCCCTGTACATAAGCACATAGTCTGTCTCAAGTCGATCATAAAAAGGCCCTGTAGCCAGGAATACATGTACAAGAATTTGCGAATATTAAGTCTCCTCGATCGATCAAGCAATTACTGATTAATGAGTATGCCACACATAATGTTGGAGTGTTAAATTTAGAAAATATGAATTTTCTTGGAAATCAATTGTTACAAAAAGTGTCCATCAAATCTCCTAGATGATATGTATTTAACATTTTCAAACTACATAAAATGTTAATCTCTAGTGTACATACCACTTGGCAACTAACAAGGGCTCCACCAGCATATACATGTCAATAACTTACTGCAGTCACTGAGAATTAAAAAATGTCTATACTACGAAGGATTGGAATGAAATGAAACAAGAAGGTTTTCTCGAGATTACGACAAGCACTATATTCTAAAAACAACATGTGACAGTTGATAGAAAAGGAAATAGTCATACTAACAAACATGCAAAAAACACAAGATCTACTTTAGAATGATAAAACTTCAAATTTACCATGCGCTCCAGCAGCCATTGGGTGATCGTGTCTAGTGCGGCACTATGGTGGAATCCAGGATTCGCGCTTGTCAGTGACCGTGGTTGCGATGTCGTCCAGTGTGGCCCTCCGGCGGTAAAAATCTCGTGCCATCGCCTTTGATTCCAGCGCCCCGCCGAGGCCATTACTGGAAATTCACATACCCGATGTCACATGACTTCCCCGGATTCCTGGCATCATCCCCAATTGGGGGACAAGATAGGGTTCCATCTTCCGCTTACTACTCTTTCTCCCTCGCATCCCACGCGCAGTGATAGCTCCTCTGCCTTCCTTATCTATGCCCCGAGCCGCGACTGCTCCTTCGCGTGTCACTCCTCCTCTTGGCATTAATTGGAGATAGTCGGAGGATAGACACCTTTTTTTCAAGAGATGTGCTCTAACCCGGGCTCCCTGGACCCAACACGCCTGGCCCTCCGTGCTACCGCAAGAAGGGAGCTTCCGTCACGGCCTCCATGTTCCCCTCACCAAGTTCCCACTGCTTGTCGAAGGAGCCCTCTCGGCCAGCTGTTCCCCATTAGATTGCGCAGGAACCTGGCATCAGTCAATCACAGAAAAAAATCAGTCAGACACAGAGGAAAAGACCCGTCAGCCGAAATCCAAAAGTGGAAAGGCCACTCCAACTGTGCGACGCTGAAGGAAGAAAATCAAAATCACGAATGAGCATCGTGCGTGCATGCAGCAGTCCAGAGGCGAAAAGCCCCCAAAATCAGAGGCCAATGACCGCTTCGCAGGTGCGTAACCCCAAGCCCCCGACAATTCCCCTCCCAGGAACACGCGGAAGGCACACCGGTGGCTGGGCCCACGGAGGGGATGGAGGCCCCGAGCGATGGCTCGTTAAACAGAGGAGGAGGCGGGCGGGCGGGCGAAGCGGTATCTCTATGTGTGCGTGCAAGACAGGCGGGGAATGCGGGTCGGTCGTGGTGGTGGTGACGGCAACGGAGGTCTACGGTTTAGCGCGATCGTGGGTGGCGGGCAGCGACTGTGGTTGGATTCTGGGCTGCTCCGGTGGGAGAAAGAAAGGGGGAAACGCCGTTGTTATCATGTCCCTCCCTGGCTCTTCCTTCCCCTTCTGCCCGCGCCGCGACCGTCTCGTCACGGGCATAGTAGTAGCAGCAATGGCTTCTATGCTGTAAATGTCTAGTCTCTCCCCCACCCCACCCCACCCCACCCCCAGCATTGGACCAAAAGGAGTTGAATGTAATAATGTCATTATTGAGCAATAATTGTGGTGCATTTATTGTGGGGGCATAAAAGGCTGAGGACATTAATTCTACTAGACTGGAGTTGGTGGGACGTAACCGTCAGAGTATTTTTGACATCACGGTAAGCATGTGCCTAAATATTAGTATTGGAAAATAATTACGGTCAAACGGCTGGTGATAGATCAGACCAGATTACTAGGGTAGGGCCGAGGTGAGTTGGGCTCGGCCTTTTGGTCTATTTCCTTCTTTGGTAGATATATTGGCTGGAACTAGATCTTAGGGTGGGGCATGTCCTACCCTATACCTTGTTTGATCTACCCAGAAATGAGTGGTGAGGTCATATTTTTTTTATGTTGTGACAGGAAAAGGCTAATGCTCTAAGCAATGGGTGGGTGCTGATTAAGCTTATGCTGAAACAATCGACATAAAATTGGGTGGTTCCGACTATGCTTCAGGAAGGTTTTCTGGTGACTCCCGCATCCACTATATAATAGAAACAACATATGATGCCGCGTAGGAAAGGAAATAAACATAATAACAAACATGAAAAAAAAAACACTAGATCCAAATTATAATGGAAAATCGGCAATTTTACCGTGCACTAAAGCGGCGTCCCGATCCACTTGGAGCTTCGACGACATGATGCTTTTTCCTGCGCATCTTGCTCCATCTCAAGGGGGTCTATGGTGGCACCGATGGAGAAAACTTTGAAGGTGGTGAGGATGGTAACCGAGGGCGAAGCTCCGGGCGATCAAGATCCTGTGGAGGCGAATCCTTACCGGAGGTGGTGGCATCGGAGAATTCAAGTGTTTGTCTGGGGTGATGAAGAAGAAGAGGTCAGGGATCACGAGGATTAGGGTGGCGGCTAGGGTTTGGGGCTATGGTAAAGAGTTGGTATGAAAAGGATTTATAGCCAAGTCCTTTAAGTAGGGTTGGCTCTGGGCCGAGGCGGGAGGGGGCCCGCGTAAGCCCCAAGCCTGGGAGGGACCCAAGATCCTATATCTTGCGTGCATCCCTATACATAAACACATAGTATGTCTCAAATAAAAAGTCACTGTAGCCAGGAATGCATGTACAAGAATTCATGAATAGTAAGTCACCTCGATCGATCGTGCAATTACTTATTATTGAGTATGCCACATTCAATGTTGGAGTGTTAAATTTAGAAAATATGAATTTTCTTGGAAACTAATTGTTACAAAAAGTGGTCATCAAATCTCTTATATGATATGTATTTAACATTTTGAAATACATAAAATGTTAATTGCAAGTGTACATGCCACTTGGTAACTAACAAGGGCTCCACCAGCATATACATGTTAATTACATACTGCATGTCATTGAAAATTAATAATTTCTATACTACGATGGATTGGAACAAAATGAAACAAGAAGGTTTTCTTGCGATTGCGGCAACCACTATATACTAAAAACAAGATAGGAAGGTAGATAGAAAAGGAAATAGAAATCCTAACAAACATGCAAAAAAACACAAGATCTACTTTAGAATGGTAAAACTTCAACTTCACGTTGTGTTCCTGCAGTCATCGGCAAATGGTGTCTAGTGCGGCACTAAATAGTACGTGATTCGCGCATGTGAGGAACCGTGGTTCGGATGTTTTCCAGTGCGGCCCTTCAGCGGTAAAAATCTTGTGCCATCGCATATGATTCCAGCTCCCCACCGAGGGCATTACTGGAAGTTTGCATATTGTATGCCACATGGTTTCCCCGGATTCCTGGCCTCATGCCCAATTGGGGGACAAGCTAGGGTTCCATCTTACGCTTAAAACTCCTTATCCCTCGCATCCCTTGCACATCCCTCACACGGTCGTAGCTCCTCTGCCTTCCTTCTCTATGGCCCGAGACGCCGCCGCTCCTCCCTTTGCTTGTCGAAGGCGCCCCTCTCGGTCGCCTGTTCCCCATTCCATCGCTCAGGAACCTGGCAACGGTTAGTCACAAAACAAAAATTCAGTCAGATACTGGGGAAAATCCGTCAGCCGAAATTCATAAAATAGGAACCAATATCCCAAACTGGAAAGGCCACACCAACTGCGCGACGTTGTAGGAAGAAAATCGAAATCACGAACGAGCGCCGTGCAAGCACGCACTGTTTCGGAGGCGAAAAAACCCCAAAATCAGACGCCGAGGACTGCTGCCCAGGTGCAGAACCCCAAGCCCCCGGCCATTCCCCTCCTTGGAATGCGCGGAAGGATCGCCAACGGCCAGGCTGTCGAGGGGAGGGAGGCCCCGAGCAACGGCGCTTCAACAAGAGGAGGAGGCGGGCGTGAAGGCGAAGGTGTATCTCTTCGGGTGGGTGCAAGACAGGTGGGGAATGCTGGTCGGTTGCGGCGGAGGTGACGGCGGCAGAGTCCTAGGGTTTAGCGCGATCACGGGTGGCGGGCGGTGGCTGGGATGGGGTTTTGAGAAGCTCCATGGGAGAAAGAATGGGGGAAATGCCGTTGTTATCGCGTCCCTCCCTGTGGGGACCGGTTTTCCGGGTAATAAACTCCAGAAAATGGCCGTTGTGCTCACCAGCCCCAGGATTACTGTTAGCTGATGAGGCACCAACTTGATACAGAAACTCCAAGCAAAATACAAAATATAAGTAGTACAAGACCATTCTGGCCTGGGAGTACAACAAATGGTTTCTAGTGGTTGATGGCGGAAGCGGTTTGTGGATCATCAGTGTCTATGGGACTCCATTTCCCACAGGAACAGCTGACCAGGATAACTCCTATCTTCGCGAGGATGCGGTCTCCATTGCTTAGGTTCCGTGGCGGTCATCGCAACGCCCCTCTCCATGCAAGAAATCTGGCCAAGACAAGAGCCAGGGACAAGCCAGTGAGTACTTTGAATGTACTCACAAACATTATGAACACAGGTATAATATAAATGATAATCATGCACGGAAATATTCTATGATCACATTGTCAGTCATAAAATAAAATCTCTAATGCATGTAAACAGGTTATTTGTATGTAACAAGAATATGAATTGACAGAGGAGAAAATAAAATGCACCATTCGGATGTCTCAAGCGACGTCTCGAAATGGTGGTAAATAACAAGCATGCCTCAGTCGGGCGTCTGAGCGACGCCACATAAAGGGCTTATAAGGTAAAATAGATATCAGCATGCCACAGTCGGGCGTCTCAGCGACACCGCATAAATGGCTTATAAAGTAAGATAAATAACAAGCATGCCACAGTCGGGCGTCTTAGCGACACCTCATAAAGGGATAATAAAGTAAAATAAATAACAAGCATGCCACAGTCGGGCGTCTCAGCGACACCACATAAAGGGCTTATAAAGTAAAATAAATAACAAGCATGCCACAGTCGGGCGTCTCAGCGACACCACATAAAGGGCTTATAAAGTAAAATAAATAACAAGCATGCCACAGTCGGGCGTCTCAGCGACACCACATAAAGGGCTTATAAATATCACAATGAATATCCAGGAGGTAGAACCCTCTCAGGGATGCTCGATAACTCAGATAATATAACGGTTAGTCCTTAACAAAATAATAATCATGGTCCTCACAAGTCACAAGTCGGTATCCAAGTTTGATTTAGCAATTTCTCCTCCGAAGACCGACACTAAGACCGACACTTGACCTGACCCAGACTGTAGTCCTTAACCATGGAAACGGCTATTCGAATAGGTTTAATATCTCTGCAGAGGGTGTACTCTTTACCCACGAGTAACTAATTTCTTTAGTCCATCAGGACTAATTCCGTCTACGGTCTTTTAGTCAAAAACACGCCTGACTTGCACACACCAGCTTAACTCACCGGTGTCTGGAATCACCCACGACACCTGTCAAGCAAAACTCTAAGTGGGGAGGCTACGACCTCGACGTAGCATGGGATCAAAAAAAATTTATACCGCGCGCAAACTAGGGGAGCTACCCCTTCGGCTAAAACCGAAACACCCATGCCCCCGGGTCAGATGGCATGCCTACCGGATGCCTCCGGTATCTTCCATCATGGCTTCTCTGTACGGTGTGTGCTAGGAAAGGGGCTGACAACTTACTGAACCGTACCCCACGTATGGCAGGGTCAAGTGGTAGTACGAAACAAGTATGGGGGTTACTGGAACAAGACTGGATCTATGGTCGACTCAAGAGGTTTAAGCATTCCCTGCATGATTAGCATGACAAATATATTTCAATCAACAGGATCACCGCTCATTATACCTTACTATGCCATACCGGACATAACCGTCCCAACGGAGACCGGCGACAAGCTCATGCCTACCCAAGGCAGAGGCCTTCCTAGATTCCTTTCCAGCATGCATGTAAGGCACATGAGGATGATTACCATCACAAGTATATTCATTTCCAACAGCAAGGAAAATCACTAATATGCATCCATGCAAAAGATCACATCACCACATAAAATAACGAGCTTTTCAGATGCAAGGTGGTGTTATAACCGCGTCAACTAACACACCAAAAATATTATGCCATGGTTCAGGATGCTTGCCTTCAAGGTGTGGAGAGGTGGGGTGCTCTCCAAAACTTTTGAAAGTCTTCTCCTCTCTCCAACAAATCCTATTTTGAAAATATTGGAATTAACACACAAATTCAAAACAGCACAAAAAAGTTGTTGGAAATTTTTTCAAATAAATCTTGAAATAAACTAGACAGAATTTGAGAGATGTAGGAAAAACAATCAATTCATTTGGAGTTATATTTAAAAAGTTATAGCCAGTCAAAGTTTAGTCAAATCCTTGGTTTTTAAATAAAACAGAAAAAGAAAAGAAAACGCTTCAAACCGGTACACGTCGAAGACGTACTTTGAGATTTACGTCTTCACTTAACCCGCGTGGACTGGGGCGGGGTCACTGACAGTGGGTCCAAGGGGCCCACTGGTTAGGTTTGACCAGTCCATCTCTCCCTCCTCTTCCTCTGCCCGAACGGAGGCGAGGCGACGGCGATCAACGCTGGCAGATGGCTGCTCCCCGTGGGCTCCAGAGGGTCGGGATGGATCCGCAAGATCGGGGCGGTCCTCCCGGTGGTCGTTGGGTCGGCGAGGGTGGAGGGAGTCGCCGACGGTGAGTTTCGCGGCGGAGGAGACCTCGGGAGCAAAGTGGTTTTGGGGCTGCGGTGGTTCCCGATCAAAATCGAGCAGGGGAAAGGTTCACGGGAGGAAGAGAGAGCTTCTGGTGGATAGAGTGGAGAGGGGGAGGTCCTGGTGGCGCCGGAATGGCCGGGGCTGTGGCGGCGGCAGGAGTTGCCGGAGACGGGGAAGAAAACCTCCCCGGGTCGACTGGCTGCCACGGGGAAACGAAGGGGGTGATTTTGAGGCTGCTTCCGTGCTCGGAGGGCTCGAGGGGCTTCCTTTTATAGCGCTCCCACGTCGGTTCGCGGCGGCGGTGGATGAGCTCGTCGGCGACCAACGTTCTGTAGCTTGCAGGCATCATGGCGAGGTTGGGGATGGCGGCAGGAGCTAGCGGACGAGTAGGTACTGCTCCAAGGGCGAGCTGGCGAGCGGGCGTGGCTCGGGAGGCGCTGGCCATTGCAGGGGCTGTCGGGCAGCATTGGCGGCTAGCTGCTGGCCTGCCGAAGACGTGCCGAGGGTTGTGGTGCTCGTGGGGAGCAGCAGGGGACGTGGCGTGCTGGCTGCGGTCGGCCACGAACCAGACCGAGTCTTGAGGGAGAGACGCGCGGCTCGGTCTTGCATGCGTGCAAAGCAGCGTGCTCCTCGCGCTCTGGGTGTTCCCGAACACACGCACGAACATGCTCGACAGAATGCTAAGGCATGTTAGGGGGCTCTAAACCACAAGAGGGTTAGCAGGGTGGGGTTATAGGCTAGGGCAAAACCATGGGACATGCTGGTCTGGTCAGGGGGTCAATGTGGGGACCGATTCTCCGGGTATAAATTCCTAGAAAAATGGCCCTTGTGCTCGTCAGCCCCAAGATAACTGTCAGCTGCTGAGGCACCAACTTGATACAGAAATTCCAAGCAAAACATAAGATATGTAGTACAAGACCATTCTGGGCTGTGAGTACAACAAATGGTTTCTAGTGGTTGATGGCGGAAGTGGGTTGAAAATCATCAGTGTCTATGGGACTCCATTTCCCAAGGGAACAGCTGACCAGGTTAACTCCTATCTTCGCGAGGCTGCTATCACCATTGCTTAGGTTCCGGGGCTGTCATCACGTCGCTCCTCTCCGCGCAAGAAATCTGGCCAAGACAATAGCCAGGGACAAGCCAGTGAGTACTTTGAATGTACTCGCGAACATTATGAACACAGGGATAATATTGCAATGATGTGCTAAAAATATTTTATACTCATGACGTCAGTCACAACAATATAAATATAACTCTGATGCGTGTAAGCATGTTATATATGAATATGCAATATCAAAGAAGTATTAAAAGATATAATGAAATAAATAACAAGCATGCCACGATCGAGGCGTCTGAGCGACACCACATAAAGGGCTTTAAAGGAAATGCCACGATCGAGGCGTCTGAGCGACACCACATAAAGGGCTTTAAAAGAAATGCCACGTCGAGGCGTCGGCGACACCACATAAAGGGCTTTAAAAGAAATGCCACGAGTCGAGGCGTCTGGCGACACCACATAAAGGGCTTTAAAAGAAATGCCACAGTCGGGCGTCTGAGCGACAACACATAAAGGGCTTTAAAAGAAATGCCACAGTCGGGCGTCTGAGCGACACCACATAAAGGGCTTTAAAAGAAATAATCATAGTGAATATCCCGGAGGTAGAACCAACCCAGAGATACTCGATGATAACAATAATATTCATGGGTTAGTCAAAAATAATAATAATCATAATTATCACAAGTCACAAGTAGTAATTCCAGTTCTGGTTTAACAGTTTCACCTCCGAAGACCGACACTAAGACCAACACTTGACCCATCCCAGACTGTAATCCTTAACCATGGACACGGCTATTCGAATAGGTTTAATCTCTGCAGAGGCTGTACTCTTTACCCACGAGTAGCGGATTTCATTAGTCCATCGGGACTAATTCCATTTACGGTCTTTTCTCACACACCAGCTCATCTCACACGTGTGTGGGATCACCCACGACACCTGCCAAGCAAACTCTAAGTGGGGAGGCTACAACCTCGCGTAGCATGGGATCAAATTTATATCGCGCGCTCTAAGGGGTGGCCTCCCCTCTCGGTCTCAACCGGAAACACCCATGCCCCCGGACCAGGTGGTCTGCCTACCAGCTACAACCGGTATCTTCCACCCTGGCCTCTCTGTACGGTGTGTGCTAGAAAGGGTTTGACAACTTACTGAACTGTACTCTACTTGTTGTAGAGACGAGTGTTAGTACGAAACAAGTATGGGGGTTACTGGAACAAGACTCGATCTACAGTCGACTCAGGAGGTTTAAGTATTCCCTGCATGATTAGCATAATGAATATATTTCAACCCACAGAGTCACCGCTCATATTACCTTACCATGCCATACCAGACATAACTGTCCCGACGGAGACCGGCGACAAACTCATGCCTACCCAAGGCAGAGGTTTTCCTGGGTTCCTGTCGGTATGCATGCAAGGCACATGAGGATGATTATCATCACGAGTGTGTTCATTTCCAACAGCATGGGAATCACTAACATGCACCCATGCATATGATCATATCACATGAAATAACAAGTTTCTCCAACGTGAGATGATGTTATAAACGTGTCATCAAACACACAAAAATATTTATGTCGGGGTTCAGAATGCTTGCCTTCAGGTCATGGGAAGGCAGGGTGCATTTCAAACTCTTGAAATACTTCTCCTCCCTTCAAAAATCCTATGTTAGAAATATAAATGAATTAACACACAAAATAAAAACATCACAATAAGTTGTGTTGAAAATTTTTCAAATAAATCTTAAAATAAACAAGACAATATTTGAGAGAGGTAGGAAAAGAAATTAATTCATTTGGAGTTACATTTAAAAAGATACAGCAGGTCAAAGTTTGGTCAAAATCTGTTATATAAAATAAAACAGAAAAGAAAAACGTTTCAAAAAAAAACGTACACGTCGAAAGCGTACTTCGGAAGTGCGCTTCCACTTAACCCACGTGGACTGGGACGTGGGTCACTGACAGTGGGTCCAGGGGCCCCACTGGTCAGGTTTGACCAGTCCCCTCTCCCTCCTCTTCTCTTCACAGCAGAGGCGGGCGTCTGGCGATCGTCGCCGCGTGACAGCGTCTTCTCGCGCATCCGAGAGCAGGGATGGATCCGCCACTCCTAGGCGGTCCTTCCGGTGGTCGCAGGGTCGCCGGAGGTGGAGGGAGTCGCCGGCGGCGAGCCCCGCGGCGGAGGGGGGCTTCGGTGACAAAGTGATTTTTGGGCTGCGGTGGTCTCCGACCAAAATTGATCGAGGGGTTGCACTCGCGAGAGGGAGGGGGAGTTCTTGGTGGAGAGATTGGAGAAGGAGAGGCCCTGGTGGCAATGGAATCGGCCGGGGCTTGGCGGCGACCGAACCGGCCGGACTCGGGGAAGAAGGCCTTCCCCTCCTCGAATGCTGGCCAGGGTAGCTTTAGGAGGATCACTGGAGGTTGATCGAGGGCTAGATGGAGCTCCGGGGCCCTTATATAGGCGGTGGAGGTCGGTTCCGGGGCGGCCGACGATAAGGACGAAGGCGAACCGCCTCCCTGTAGCTTGGGCGACGAGCGCTAGAGGACGAGGCTGCGGATGAGCTGGCACTGTTCCAGAGGCAGGTGGCAAGCCGGGGTGGCTTTGGCGACGCCGACCGTGGCAGAGGCGCGCTGCGGACGCCGTCATGCCGCCAAAAGCTCTGTCGGCGGCGCTGTTGGCTGCCAGGGCGGCTTGGCGCGTTGCTGTGAGGAGGTTAGTGCGTGGTGTGGCACTGCAGAGCGGGCCAAAACCAGGGGGGCAGCGTGTCGGCTCGGGCGCGGCTCGTGCAATCTGGCGCTCTGGCGCGTCCGATTACTGCCTGCGGAAGGTGTTCGACACAATGCCGTGTACGCTACAGGTCACAGGTGAGGTTGGCAAGAAACAGAGCTAGGTTGTTGATAGAGTGAAGCTCAGGGGACAAGGTGGTTTGGTCAGGTGGCCAAGTTCACAATGCCAACAACAACTCATGTCAAATCTGATCATGCACTCCAGGTGTTTGACAAAATGCCACAGGCACTTAGGCTTTTCTTGGAGGGGCCAAATCTCCCAGATCAGTGTCTCCTTGGATGCACAAGAGGGTGGTGAGGTTAGTTGGTGAAAAGCACAAACTTGCTAGTGCAAGTTTTGCAGAACTTCAAATCTGGACAGGATGTGACTGGCATTATTTCATGAACCAAAATTATGCCAATGGTTGCATGCTCCTGGACTTAGGGGTTTAGCATGGAGGACTACAAGTAGGAGAAGGAATCAAGGGCCAAAGAGCAAGCAATAATAGGGATGTTGTACAAACCATCTTGATGGACCAGAATGAAGATTAGGTTGATTTAATCAAAATTTTCAAAGGACATCCTTGGATTATTGCATATAATGGAATCATATGCTGCTACTAACATCCCATAATTTTGGTGGAAGCTGGAAACAAATATTTAAAAGGGTTGTAGTGCAAAAATGCCTACTGGACCAGAGAAGAAAAACATGTGTAGCACTCTAAATATGAAATGAATGAACTATATTATTGTATAAAAGTGATTTAGAGGCATCACATGACATCTCCAAACTTTGGTTGGATTTTTAGTTAATTTTATCAAATGGTTGTAGTACAAAAAGAGTTCCAAAACTAAAAACAAGTCATTTTAATGAATATAGCTCAGGGTGGAATAATTTAATAAATAAACCTACTGATTTGGAAATTGTATTAATGAGAGGGCATAGAAGTCCAATATGTTTTGGAAGGATCCACTTGGGAGAAATTCCTTAATAATAAAAGAAAAGTTTTGAAATCAACAGAGATATTCTTGCAGGCAAAAAATTTAAACTCCTGGCAAACTTTTAATAACTAAAACCTGGTTAAATTTTTGGGGTGTTACAGTTACTGCCCCCTTAAGAAAAAATCTCGTCCTCGAGATTTGCTAAGAGCCGTTGTGAAAAACAAATGCTCCACATGTGTCTGAGCGGTTGTAAGTCTGCTGCCGTGGTGCTGCGTGAATAAAAAAAATCCATGTAGTGAGGGGATAACCGTTGCGGCAACTCAGGGAAAAAAAATCTCATTCTAGGAATTTTTTCGCGGTTACACAAGTTAATCACGAAGAAAACTACTCATACTAGTATAAACTAAATACACGACTCATCGCACACATTCGAGGTAACATGCACAAGTTACTACGTAATAATAAATGCTGCAATAACAAACACAGTAGTGACGTCTAAAATGAAAACGGTAACTGGACGGGGTCTTGATAAAATGTCTCTGGCAATGGAATACACTCCTCTTCTATCAGAGGAAGTGGATTGACCAGTCAATGTATGCGTCTCTCTGGATCGGGCCTCAGTGGTCTGCCGATTGCAATCTGAGGGTTCAGATCAGTGAGATTCGGAGATAATCCATTACTCGCTGGTTCGGATGCTCTTGGCGATGATGTCTTGGATGAGGTTGGTTAGCACTGGTCTCTCTCAATCCGCCCACGGGAAAGATGTTACTCCTCCGGGCGTTGCACGGCTCGGAAAGTAATAATATCCTCGTTCGCGGGCATAGGGCACTGCGGATCGAAGGCGAGCAATCGCTTCTTTCGCAGCAGCTTCTATGGCCAGGTGTGGAGTTGGCATAGATCTCCCCACGAAGGAAACCTCCATTGGATCTTGGTTGGGGTCTATGGGAGGAATGTGTACTGCTGCCCAATATTCCGAGGCGGAAAAAGTGATTCTCGATTTGAACAGCTCGTACTGGGGTGGATATGTAGAACCCATAGTACTGCGGGTAAAGTCCCACAATATTTTGACAAAGCTACCTGGGGTTGCATCTGGGGTTCTCAGATGAATACTGGGGCTCGGCATGACATGAAAAGATCACAAGGTGGTCTTTATATAACAAAGGAGCTGGGTCATTTTACCGTAGTGAAAGGTAATAAATTTACCAGCTTAGCTCCAAAGGTCGGGTCAGTGTCAGAGATACACATATCTCATTAAGAGGCGATATTACTGTGGTTGTCGTCGGGGTTGGTTTTGGTAGCTGTGCCCAGAAAATACGCAACTATCGCTAACAAAAATATGCAAGGCTACTATTAAAACAGAGGCTGTGACAGGCTGCGTTTACACACAGATTACGTGATTACAAAGCGGGGATACACCGAGACTCGGCACTACTCGCACAGCTTAGTCTACCTCGTTTACGTCTAAGCAGGCGTGTCGGTGGATGTCGAGGCTTCTCCATGTGCCTCACTGCGGAATTAGCCGGAGATGGCGGAGGAACTGCAGGGTCGGGGTAGCGATGATGACCATCGCGATTGTTGGCCACAATCCCGTTGGAGTGTGCTCCCAAAAGGTGACGAAGCACTTCTGGGGTCATCAAGACACCTTGGCCGCTGGTTGGAGTTGACCTCAGGGTCTCGATCGGATGTCTGAACAGCACGACTGGGTTGTCGGCGTCGGGCTCGTCTCCTCTTCTTGCTGGGGCTCGACGAACCAGCTCTCCTCGAGCTGCGATCAGATCAATAGTGATCTGATCGAACAGTGCCTCTAGTGCACTTACATAGTGCACTAGGTGCAACAATGCGGGATCTGTCTCTTGATCTCCGTTGGCAACTTGGGGTGGTCTACCATACCCTTCACGCTGGGGTAGTAGTAGAACGGCGACGAGTTAACTCTAGGCGACAACTGCGGAGTTGAACTATAGCTTCTCGGCGGCTAGCTGGATGGCTTGTTGCTCGAAGGAAGTTGTTCTTCGGTGAACCTGTAGGGCGTTCGGCGACAAACCCCTACCGTAGATGTGCACAGTGGCCCAGAATTGGTGGTCTTCACCGCTCATGGGTCCTTGGTACACAACATATTCTGGGGGCTCTTCTAACGCGTAGGCACGACGGGTGAGGTTTGCGAGTATGGTCACGAAACCTCCAAGATTGGTTGCTGTGGTCTCATTGTGCACTATGGGACCAGGCATTGTGGCTAGGTTGGGGAACAGGCTGTGCTGGGTTGAGGCTAACGTGCCCTTTTTATAGAAAAAGGGAACGGAGTCTTCCTTCGCACGCTTGCGAATGAGATATCTTGGGCGCTGGTTACTGGCGCGTGATCGACAGGCTAGGTTGATAGGTTGGGCACCGATTGCCAAAAAGTGTCGGGGTCACTATGTGGCTATCTTGCACGGGAAGCTTGGCTGGGGTTTGGTTAAGGTCTAGTAGGTTGGTTTGCCTAAGTTTTCCGACCTGGCTAAGATAGGATTAGCCAATGGTCAGCCTAGCTCTGATACCAAGTCTATGGGGACCGATTCTCTGGGTATAAATTCCCAGAAAAATGGCCCTTGTGCTCGTCAGCCCCAGGATAATTGTCAGCTGATGAGGCACCAACTTGATACAGAAATTCCAAGCAAAACATAAGATATGTAGTGCAAGACCATTCTGGTCTGTGAGTACAACAAATGGTTTCTAGTGGTTGATGGCGGAAGCGGGTTGAAAATCATCAGTGTCTACGGGACTCCATTTCCCACGGGAACAGCTGACCAGGTTAACTCCTATCTTCGCGGGGCTGCTATCACCGTTGCTTAGGTTCCGGGGCTGTCATCACGTCGCTCCTCTCCGCGCAAGAAATCTGGCCAAGACAATAGCCAGGGACAAGCCAGTGAGTACTTTGAATGTACTCGCGAACATTATGAACACAGGGATAATATTGCAATGATGTGCTAAAAATATTTTATACTCATGGCGTCGGTCACAACAATATAAATATAACTCGATGCGTGTAAGCATGTTATATATGAATATGCAATATCAAAGAAGTATTAAAAGATATAATGAAATAAATAACAAGCATGCCACGATCAGGCGTATGAGCGACACCACATAAAGGGCTTTAAAGGAAATGCCACGATCGGGCGTCGGCGACACCACATAAAGGGCTTTAAAAGAAATGCCACGGTCGAGGCGTCTGGCGACACCACATAAAGGGCTTTAAAAGAAATGCCACAGTCGGGTGTCTGAGCAACACCACATAAAGGGCTTTAAAAGAAATGCCACGATCGGCGCGTCTGGCGACACCACATAAAGGGCTTTAAAAGAAATGCCACGATCGAGGCGTCTGGCGACACCACATAAAGGGCTTTAAAAGAAATAATCATAGTGAATATCCCGGAGGTAGAACCATCCCAGAGATACTCGATGATAACAATAATATTCATGGGTTAGTCAACAATAATAATAATCATAATTATCACAAGTCACAAGTATTAATTCTAGTTCTGGTTTAACAGTTTCACCTCCGAAGACCGACACTAAGACCGACACTTGACCCATCCCAGACTGTAATCCTTAACCATGGACACGGCTATTCGAATAGGTTTAATCTCTGCAGAGGGTGTACTCTTTACCCACGAGTAGCGGATTTCATTAGTCCATCGGGACTAATTCCGTCTACGGTCTTTTTGTTGAAAACACACCTAACTTGCACACACCAGCTCATCTCACACGTGTCTGGGATCACCCACGACACCTGCCAAGCAAACTCTAAGTGAGGAGGCTACAACCTCGCGTAGCATGGGATCAAATTTATATCGCGCGCTCTAAGGGGTGGCCTCCCCTCTCCGTCTCAACCGGAAACACCCATGCCCCCGGACCAGGTGGCCTGCCTACCAGCTACAACCGGTATCTTCCACCCTGGCCTCTCTGTACGGTGTGTGCTAGAAAGGGGTTGACAACTTATTGAACCGTACTCTACTTGTTGTAGAGACGAGTGGTAGTACGAAACAAGTATGGGGGTTACTGGAACAAGACTCGATCTACGGTCAACTCAGGAGGTTTAAGTGTTCCCTGCATGATTAGCATAACGAATATATTTCAACCCACAGAGTCACCGCTCATATTACCTTACCATGCCATACCAGACATAACCGTCCCGACGGAGACCGGCGACAAACTCATGCCTACCCAAGGCAGAGGTTTTCCCGGGTTCCTGTCGGTATGCATGCAAGGCACATGAGGATGATTATCATCACGAGTGTGTTCATTTCCAACAGCATGGGAATCACTAACATGCACCCATGCATATGATCATATCACATGAAATAACAAGGTTCTCCAACGTGAGGTGATCTTATAAATGTGTCATCAAACACACAAAAATATTTATGGCGGGGTTCAGAATGCTTGCCTTCAGGTCATGGGAAGGCAGGGTGCATTTCAAACTCTTGAAATACTTCTCCTCTCTTCAAAAATCCTATGTTAGAAATATAAATGAATTAACGCACAAAATAAAAACAGCACAAAAAGTTGTTTTGAAATTTTTTCAAATAAATCTTAAAATAAACTAGACAATATTTGAGAGAGGTAGGAAAGGGAATTAATTCATTTGGAGTTACATTTAAAAAGATACAGCAGGTCAAAGTTTGGTCAAAATATGTTATATAAAATAAAACAAAAAAGAAAAACGTTTCAAAAAAAACGTACACGTCGAAAGCGTACTTCGGAAGTGCGCTTCCACTGAACCCACGTGGACTGGGACGGGGGTCACTGACAGTGGGTCCAGGGGCCCCACTGGTCAGGTTTGACAAGTCCCCTCTCCCTCCTCTTCTCTGCCCGAGCAGAGGCGGGGCGTCCGGCGATCGTCGCCGGCGAACGGCGTCTTCTCGCGGGCATCCGAGAGCAGGGATGGATCTGCAACTCCTAGGCGGTCCTTCCGGTGGTCGCAGGGTCGCCGGAGGTGGAGGGAGTCGCCGGCGGCGAGCTCCGCGGCGGAGGGGGGCTTCGGTGACAAAGTGATTTTTGGGCTGCGGTGGTCTTCGACCAAAATTGATCGAGGGGTTGCACTCGCGAGAGGGAGGGGAGTTCTTGGTGGAGAGATTGGATAAGGAGAGGCCCTGGTGGCGATGGAATCGGCCGGGGCTTGGCGGCGACCGAACCGGCCGGGCTCGGGGAAGAAGGCCTTCCCCTCCTTGAATGCTGGCTAGGGTAGCTCTAGGAGGATCACTGGAGGTTTATCGAGGGCTAGATGGAGCTCCGGGGCCCTTATATAGGCGGTGGAGGTCGGTTCGGGCGGCGGCGATAAGGACGACGGCGAACCGCCTCCTGTAGCTTGGCGGCGTGGCGGCGGCAGCGCTAGAGGGCGAGCTGCGGATGAGCTCGCCTTGTTCGAGGCCACGTGGCAAGCCGGGTGGCTTTGGCGGCGCCGACCGTGGCGAGACAGCTGCAGACGCCGACATGCCGCCAAAAGCTCTGTCGGCGACGCTGTTGGCTGCCGGGCGGCTTGGCGCGTTCTTTGTGAAGAGGTTAGTGCGTGGCGTGGCGCTGCGAGAGGGGCCAAAACCAGGGGGCCAGCGTGTCGGCTCGGGCGCGGCTCGTGCAATCTGGCAGCTCTGGCGCCCAAATGCATGCACGGAAGGTGTTCGACACAATGCCGTGGCACGCTACAGGTCACAGTGAGGTTGGCAAGCAACAGAGCTAGGTTGTTGATAGAGTGAAGCTCGGGGGACAAGGTGGTTTGGTCGGTGGCCAAGTTCACAATGCCAACAACAACTCATGTCAAATCTGATCATGCACTCCAGGTGTTTGACAAAATGCCACAGGCACTTAGGCTTTTCTTGGAGGGGCCAAATCTCCTAGATCAGTGTCTCCTTGGATGCACAAGAGGGTGGTGAGGTTAGTTGGTGAAAAGCACAAACTTGCTAGTGCAAGTTTTGCAGAACTTCAAATCTGGACAGGATGTGAGTGGCATTATTTCATGAACCAAAATTATGCCAATGGTTACATGCTCCTGGACTTAGGGGTTTAGCATGGAGGACTACAAGTAGGAGAAGGAATCAAGGGCCAAAGAGCAAGCAATAATAGCGATGCTGTACAAACCATCTTGATGGACCAGAATGAAGATTAGGTTGATTTACTCAAAATTTTCAAAGAACATCCTTGGATTATTGCATATAATGGAATCATATGCTGCTACTGACATCCCATAATTTTGGTGGAAGCTAAAAACAAATATTTAAAAGGGTTGTAGTGCAAAAATGCCTACTGGACCAGAGAAGAAAAACATGTGTAGCACTCTAAATACGAAATGAATGAACTATATTATTGCATAAAAGTGATTTAGAGGCATCACATGACATCTCCAAATTTTGGTTGAATTTTTAGTTAATTTTATCAAATGGTTGTAGTACAAAAAGAGCTCCAAAACTAAAAACAGGTCATTTTAATGAATATAGCTCAGGGTGGAAAAATTTAATAAATAAACCTACTGATTTGGAAATTGTATTAATGAGAGGGCATAGAAGTCCAATATGTTTTGGAAGGATCCACTTGGGAGAAATTCCTTAATAATAAAGGAAAAGTTTTGAAATCAACAGAGATATTCTTGCAGGCAAAAATTTTAAACTCCTGGCAAAATTTTAATAACTAAAACCTGGTTAAATTTTTGGGGTGTTACAGTCAAGTTCATAATGTAAACAAAAACTCATGCCAAATCTGTCCACGCTCTCAAGGTGTTTGACAAAATGCCAAAGGCTCCTAGGCAGTTCTTGGAGTGGCCAAATCTCCCAGAGTGGGGTCTCTTTAGATGAAAGAAAGGGTGGTGAGGTTAGTTTGCCAAATGAAGAAACTTGCTAGTGCAAGTTTTGAAAAACTTCAATTCTGGGCAGGGAGTAAATGGCACCATTACATGGACCAAAAATGTCCCAAAGAGTGCATGCTCCTGGACTTAGGGGTTTTGTAGGGTGGTCTACAAGCAGGGGAAAGAATCAAGGGCCAAAAAGCAAGCAAGAATATGGATGTTGTACAAACCATCATGTTGGACCAGAATGAAGATGAGGTTGATTCACTCAAAATTTCAAATAACATCACTGGGTTTTTTGCATAAAGTTGAATCATAAGCTACTACCAGCATCCCATATTTTTGGTGGAGGCTAGAAAGAAGCATTTAAATGAGTTGTAGTGTAAAACTGCTCATTGGACCAGATTTTAAAATTTGGTGTAGAGCTCAAAATATTCAATGAATGAAATATCTTTTTGCATAAAAGTGATTTAGAGACATCACATGACATCTCCAAATTTTGGTGGGGTTTTTAAATGAATTTATCAAAGGGTTGTAGTGCAAATGGTACCCTGAAACTTATGGAAAACCAATTTAGAGAAATAAAGCTCAGGGAAAAATAGTTATATAGATAATCCCACTGATAAAAGAATTGTTTTATTTGAGAGGGTAAACAAGTCCAAAAATAATTGGAAACTTTTACTAGGGGTGAAAACTCCACAACTTAGGGGAAAAGAGAGGCTCTGAAATCAAGAATAAATCCAGAAAAATAAAAACTTAATTTCCTGGCAAAATTTTAATTAATAAAACAAGGTTAAAAATTTTGGGGTGTCACAACACTACCCCCCTTAAGAAAAATCTCGTCCTCGAGATTTGTTAAGGGTTGTTTTGATAATATCATTCCTGTTAGCTGAAACCAAGAAGGTTTATTCATAGCACAAACTTCGCGTTGTCGAGGTTGGTCTTTGGCAGCTACGCTTGGGATTAAAAATGCAATCGCACATCAACAAACTCATGCATGGCTATAACAAAAAATAGGGGTGCACAGGCAAACTGTTGGGGATACAACTACGGAGTGTGAACCGCCCCGGAGGGGCCGGTTTACCCTCGTGCCTGTTCCAGGCCCATGTGGAGGCCTGGAGCCCATAGGTGAATTAAGGTCCATACATGTAAACCGCCTTAGCTTTATAGCTTGTATTGTAAGGCAAGGAAAGAGAAACCAAGCCGGACTCTTGTATGAGCCGGATTGGGATGCTGTAAACCGGCCGGGCGTCCACCCGTGTATATAAGGGGACGACCCGGCGGCGAGTTAGGGACAGAGAATTCGAGGCTAGGCAAAGCTATTGCTCCCTAAGTCGCCGAAATCATATCAATCACACCACAACTGGACGTAGGTTTTTACCTTCATCGAAGGGGCCGAACCAGTATAATTCTCGTGTCTTGTGTCGCATTAACCCTCTAGGTTAACCCGTCACGATGGCCCTGCGACTAAGTCCTTTCATGAGGACATCTGCCGTGACAATTCCACGACGGTTGGCGCCCACCGTGGGGCTATCGCATGATGGTTTGATGACCTTAGAGGCAAGTTCGAAGGACTCGAAGGCTATCACGATGGGCGGATGACTAAAAGTCGTCGCGGCAAACTCTATCGACGATGCGGATTGGGGCCCGAGGCGGCTCGGTTGAGTCTGGTACGGGTCCCCTTTGGCGGCATACACGTATTCATCGGCAAGATTGGCGAAGTCGGGGCTGGGCGGACGTCCGCACCGACCTCGTCGAGGCGGCTCAGCGGGCGAAGAAGAGTCCTGCCACAGCTGAACCGGCGGTCAAGCATGTTTTCGTGGGAGTCGTCCCACGGAGGTTCTGGCGGATCGGTGTCGGCGACGAAACCGCCGTTTACTCTGGCGACGAATCGTCGGCCGGAGAAACGAGTCTTTATACCAGCTGCAGGATGGCGGATCGGGGCTGTTCCGACGGTGAGAGTATTCGGACCTCGATCTACCCAACGGGTTAGGGTCTTCATGGCGATGCGCAGGAGGCGCTTCACTCTTGACGCGGGCGCCCTGGTCGCCGGTTCAACAGCGGTGATGGCAGCCGGGCGGAGGCCTGTCGCCCACCAGCTCAAGTTTTATCGAGCTTTTGGCGCATTGGCGGTGCTCATGGCGGAAGCTAATCCACGGATCAGGACATACTGGCAGAGATTGCAAGGTGAGGGAACAGATCACTAAACCTAAAGGCGGACTGGCGGCCGCGGACGAACGGATGGCAGTGGAACGAGCCGCTTTGGATGCACAGGCTTATAGGCTCAGGCTGGACCAGAGTGCATCACAGGAAGTCATGAAAAGGAAGTACAGGTCCCGCTTGCCTTCAGTTTTTGAAGGTAGGGAGCTTTTCAATACCCCAGGAGCAGGGACCAGTAATCCGCCGCTGTTGATGAACCGGCCGGAAGCACCTGGGACGGCCGCACCGGTTCAGCCCCGTATGGTAGATCTGCCTCGCCATCATACCGGTGCGCCCCAGACCTTGCAGACACCTCCGGGTCACTACTCCAACCCGATGGATAATCTTATAGCGGCTGCGGCACGGTTGGAGGCGATTCCAATTGAAGGCGATTCACCACAGGCGGTAGAGACCCGCCGGGTTAAGGAGCTCCTCCGGACGGCCCTGGCTCAGCAAGAAGCTTACTCGTACAGTCGGGATCGGATCCACTCCACCCCCCGCCCGAGCCGGAGCTATAGCCGACGTGTCGACGAACCGGCCGTATCAAGCAATGCGCAGCGTGGTCCGCCTCGGCAACAATCCGGCAGGCGGCTTTGAAGATGCTCAAGTGGTAGTGGACGCGCCAGAACACGAAGGGAGGCGAGTTAGCCGCTGAAGTAGAGGACCATCCGGCTGAGCGGTTCGTCCAACCATCTTGAGCCAGGGGTGACGTCGGCTCTTTGGGGTGCCTTTGCCTCGTCCCGCTTTCGCATAGCGTCGCTTGCCCAAGGACTTCAAGGGGCCACGCAAGGTGCCAAATTATCTGCCGACTTGGCTCCGAGGCATGGATAGAAAGCTACTGAGATGGCCATGGAGATGCTAGGCGTGGATGAAGCTGCATGTGCAAAGTACTTCACAATGATCTTTGGAAGGTACTGCCGGACTTGGTTGAAAAACTTGCCGCCCAACTCTATCAACTCGTGGACACGATTGCGGACCAGTTCATCAAAATTTCAAAGACACCTGTAAACAGCCCATATGCATGGTGGATCTGGCGGCTTGTGTCCAGCGGAGGAGAGTCTACAACCCATTGGGTGCGCGCGTCTCGGAAGTTTACATTCTTGAGACCGGATCAACCCTGGTTCCGCGATCCCGACCTTGGAAGCCAATTGCGGTTCGAGCCATTGAAGCTGAAGCTGGGTCGCATGAAGCGTTTTGTCATGACATGGGCACTCTAATGGGCGTTTTGGTAAAATCGCTGATTACGATAGTACCAAGGATCCTGAATCGGAGAATGATGAAGCGAGGAAGGAAACCGAGCGGCAACCCGGAGCCAGCAGCATCGGTCGGCGAGCAATGGAGGGCACAAGCGTAAAGCGAAACGGCAGCATGGGCTTTGTGGCCAACACCAACGCTCAGGACAAGGGTCAGCGGCGCGGGGTAGGCAGTCAAACCGGGTGGTCACAATCCGGATCGTTTAATTTCATATTGAATCAGCCTTGTCCGAAGCATGGGACGAAGGAGGTGCCGGCGAACCACCTTTGGAAGGATTGTTATATTATGCAGGAGTTCAAAAACTCCAACTCTTTCCGGTATGATCAAGGGCCCGGTGGCGGTTCAGGGTCCGCCCCGGGTTACGGTGGAGGAGATACCGGCCCAGGATTCGGTGGTAATCCGGGCGGGCAAGGCAATCAGAATAATCAAGGTAATCAGAACAGTCAGAACCAAGGGGGCTACAATCAACAACAGCAGCAGTCGGGTTATCAGAGCAATCCAAAGCAATTGAATGGTGGACAGTACCACGTCTTTACCACCAGCTTGGACCGACGAGACCGAAAACTTCAGAAGCGGGCGGTCAGTGTTGTTGAACCGGCTGCGCCGCATTACCTGCGCTGGTCCGAGCAGCCGATTGTGTGGAGCAGAGAGGACCATCCTCCCCGGGTTTACAACCCGGGTCGATTAACCCTGGTGGTGGCACCCGGTGGGCGGGTACAAGTTTACCAAGGTTCTTATGGATGGAGGAAGCAGCATCAACATCACGTACTCTGAAACTTTCCGGCGTATGGGGTTAACAGATAGACATCTCAGGCCGTCCATGCGGTGTTTCACGGAGTGGTGCACAGTAAGTCGGCATACCGGTCGGTAAAATAGCTCGGAGGTAACCTTTGGAGACGAGCATGACTCGAGCGAAGCGTTGACATTTGAGGTGGTGAAAATTCAAAGCCCTTACCACGCCCTCTTTGGGCGGCGGCTTATGCTAAGTTCATGGCACGGCCCTGTTATGTTTACTTACAGCTGAAAATGCCGGGTCACAAAGGAACAATAACGGTTCATGGGAGCCGCCGGATCGCTCTGGAGTGCGAGGAAGGTGATGCGGCTTACGCAGAATCCGTTTGTGCCACGGAGGAGTTAAAGTAGTATAAGGATAATGTTGATCCAGCAGATATGACCCCTTTGAAGAAGCCAACTACAGAGCATGATCCGGACTTGAAGTTCAAATCGGCGGCTGAGACGAAGCTTGTTGATTTTGTGCCCGGCGATTCATCCAAGCAGTTCACCATCAGTGCCAACCTGGATCCTAAATAGGAAAGCGCGCTCATCGAGTTCATCCGTGAGAATCGGGACATTTTTGCATGGAAACCTTCTGACATGCCATGTGTACCGAGGGAACTCGCTGAGCACACTCTTAATGTGGACCCGAAATACAAACCGGTAAAACAGTTTCTTCGCGGTTTAACGAGGAAAAGCGCAAGGCCATCGGAGAAGAAGTCGCTAGACTTTTGGCAGCAGGGTTTATCGTCGAAGTCTTTCACCCAGTGGCTTGCTAATCCGGTGTTGGTCCTTAAGAAAAATGGCACTTGGCGCGTAAGCGTGGATTACACAGATCTTAACAAAGCTTGTCCGGCGGATCCTTCGCCCTCCCGCATTGACCAGATCATTGATGCAGCGGCGGGTTGTGGCGTTTGAGCTTTACGGATCGTATTCGGTTATCATCAGATTAAGATGGCGGTTAAGGACCAGGAGAAAACGGCGTTTATCACCCCTTTTGGAGCCTTTTGCTATGTGTCCATGCCTTTTGGGCTCAAGAGCGCCCAAGCAACTTATCAGCGTTGCGTACAGAATTGTTTGCATGAACAGATCGGCCGTAATGTGCACGCTTATGTGGATGATATCGTGGTGAAATCAAGGCAGAAGGAAACATTGATTGAGGACTTAAAGAAACCTTTGACAACTTGCGGGTGTACAAGATGATGCTCAACCCGACCAAGTCGTCTTTGGTGTTCCGGCGGAGCAAATTGTTGGGTTTTCTCGTGTCCAACCGGGGAATTGGGGCTAATCCGGAGAAGATTACAGCTATCACCTCTTTAGCTAAGCCAAAGTGCATCAATGATGTCCAACGTTTGGCAGGCGGATTGCTGCGCTAAGCGGTTTGTCGATCGCCTAGGAGAAGGCCATTCCTTTGTACGGATCTTTGAGGAAGAGCGGATCAATTAAATGCAGGGCTCATTCTGATGAGGCATTGGAGGGTTTAAAGCGGCAGCTGGCCAACCCGCTTTGTTCTTGCTGCCCTATTGACGAGGAGCCGCTCTGTTATATGTTGTTTGCTAATGCCGAGCGATGAGTGTAGCCATTGTGGTGGGCGCAAGGAGGCGGGAAGGAGTATCCGGTTCAGCGGCGATTTACTACATCAGCGAGGTTCTCATCGAATCTAAACAAAGATATCCACATTGGCGAAGCTGGTATATGGAGTTTTATGGCAAGCGGAAGCTGAAGCACTATTTCCAAGGGCACCCCATTACGGTGGTCGATTCGGCTCCTTGGGCGATATCATACTTGAACCGGAAGCGGCGGCGGATTGCTAAGTGGGCTATAGAGCTTGGGCATACGGTTTAAGGTACATGCCCAGGACGGCCATAAAGTCTCGAGCACTTGTGGATTTTATTAATGATTGGGCGGAGTTGCAAGCGCCCGGAAGAGAAGCGGATCACACCTATTGGACCATCCATTTTGATGGGTCCAGCAGTTGGAGGGCTCGGGGCTGGAGTCGATTAACTTCCCCACGAGGTGACAAGTTCTGTTATGTTCTCCGTCTAATGTTCCCTTGTACTAACAATGCAGCTGAGTATGAAGCTTTGCTCCATGGTCTCCGGATGGCCAAGGAAATGAATCTCAGCCGGGTTAAATGTTTTGGTGACTCGGACTTGGTGGCCCAGCAAGTATCCGGCACTTGGGACTCCAGAGATCCACTCATGGCTGCATATCATCGGGAAGTGGATGCTGTTGCAGGACATTTTAAAGGATATCAGGTGGACCATGTGGATCGTCGGAAGAACGAAGCGGCTGATGCTTTGAGCCGGCTGGGTTCCCAGCGTAAACCGGTCCCGCCCAACGTTTTCCTTGATGTGCTGCACAAACCGTCAGTTAAGCTTCCTCATGAAATTGATTTGGCTATTCCTGATCCGGAGGCTCAATTGGTGGTGGCCTTGCATGTCATTCCGGATTGGACGCTCCCTTACTTGGCATACATGAACCGGGGCGAGTTACCGGAGGATGAGACGTTGGCCCGGCAGATAGTTCGGCGGTCTAAATCTATGACCATTGTTAATGGCGAGTTGCACCGTCGCAGTGTGTCAGGGATGTTTCAGTGTTGTGTGTCCCCTGAAGAGGGCTGTGAAATATTGCGAGAGATTCATGAAGGGGATTGTGGTCACCACGCCGGTTCAAAATCCCTGGTGGCTAAAGCATTCCGCCATGGCTTCTATTGGTTGACTGCCCATGCTAATCTGGGAGGATCTGGTCGAACGATGTGATGGTTGCCGAAGTTCTCGAGCGTGCTCATGTGCCAGCCAAGAATTGAGGATGATTCAATTACTTGGCCGTTTGCGACTTGGGGGCTGGATATGGTTGGACCTTTCAAAAGGTCCAAGGACAAAAAGACCCACCTGTTGGTAGCGGTGGATAAATTTACCAAGTGGGTCGAGGCAGAGCACATTAGCAAGTGTGATGCGCCACGGCGGTTCAGTTCATCAAGCGGGTGATTTTCGGTTTGGGTTTCCACACAGTATCATCACGGACAATGGCACCAATTTGTCCAAAGGAGCTATGAAGGAATTTTGTGAACGAGAGCACATCCGGCTTGATGTTTCTTCTGTAGCCCACCCGCAATCCAATGGTCAAGCGGAACGAGCTAATCAGGAAATTTTGAAGGGTATCAAGCCCCGGCTTATGATCCCTTTAGAGAGGACGCTGGGTTGTTGGGTGGAAGAGCTACCATCAGTGATATGGAGTATTAACACTACCCCCAACCGATCCACTGGATACACGCCGTTTTTTATGGTCTATGGAGCTGAGGCGGTCCTTCCTAGTGATATCCGTCACGACTCGCCTCGAGTAGCAGCTTATGTTGAGGCGGATAGCGAGGCAGCACGGCAAGATGATTTGGACCGACTGGATGAAGAGCGCGATATGGCAGCAGCCCGTTCGGCGGTCTACCAGCAAGATCTTCGCCGGTATCACAGCCGGCGGGTTAAAACCAGAACCTTTCAGGAAGGAGATTTAGTGCTGCGGCTCATTCAAGATCAGAAAGATATGCACAAGCTATCCCCACCTTGGGAAGGGCCTTTGTGGTCAGCAAGAATCTATACAACGGTTCCTACTATCGATTGATGTTCGAGAGCGAAAAGGACTCACGCACGTCGGAGGAGGAGACCAACGGCCGTGGAACATTGCTCATCTTGACCTTATTATACCGAGCCATTGGCTCCACTTATGTACATATCAAGACTGTATATATTATGAATAAAAGCAATAAACGGATCCTCGGCTAAAGCGGGGCATCATTACGTATACGGCGGTTTGGGTACATGGAGATGCTGTTGTGAAGTGGCCTCGGTTCAACCCTTAGCCTTGTTTTCGAAACTTTTGTCATTTGGGGGCTTGGTAGTATCCGAACCAATGCAACGCCTCTTAGCGGTAAAGCCACCAGATCATTTGGGGACATGGTCACGTCTGAACCAGTCCACGCCTCTTGGTCGGCCTAAGGCCATAGAATCACTTGGGGCTTTGGTGAACCCGAACCATTGCAATGCCACTTGATCGGCATCATGCCACGAGTTCAGTTGGGGACTGGCTGACTTGAACCATCGCTACGCCGTATAGGGGGCTTGGTCCTGTCCGACCATGGTAACACCATCTGATCCGGCTCAGTACAGCCTTGTCTCGTAAAACGGATTTTTCTTGTTGATTTTGTTTCCATGTGGTTTTGATACCTATCATTTGGTTTTTGTCGGCCTTCGTAAACCAGCAACAATCTTTTCTTAAACCGGATTTACGTTGTCGATACGTTTTTAAGCTGGCGATTTTGTTCCGGTTTGATTTTACTGTTAAACATCCCATTGTGGAGTAACAGGGGGCTTATCATGCCCAGCACGATTTACACGGTAAATCGGTCTTATACAGGGGTTGCCCTCCTTTGACGATGATGGTTTACAAAACCCCCGCTTCGGGATCGGCTAAAGCCAACTGTGTGCCTGATGCTGGCAGGTATGTTCGTATCACATAATTTTGATCGTATACCTCGGTATTTTCTCATATAAATATCGGTATCAGTCTGGTTGGAGGTGTAAACCGCCATGGCGGTTTAAGAACTTGTGATTGCAGGCAAAATATGTTGCAGGATTTACTACAAGAGCCAACGGATCCAGCACCGCCATGAAAAAATTTACAGACCAAAGTTGTACCGGCATCGTTCAATGAAAGACACTTGCTATCCTATTACAAAAGCCTTTCGAGGCCCGGCGTTCTACGCGGAGTTATGCCTTGAAGCTTTGGATATGTCGCCCGGCTTGACGGATTACGCTGCTTCACCGGGTTGGCGCGAGGTGGAGGGGCGGCGCTGGCGTCGGTTCAGCTTCTTCTTCTTCCTCACCCAAAGCCGGAAGTCATTGGTAGACCACCAATCCGGTTAAGGCTGAAAGACAGCTTCTTCACTTATCAGTTCAGCGGATCAGCGTCGGGGCGTAAGTGTGCTTACAGTTGGAGGAATCAGGCTCGCACTTCGGGATGACAAACTCCACCCGCTTGTTATTGGCGTCATAAAAGATCGGTGAACCTCCAGATTGGCTTCAGCGGCCAGTTGACTCGCCAACGGACGCACTTCCTTTGTAATCCGTTTCAGGGCATCGTTATCAAAGGCTTCACCATTCTCTTGAGCACTGGGAAAACCTTTCGCTATGTCCGCCGGATCAAGATCCGCTATCCATGCTTTGGCACGAGTCGAGCGATGGCGTGCCAGCCGGGCTGCGGATCGCTTCATCTCTTCAAGCTGCCCGGAATCATGGACAGCGGTCCAGCGTCTCTCGATCAGGGGCGGCGCCGTGTTGTCATATGAAGTGGCGCATATGACCCGCTGGCGCCGGTATATAGCTGTTCAATCAGAGTGTCACGAAGCCTTGAGCTTTTCCGCACGTCGAGCCGGATGAGCAATACGTTTGCCTACACCAGGTTTAGACAGCTCAAGTTAAACCGGCGGAAGCATTAACACAGCATAGTCGTTATAAATTTGCTTACCAAAGATGGCAGAGGTCATGGCATGCACTTGGCGTTTGAGTCCGGTCAGCTCTTGATCCACGTGTTTAAGGGCGCCTCGGCTTCCTCCGCCCGCTTTACTAAACCGGCCTTCTCGGTGTCCCATTGACCGCTTCGGTTGTACCACTCCTTCAGCTGTTCCATGGTGGTCAGGGTAGTTTTTAGCTCATCCTTGGCTTTGGTGGCTTCTGTTATTTGGGTTTCCAGATTGATTTCGGAGGTCCTTGAGTTGCACAGCTTGCTGGTGTATTTCATTCTGATGACAAAGGAAGCAGGTTAGTGGTTTCATTATACAAAGTCCCAAGCTTAATACAAGTATTCAACTTGGCACTTGGGGGCTAATGGCTAGTTGATCTCAATTTGCTATGAAGAGAAACACCTTAAGTCCCGTTTAACTTTGCAAAGTTAAACCGACCCTTGAGAACTACTATGCAGTTAAGATATAAGAGAGTCAGCTCATTACCTCATAGCGGTCCTTCATGCGGTTTACTAGACCGGCTTCAAAGTCGCGGCTTGTATAAAGCCGTTCGAAAAGCGGAATGAAGTTCTTGGCAGAGAAATTGTCGTAGCCGACATATCAGTTTTCCCCTTGTCCTTGCTCATAGTAGTGGAGCTTTCTTTGATGCTGTGCTTTGCTAAAGCGACCGGTTGGCTAGGAGCAGTGTAGCCGGTACCTGTCACAATAACATCGTCATTTTCAGCGGTCTTGTTCGGGCTTGATGTCGTTTTGCTCTGGCTCGGCGGTTCAACAGTCACGACCCGCTCGGCAGACGGGTTTGATGGAGCAGGCTGTGAGGTTTCAACTTGGACCTCCGGTTCAACTTCTGGCGGGTCAGCAGTATCATCTTTGTACAACTCGCCAGAGCTTTCCTTGGCGGCTTCAGGATTTTCGTGTGGTTGTTCTGGGGTTTTCTCCGGATCAACATCCGGGGTAGGATCAAGAGTTTTCGCCTTCTTGCTCAAGCGAGCCTTGGTGCTGCAATATTCAGAATCGGATCAAGACAAATTGACCAAGGTGATGGTGAGTCGAATTGACAAACAGTAATTACATACCCTGCGGCGATGTTCAGCGGAGGCAGTTGTGTGGTGGATGAACCGCAGACGAGTTGGAAGAGGCCTGATAATTGGGTCGACGGATTGAGGGACATCGGAAGAAACCTTTTAAGGGATAACGCTTTTCGGAGAGCAAGTCACCTCACGGGCGGCGCTTCCGGATTGGTGTGTCTGTAAACCGTTGATGTAACCCGTTGGCCCTTTGTGCCGGGTTGTCTGGCGCTCTTCAGCCTCTTGTGTCTTCAAGTTAAGATTTGGATTCAAGTAAGCACAGGAATGATATTTTTCACTTTCCGGACGGTATGACGAATTCTCTTAACGGCGCAAGATCGGATTCGGAAGAAAGTAAGATTACCTCAACAGAATTCGGCATGGCTAGCTTCAGCATCATCCCGGGAAGAAAATTGTCGATAAAAAGAGTGTAAAGGGCCAAGCATATGCAGGAAGAAACACAAAGCGGAAAGCGGTTTACCTCAGCTTCCGATTCTTCGTCCTCCGGCGGATCGAGAGGACTCGGCGGTCTTCTTCTTGCCTGTTTTCTTAGTAGCCTTGGACTTTACACGGCGCCCAACCGGTTTAGTGCGTTTCGAAGGAGCTGTCAGCCTAAGTAACAAGGGTTAGCATATATCAGCAGAGTATTAAGAGCACGAAAGCGTGAGTAGAACGTACCGCGGCGGTTTGTTGGCGACACAAAATGGGGCCAACCGGTTAGGCTGCAGACGGAGATCGGCTCATCAAGCATCTTCTTGACGATCTCGGTGACCTCCTGTTCGATTATGGGCAGCTCGTGGCGCCTTTGAGGATCTTTGAGGCTGCCGGTGTACTGGTGCATCAATCCGGGCCGGCGGCTTAGTGGCAAAACACCCCAAGAGACCCAGCAACGTACAAGATCCACGCCGGTTAAGCCGTTGGCCATTAGAGCTCGGAGCTTGATTATTTGCGGTGCGAAGTTCTTCCGTTCCGCGGCGGTTAAGCGTGCAGGCAGCGGATGCTGGTTGCTGAGCCGGTGAGAACGGTAACCCGGCAAGGGGTTTTCGTCGGCAGGGGCAGTGTTCCGGCAGTAGAACCAGGTTTGGTTCCAGTCTTTTGGATGGCTGTGGTGCTTGGCGTGAGGAAAATCGACTTCCTTCCTCTTCTGGATTGAAACGCCGCCCAGCTCCGTATTAGGACCATCAGAAAATTCTGTGCGCCGGTTTAGATGGAAAAAATCCCGGAACAACTCCACAGATGGTTCTTCTTGAAGATAGACTTCACAGAAAACTTGAAAGTTGCATATGTTTGACACAGAATTTGGGCCGATATCTTGCGGATGGAGTTGCAAGCTGGCAAGGACGTCCCGGAAAAACTTTGAACCGGGCGGGCAGAACCCCCGGTCTAGGTGCTGCATAAACACAATTACTTCCCCCGCTCGCGGCTCGGGAGGAAACTCGCCCTCCGGAACACGCCAATGGAGGACACTTTTTGGAGCCAAACCGCCAGTGGTGACATAGCCATTGAGCTGCGTTTGGTGACTCTGGACGGACCCGGTTGCAAGCGGAAAATTGAGGAGCCATTCCGGAAGATTAAAGCTGCGAAAGAAAGGAAGAAAACGGTTCCTTTGTTGAGCGGGTCAGGCGTTACGAATATTGCTAAACCGCAATTGGTAGCCGGCTTCCCATTCGGTTTAACTAAGGACTAATGGGTAGACGGATTAGCTATCAAAGGTTAAACCGCCGGAAGGGGCAGAGTTGGAAAAGTTGCTAAGTGTAGACGAAACAGGTTTCCCATGCAAATGAAAATAATTTGGATCTACGGAGTTCATAAGGAAAATTTCTCGACCTATGCAGACCTCCTACAGGCAAGAGAAGGTTCAGGCCTGTTAAAGTAAAGGATCTTAACAGAAAGGGAAGATGCATAGAGTCGGGTAAACGGCGAGGGCCGCCACTTGCACAGGATGAGCGGTACGGCTGGGCCGTACGGCCGCGGCGGAGCAAGCGGGAAGAACCGGTACGAACGCTTATGAACTATGAGATGAGCAAAGGTCAGATGAGATCTAGGGTTCGAAGGAAACCTTACCTGACGAGCGGGAACATGGGAGGCGCTGAAACTCTGGTAAGATCAGGTTGATCAGCGGCCCGGCGTGAAGCGTCGGTCGAAGGTTGAGGGCGACGGCAAGAGCTTCAGGTCGGTGGTCGCGAGGAAGAAGAAGAGAGAAGGAGAAGAAGAGAATGACCCGACCGGTCTATTTATAAGGGCGGAGTAATCAGCAGGCGCGAGAATCGAGGAGTCAAAAGCGGCGGAAGGTGCAGCGACGCCTCGATTCAGGATAGCCTTAATGAAGGGAATCTTACTGTTTGGATCTTTTTTCAAAATGACGTCGGGGTGCCACGACACGAAGCTCGAAGGATGATGTCACGGCGGTTCAAGCAGATGGCGGTTTCTGGGGAGATCAAGAGTTGCTGAAGATGTAGAAGATTAACTGAACGGTTCAAGTCAATCTGGGGCCTAATGTTGGGGATACAACTACGGAGTGTGAACCGCCCGGGGGCCGGTTTACCCTAAATCGTGTTCGAGCCCATGTGGAGGCCTGGAGCCCAGAGGTGAATTAAGGTCCATACATGTAAACCGCCTTAGCTTTATAGCTTGTATTGTAAGGCAAGGAAAGAAAACCAAGCGGACTCTTGTATGAGCGGATTGGGATCTTGTAAACCGGCGAGGCGTCAACCCGTGTATATAAGGGGCGACCAGTGGCGAGTTAGGGACAGAGAATTCGAGGCTAGGCAAAGCTATTGCTCCCTAAGTCGCCGAAATCATATCAATCACACCACAACTGGACGTAGGTTTTTACCTTCATCGAAGGGGCCGAACCAGTATAATTCTCGTGTCTTGTGTCCGCATTAACCCCTCTAGGTTAACCCGTACGATGGCCCTGCGACTAAGTCCTTTCATGAGGACATCTGCCGTGACAATTCCACGACACAAACAGTATTTAATTACAGCGATACGGGATCACACAGTTACAAGGCGAGGACCTACTAAGACTCGGTACTGCTCGGGTGACTCAGTCTACCTCGTTAATATCTAAGCGGGCTTGCCTTGCGGACGTCGGGGTTTCTCCACGGTTCTCACTGTCAGGATTAGCTGGAGGGGGTTGAGGGACTGCAGGGTCGGGGTAGCTATGATGACCATCACGGGGATTGTTGGCCACAATCCCGCTGGAGTGTGTTCCCAAAAGGCGACGAAGCACTTCTGGGGTCATCAAGGTATTTTGGTTGATGGCTGGGGCTGACCTCATGGTCTTGATCGGTTGTCCGAACAGTACGACAGGGTTGTCGGCGTCGAGCTCATCTTCTCTTCTTGCCAGGGCTTGGCGAATCAGCTCTCCACGAGCTGCGATCAGATCAATGGTGATTTGATCGAATAGTCCTTCTAGTGCATTTACATAGCGCACCAGATGCAACAATGCAGGGTCCGTCTCGTGATCTCCGTTGGCAACTTGGGGTGGTCTACCATACCCTTCACGGCTGGGGTAGTAGCAGAACGAGCGACAGTTAACTCTGGGCGACAAATGCCGAAGTTGAACTATAGCTTCTCGAGCAGCTAGTTGGATGGCTTGTGGCTCAAAGAAAGTTGTCCTTCCGGTGAACCTGTAGGGGCGTTCTGGCGATAGACCCCTACCATAGACGTGCACCGTGGCCCAGGATTGACGGCTTTCACCGCTCACGGACCCTTGGTACACTACATATTCGGGAGGCTCTTCTAATGCAAAGGCACGGCGGGTGAGGTTTGCTAGCACGGTCACAAAACTTCCAAGGTTGGTTGCTGTGGTCTCATTGTGGACGACGGGACCAGGCATTTTGGCTTGGTTTGGGAAAGAGGATTGTGCTGTGCTGGGTTGAGGCTAGTGTACTCTTTTATAGAAAAGGGGGACAGAGTCTTCCTTCACACGCTGGCGAATAAGACAGATTATGTGTCGGTCACTGGCGCATGATCGACAGGCTAGGCTGATAGGTTGGGCACCGACTGCCAAAAGTGTCGGGGTCACTGTGTGGCTATCTTGCACGGGAAGCTTGGCTGGTGTTTGGTTAGGGCCTGGTGGGTTGGTTTTCCTAGGTTTCTCGACCTGGCTAAGATAGGATTAGCCAATGGTCAGCCTGGCTCTGATACCAAGTTTGTGGGGACCGGTTTTCCGGGTAATAAACTCCAGAAAATGGCCGTTGTGCTCACCAGCCCCAGGATTACTGTTAGCTGATGAGGCACCAACTTGATACAGAAACTCCAAGCAAAATACAAAATATAAGTAGTACAAGACCATTCTGGCCTGGGAGTACAACAAATGGTTTCTAGTGGTTGATGGCGGAAGCGGTTTGTGGATCATCAGTGTTTATGGGACTCCATTTCCCATAGGAACAGCTGACCAGGATAACTCCTATCTTCGCGAGGATGTGGTCTCCGTTGATTAGGTTCCGGGGCGGTCATCGCAACGCCCCTCTCCATGCAAGAAATATGGCCAAGACAATAGCCAGGGACAAGCCAGTGAGTACTTTGAATGTACTCGCAAACATTATGAACACGGGTATAATATAAATGATAATCATGCACGGAAATATTCTATGATCACATTGTCAGTCATAAAATAAAATCTCGGATGCATGTAAACAGGTTATTTGTATGTAACAAGAATATGAAATGACAGAGGAGAAAACAAAATGCACCATTTGGATGTCTGAAGCAACGTCTCGAAATGATGGTAAATAACAAGCATGCCTCAGTCGGGCGTCTGAGCGACGCCACATAAAGGGCTTATAAGGTAAAATAGATATCAGCATGCCACAGTCGGGCGTCTCAGCGACACCGCATAAAGGGCTTATAAAGTAAGATAAATAACAAGCATGCCACAGTCGGGCGTCTCAGCGACACCACATAAAGGGCTTATAAAGTAAAATAAATAACAAGCATGCCACAGTCGGGCGTCTCAGCGACACCACATAAAGGGCTTATAAAGTAAAATAAATAACAAGCATGCCACAGTCGGGCGTCTCAGCGACACCACATAAAGGGCTTATAAAGTAAAATAAATAACAAGCATGCCACAGTCGGGCGTCTCAGCGACACCACATAAAGGGCTTATAAATATCACAATGAATATCCAGGAGGTAGAACCCTCTCAGGGATGCTCGATAACTCAGATAATATAACGGTTAGTCCTTAACAAAATAATAATCATGGTCCTCACAAGTCACAAGTCAGTATCCAAGTTTGATTTAACAGTTTCTCCTCCGAAGACCGACACTAAGACCGACACTTGACTGACACAGGTATGTAGTCCTTAACCATGGACACAGCTATTCGAATAGGTTTAATATCTCTGCGAGGTGTACTCTTTACCCACGAGTAGCAGTTTCTTTAGTCCATCGGGACTAATTCCGTCTCGATCTTTTAGTCAAAAACACGCTGACTTGCACACACCAGCTTAACTCACGGTGTGCAGGATCACCCACGACACTGTCAAGCAAAACTCTAAGTGGGAGGCTACAACCTCGGCGTAGCATGGGATCAAAAAAATTTATACAGCAGCGCAAACTAGGGAGCTACCCTTGGCTACAACGAAACACCCATGCCCCGGGTCGACGGCATGCCTACCGGATGCCTCCGGTATCTTCCATCATGGCCTCTCTGTACGGTGTGTGCTAGGAAAGGGGTTGACAACTTACTGAACCGTACCCCACGTATGGCAGGGACAAGTGGTAGTACGAAACAAGTATGGGGGTTACTGGAACAAGACTCGATCTATGGTCGACTCAGGAGGTTTAAGCATTCCCTGCATGATTAGCATAACAAATATATTTCAATCAACAGGATCACCGCTCATTATACCTTACTATGCCATACCGGACATAACCGTCCCAACGGAGACCGGCGACAAGCTCACGCCTACCCAAGGCAGAGGCCTTCCCGGATTCCTTTCCAGCATGCATGTAAGGCACATGAGGATGATTACCATCACAAGTATATTCATTTCCAACAGCAAGGAAAATCAGTAAAATGCATTCATGCAAAAGATCACATCACCACATAAAATAACGAGCTTTTCCGATGCAAGGTGGTGTCATAACCGCGTCAACTAACACACCAAAAATATTATGCCATGGTTCAGGATGCTTGCCTTCAAGGTGTGGAGAGGTGGGGTGCTCTCCAAAAATTTTGAAAGTCTTCTCCTCTCTCCAACAAATCCTATTTTGAAAATATTGGAATTAACACACAAATTCAAAACAGCACAAAAACGTTGTTTCAAATTTTTTCAAATAAATCTTAAAATAAACTAGACAGAATTTGAGAGATGTAGGAAAAAGAATCAATTCATTTGGAGTTATATTTAAAAAGTTATAGCCAGTCAAAGTTTAGTCAAATCCTTGGTTTTTAAATAAAAAAGAAAAAGAAATGAAAACTCTTCAAACCGGTACACGTCGAAGACGTAATTTGAGATTTATGTTTTCACTTAACCCACGTGGACTGGGGCGGGGTCACTGACAGTGGGTCCAGGGGGCCCACTAGTCAGGTTTGACCAGTCCATCTCTCCCTCCTCTTCCTTTGCCCGAACGGAGGCGAGGCGACGGCGATCAACGCCGGCGGACGGCTGCTCCCCGCGGGCTCCAGAGGGTCGGGATGGATCCGCAAGACCGGGGCGGTCCTCCCGGTGGTCGTTGGGTCGGCGAGGGTGGAGGGAGTCACCGACGGTGAGTTTCGCGGCGGAGGAGACCTCGGGAGCAAAGTGGTTTTGGGGCTGCGGTGGTTCCCGATCAAAATCGAGCAGGGGGAAAGGTTCACGGGAGGAAGAGAGAGCTTCTAGTGGAGAGAGTGGAGAGGGGAAGGTCCTGGTGGCACCGGAATGGCCGGGGCTGTGGCGGCGGCAGGAGTTGCCGGAGACGGGGAAGAAAACCTCCCCGGGTCGACTGGCTGCCACGGGGAAACGAAGGGGGTGATTTTTGAGGCTGCTTCCGTGCTCGGAGGGCTCGAGGGGCTTCCTTTTATAGCGCTCCCACGTCGGTTTGCGGCGGCGGTGGATGAGCTCGTCGGCGACCGACGTTCTGTAGCTTGCAGGCATCATGGCGAGGTTGGGGATGGCGGCAGGAGCTAGCGGACGAGTGGGTACTGCTCAAGGGCGGTGGCGGCGAGGCGTGCTTTCGGCGGCGCTGGCCATTGCAGGGGCTGTCGGGCGGCATTGGCGGCTAGCTGCGGGCCTGCCGGAGACGTGGCGAGGGCTGTGGTGCTCGTGGTGAGCAGCAGGGGACGTGGCGTACTGGCTGCGGTCGGCCACGAACCAGAGTGAGTGCGGCGAGAGACTCGGCGGCTCGGTCTTGGCACGTGCAAAACGCGTGCTCCGCTCGCGCTCTGGGCGTGCCCAGAGCACGCACGGAACGTGCTCGACCGAATGCTAAGGCATGTTAGGGGGCTCTAAACCACAAGAGGGTTAGCAGGGTGGGGTTATAGGCTAGGGCAAAACCATGGGACATGCTGGTGCAGTCGGGGGTCAAGTTCATAATGTAAACAAAAACTCTTACCAAATCTGTCCATGCTCTGATAAGCTCATAGATCACTTATGGTCTGGCATCACATAAGAATTGTAAGTGTGCATCTAGACGATTTAGTTGCATAGACTGCAATCACTGTCGTATCGATACAATGTAGGTGTATTGCAGATGGCAGGTAAGAATGTTAGCAGTGTGAATCCTAGGTGCATGCTAACTAAGTTACGTATAGCTATATAGATTGCATTGAATGATGGATTGGATCAGATGCATGACGCAGGTATTAACGGTAGCTGTCCATGCTATCTAGGACACTTGCACAATCATGTCAATAAGGCTCATAACGATACTAAAAGTTCGACTAATACTAAAAAGATATTAATATACAAATCGATAAAGTCTATACAGACGAAATTGCATTATAGAAATGAGAAGCTGTACTAATCGGAAATTAATTGATGCTACTGTCTGTAAGTGCACATTACGCATTCTCCAGATGACGTCGAGTTCGCGATAGGCATACTGCAATGAATGATCCATGTAATTCAAGTTATATCAAAAAGACTATCATCTAGAATCATTACTGAAAATTCATAGTATGCTAAATGAGACAAAAATGACTAAGCCACTCATTAATCTACTGGATGCTACCTGGACGTCACGCTCGGCACTCGGATATGGGTCCGTTTGGATAGCTCGATCTGGCATCGTCTCGCTAATCTCATGCCTTGCTTCACAGTGGTTCCCATTCACTGCCCTTGCCACGCTCTCCCATTCCACTTCTATGTAGTGCATCGAGATCTCACAATAGAATGGTCAAGCACATCAGACAAGAAGCTCACGAGAGCAAGTCGCCAATCCAGATTGTCGAGTCATGCTCATGTGTGCATGCTCAGCAACACGATATCGAAGGTAGATGAGAAGATCAGTAGATTAGGTCCACAACTCTGACGCCGCAGCTAAGGCATAGAAGTTGCAGTAGCTGCAGTCACGATGCATGCCTGCAGTCCAATGCGATGTAAAGTCATAAGTAAGAGAGACGAATCCAATGCATAGAACGACTGAAGCTCAGAATACGTCGATCACTGTAGTACTCAAAGCATCAAAAGTATCGTTATACTAGATTTATGAAATGTAAATTAGCTCATAACTCATACATAATTATGTTAATAATGCAAATGTACATGAAAATCATGATAAACATTATAAGTGTTAACTTAAGATTAAATATAATGTAGAATATAGATGACAATTACAGACATGTATCGATACTCACCATAAAGAGTAGAATAAATAAATGTAACTATATATGTACTTAAATAACTGATAATTAATAGATATACATGATTATATCGATTAACAATGATAGAAAGTTGATTAATGCACAATTAAAGCATCGTAGATATGATATTGAAAATTAATGAACAATGACGTCATGCATAAGTCATACATTGTAATTCGTAAATTCGTATTCGAAAATTCTACATGCTGATTCTCGAATTGATCTGATACTATATAGATGATCAAGTTTATTACTGAATATATGCATATCATCTGTGGGCTGACACAAGACAAGTGGGGAATGAGGGCCGGTCGCGGCGGTTGTCACGACGACGGAGGCATAGGGTTTAGCGCGATCGCGGAGGCAGGCAGTGGCTGTATTGGGGTTTTGAGCAGCTCCGATTGGAGAAAGAATGGGGGAAACGCCGTTGTTACCCCATCCCTCCCTGGCTTTTCCTTCCCCTTCTGCCTGCACCGCGGCCGTCTCATCACGGGCCACTGTAGTACTGGCAGTGGCTTTTGAGCAATAAATGTCAGGTCTCAACTGCACCCCACTCCACCCCCACCACTGGACCAAGAGGAGTTGTATGTAATAATGTCATTATTGAACAACAATTTTGGTGCATGAATTTTGGGGCAAAAAAAGATGAAGAACATTAATTCTACTAGACCGGAGTTGGTGGGACGTATCAGTCAGAGATTTTATCATCACGGTAAGCACGTGCCTAAGTATTACTATTGGAAAATAATTAAGGTCAGACAACTTGTGATAGATCTGACCAACTTGCAAGGGTGGGGCCGAGGTGAGTTGGGCTTGGCCTTTTGGTCTATTTCCATTTTTTGTAGGTATATTGGCTGGCCCAATATCTTAGGGTGGGGCATGTCCTACACTACACCCTGTTGGATCTACCCTGAAATGAGCTGCGAGATCATATTTTTGATGTTGCGACGGGCAAAGGCTCATGCTCTCAGCAACGGGTGGGTGCTCCCTAAGCTTATTCTGAAAGAAAGGACATGGAATCCGGTGGTTCCGACTATGCTTCAGGAAGGTTTTCCGATGAATCCCGCAACCACTATATAATAGAAACGACATATGATGCCGCATAGGAAAGGAACTAAACATCATAACAAACATTAAGAAAAAACACCGGATCTGAATTAGAATGAAAAAATCGGCAATTTTACCATGCACTACGGCGGAGCCCCGGTCCACTAGGAGCATCTACGACAAGACGCTCTCTCTTGCGCATCTTGCTCCAACAAAGGGGTGGGGGACTATGGTGGCACCAACGGAAAAAACTTTGAGGGTGGTGAGGACGGTGACGGAGGGCGAAGCTCCGGGCGATGAAGATCCTATGGAGGTGAATCCTTACAGGAGGTGGAGGCGTCGAAGACTTCAAGTGTTCGTCTGGGATGAAGAAGAAGAAGTCTGGGATCGCGATCATTGGGGTGGCGGATAGGGTTTGGGGCTATGGAGAAGAGTTGGTATGTTATAGCTGAGTTTTAAGTAGAGTCTCAAATAAAAAGACCTTGTAGCAAGGAATGCATGTACAAGCATTCATGAACAGTAAGTCACCTCGATCGATCGTGCAATTACTGATTAATGTTTATGCCACATTCAATGTCGGAGTGTTAAATTTAGAATATATGAATTTTCTTGGAGATCAATTGTTACAAAAAGTGTCCATCAAATCTCCTATATGATATGTATTTAACATTTTAAAATACATAAGATGTTAATTGCTAGTGTACATACTACTTGGCAACTAACAAGGGCTCCACCAGCATATACATGTCAATAACTTACTGCATGTCATTCAAAATTAATAATTTCTATACTACTATGGATTGGAATGAAATGAAACAAGAAGGTTTTCTCGCTATTATGGCAACCACTATATACTAAAAACAACATATGAAGGTAGATAGAAAAGGAAATATACATCCTAACAAACATGCAAAAAGCACAAGGTCTACTTTAGAATGATAAAACTTCAACATTACCCTACGCTCCGGCAGCCATCGGGGGATGGTATCTAGTGCGGCACTATGGAGGAGAGTCTGCTATTCACGCCTGTCTGCGACCATGGCTGAGATGTTATCCAGTGCGGCCCTCAAGCGTTAAAAATCTCATGCTATCGCTTATGATTCCAGCCCCCCGCCGAGAGCATCACTGGAAATTCACATACCCGATGCCACGTGGCTTCCCCGGATTCCTGGCCTCATTCCCAATCGGGGGACAAGCTAGGGTTCCATATTCCACTTACTACTCTTTCTCCCTCGCATCCCTCACGCAGTCGTAGCTCCTCTGCCTTCCTTCTCTATGGCCCGAGCCACCGCCGCTCCTCTACGCCTCACTCCTCATCTTGGCATTAATTGGCGATAGTAGGAGGATAGAGACCTTTTTTTTCAAGAGATGTGCTCCGACCTGTGCTCCTTGGACCCAACGTGCCTGGCCCTCCATGCTGCTGCAAGCGGGGAGCTTCCGTCACGGCCTCCGCGTTGTTGTTTGCCACGTTCCACTACTTGTTGAAGGCGCCACTCTCGGCCGGCTGTTCCCCATTCCGGCGCTTAGGAACCTGGCATCGGTCAGTCATAGAACAAATATTCAGTCAGACATAGGGGGAAAATCCGTCAGTCAAAATCCATAAAATTGGAACCAAAATCCCAAACTGGAAAGGCCACATCAACTGCACGACGCCGAAGGAAGAAAATCAAAATCGTCAACGAGCACCATGCAAGCACACACCGGTCCGGAGGAGAAAAAACCGCAAAATTCAGAGGCCGAGTACCGCTGCCCAGGTGCGGAACCCCAAGTCCCCAGCCATTCCCCTCCCCAGAATGAGTGGAAGGCGTGCTGGGCTGGTGGAGGGGAGGGAGGCCCCGAGCGATGGCCCATGAAACAGAGGAGGAGGTGGGCGGGCTAGCGAAGCGGTATCGCTGCGGGCGGGGACAAGACAAGCGAGGAATGCGGGCTGGTCCCAGCGGCGGTGACAGCCACGGAGGCCTAGGGTTTAGCGCGATCGCAGGTGGCTAGCAGCGGTGGCGATGGGGTTTTGAGCAGCTCCAGTGGGAGAAAGAAGGGGGAAACGCCATTGTTACTACGTCCCTCCCTGGCTCTTCCTTCCCCTTCTGCCCGCGCCTCGGCCATCTCATCATGGGCCACTGTAGTAGCGGCAGTGGCTTCTGAGCTGTAAATGTCAGGTCTCTCCCCCACTCCACCCCACCCCCATCATTGGACCGAAAGGACTTGAATGTAATAATATCATTATTGAGCAATAATTGGGGAGCATTTATTGTGGTGGCGGAAAAGATGAAGGACATTAATTCTACTAGACTGGAGATGGTGGGACGTATCCGTGAGAGTATTTTTATCATGACGGTAACCACGTGCCTTAATAATAGTATTGGAAAATAATTACGGTCAAATAGCTGGTGATAGACCAGACCAGATTGCTAGGGTGGGGCCGAGGTGAGTTGGGCTGGGCCTTTTGGTCTATTTCCCTTTTTGGTAGGTATATTGGCTGGCCTTAGATCTTACGGTGGTGCATGTCCTACCCTACACCTTGTTGGATCTACCGTGAAATGAGCGGAGAGATCATATTTTTGATGTTGCGACGTGTGAAGGCTCATGCTCTCAGCAACGGGTGGGTGCTCCCTAAGCTTATGCCGAAAGAATGGACATGGAATCGGGTGGTTCCGACTATGCATCAGGAAGGTTTTCCCGTGACTCCCGCAACTAATATATAATATATGTATTTAACATTTTTAAAATACATAAAATGTTAATTAGAAGTGTACATACCACTTGGTAACTAACAAGCGCTCCACCAGCATATACATGTTAATTATATACTGCGTGTCCTTGAAAATTAATAATTTTCATACTACGATGGATTGGAACGAAATGAAACAAGAAGGTTTTCTCTCATTACGGCAACCACTATATACTAAAAACAAGATAGGACGGTAGATAGAAAAGGAAATAGAAATCCTAACAAACATGCAAAAAACACAAGATCTACTTTAGAATGATAAAAGTCCAACTTTACGCTGCGTTTTGGCAGTCATCGGTGGATGGTGTCTAGTGCGGCACTAAGGAGTACATGATTCGCGCATGTGAGGGACCGTGGTTGGGATGTTGTCCAGTGCATCCTTCCAGCAGTAAAAATCTTGTGCCATCGCCTATGATTCCAGCGCCCCACCGAGGGCATTATTGGAAATTCGCATGCCGTATGCCACATGGTTTCCCTGGATTCCTGGCTTCACCCCCAATCGGGGGACAAGCTAGGGTTCCTTACGCTTACTACTCTTTCTCCCTCGCATCCCTCACTCATCCCTCGCGCGGTCATAGCTCTTCTGCCTTCCTTCTCTATGGCCCGAGACGCCCCCGCTCCTCCCACTGCTTGTCGAAGGCGCCCCTCTCGGTCGGCTGTTCCCCATTCCATCGCTCAGGAACCTGGCATCGGTTAATCATAGAACAAAAATTCAGTCAGATACAGGGGGAAAATCCGCCAGCCAAAATCCATAAAATAGAAACCAATATCCAAAACTAGAAAGGCCCCACCAACTGCGCGACACCGAAGGAAGAAAATCGAAATCATGAACGAGCGCGTGCAAGAACGCACCATTTCGGAGGCGACAAAACCCCAAAATCAGAGGCCGAGGACCGCTGCCCTGGTGCAGAACCCCAAGCCCCCGGCCATTCCCCTCCCCGGAATGCGCGGAAGGAGCACCAGCGGCCATGCCGTGGAGGGGAGGGAGGCCCCGAGCAACGGCGCTTGAAACAGAGGAGGAGGCGGGCGGGAGGGCGAAGCGGTATCTCTTCGGGTGGGTGCAAGACAGGTGGGGAATGCGGGTCGGTTGTGGCGGCGGTGACGGCGGCAGAGGCCTAGGGTTTAGCGCGATCACGGGTGGCGGGCGGTGGCTGCGATGGGGTTTTGAAAAGCTCCATGGGAGAAAGAATGGGGGAAACGCTATTGTTACCGCATCCCTCCCTGGTTCTTCCTTCCCCTTCTGCCGCGCCGCGGTTTTCTCGCCACGACCCACTTTAGTAGCGGCAGTGGCTTCTGAGCTATAAATGTCATGTCTTTTCGCCACACCAACCCACTCCCACCATTGGACCAAAAGGAGTTGAATGTAATAATTTCATTATTGATCAATAATTCGGCACATTTATTGTGGGGACGGAACAGACAAAGAACATTGATTCTACTAGACCGCAGTTGGTGGGACGTACGACTCAGACTATTTTTATCATCACGGTAAGCACGTGCTAAATATAAGTATTGGAAAATAATTACGGTCAAACAGTTGGTGATAGATCAGACCAGATTGCTAGGGTGGGGCCTGGGGTGAGTTGGGCTTGGCCTTTTGGTCTATTTCCTTTTTTACATAGGTATATTGGCTGGCCCTAGATCTTAGGGTGGGGCATGTCCTACCCTACACCCTGTTGGATCTACCCTGAAATGAGCGGCGAGATCATAATTTTGATGTTGCGATGGGCGAAGGCTCATGCTCTCAGCAACGGGTGGGTGCTCGCTGAGCTTATTCTGAAAGAATGGACATGGAATCCGGTGGTTCTGACTATGCTTACAGAATGTTTTTTGGCGACGCCCGCAACCACTATATAGTAGAAACAACATATGATGCCACATAGGAAAGGAAATAAACATCATAACAAACATGAAAAAAAACACTAGATCCAAATTAGAATGAAAACCGGCAATTTTACCGTGCACTCAGGCGGCGACCCGACCCACTAGGAGCATCGACGATGGGACACTTTCTTCTCCGCATCTTGCTCCAACTCAGGGGTGACTACGGTGGCCCCAATGGAAAAACCTTTGAGGGTGGTGAAGACAGTTACCGAGGGCGAAGCTCCGGGCAATGAAGATCCTGTGGGGGCGAATCCTTACCGGAGGTGGAGGTGGGGGAAACTTCAAGTGTTCGTCTTGGATGAAGAAGAAGTTTGGGATCTTAAGGATTGGGGTGGCGGCTAGGGTTGGGGCTATGCAAAAGAGTTGGTACGAAAAGGATTTATGGCCGAGTCCTTTAAGTAGGGTTGGCTTTCTGCCTAGGCGGGAGGGGGGGCCGCGTAAGATCCAACAAGGGAGGGGCCAAAGATCCTATATCTTGTGTGCATCCTTGTACATAAACACATAGTCTGTCTCAAATAAAAAGGGCATGTAGCAAGGAATTCATGTACAACAATTCGTGAGTAGCAAGTCACCTTGATCGATCGTGCAATTACTGATTAATTGTTATGCCCACATTGTGTTAAATTTAGAAAATACGACTTCTCTTGGAAATCAACTGTTACAAAAACTGTCCATAAAATCACCTATATGATAGGTATTTAACATTTTTAAAATGCATAAAATGTTAATTGCTAGTGTACATACCACTTGCCAACAAACAAGGGCTCCACCAGCATATACATGTGAATAACTTACTGCATGTCATTGAAAATTAATAATTTCTATACTACGATGGATTGGAATGAAATGAAACAAGAAGGTTTTCTTGCGAATACGGCAACCACTATATACTAAAAACAACATATGACGGTACATAGAAAAGGAAATCGACAACCTAACAAACATGCAATAAAACACAAGATCTACTTTAGAATGATAAAACTTCAAATTTACCCAGCGCTCCTGCATCAATCGGGGGATGGTGACTAGTGCGACACTATGGTGGAGTCCGCGATTCACGTATGTCAGTGACCGTGGCTGGGATGTTGTCCATTGCAGCCCTCTAGCGGTAAAAATCTCATGCCATCGCGTGCGATTCAAGCGCCCCTCCGTGGACATTACTGGAAATTCGCATACCCGATGCCACATGGATTCCCCGGATTCCTGGCCTCATCCCCAATCGGGGTACAAGGTAGGGTTCCATCTTCTGCTTACTACTCTTTCTCCCTCGCATCCCTCGCGCGGTCGTAGCTCCTCTGCCTTCCTTCTCTATGGCCCGAGCAGTCGCTGCTCCTCCACACCTCACTCTTCCTCTTGGCATTAATTGGAGATAGTAGGAGGATAGAGAACTTCTTTTTCAAGAGATGTACTCCGACCTGGGCTCCCCAGACCTGACGCATCAGGCCCTTCGTGCTGCCGAGAGAGGGGAGCTTCCATCACGGCCTCCATGTTGCCTCTCGCCATGTTCCCATTGCTTGTCAAAGGCATCCGGTTGTTCCCCATTCCATCGCACAGGAACCTGGCATCGGTCAGTCATAGAACAAAAATTCAGTCGGACACAGGGGATAATCCGTCAGCCAAAATCCATAAAATAGGAACCAAAATCACAAAATGGAAAGGCCACACCAACTGCGCAACACCAAAGGAGCAGAATGAAAATCGTGAACGAGTGTCGTGCGAGCACGCACCGGTCCGGAGGCAAAAAAAACCCCAAAAATGAAAGGGCTAGAGGACTGCTGCCCAGGTGCAGAACTCCAAGCCCCCGGCCATTCCCCTGCCAGGAATGCGCGGAAGGCGCGCCGACGACCGGGCCCGTGGAGGCAAGGTAGGCCCCGAGCGACGACGCGTGAAACGAAGGAGGAGGCGGGTCAGGCAGGCGTAGCGGTACATCTGCCGGTGGACACAAGACAGCCGAGGAATGAGGGCTGGTCGTGGCGGCTGTGACGGCGACATAGGCATAGGGTTTAGCGCGATCGCGGGTGGCAGGTAGTGGCTGTGATGGGGTTTTGAGCAGCTCCAATGGGAGAAAGAAGGGGAAACACCGTTGTTACCCCATCCCTCCCTGGCTTTCCCTTCCCCTACTGTCTGCATCGCGGCCGTCTCATCACGGGCCACTGTAGTAGTGGCAGGGGCTTTTGAGCAATAAATGTCAGGTCTCAACCACACCCCACCCCACCCCCACCATTGGACCAAAAGGAGTTGTATGTAATAATGTCATTATTGAGCAATAATTGTGGAGCATTTATTGTGGGTGCGTAAAAGATGAAGAACATTAATTCTACTAGACCAGAGTTGGTGGGACGTATCTGTCAGAGTATTTTTATCATCACGGTAAGCACGTGCCTAAATATTAGTATTGGAAAATAATTACTGTCAGACAACTTGTGATAGATCCGAGCAACTTGCTAGGGTGGGGCCGAGGTGAGTTGGGCTTGGCCTTTTTGTCTATTTCCTTTTTTGTAGGTATATTGGCTGGCCCAGTGTCTTAGGGTGGGGCATGTCCTACACGGCACCCTGTTGGAGTCTACCCTGAAATGAGCAGAGAGATCATATTTTTGATGTTGCGATAGGCAAAGGCTCATGCTCTCAGCAACGGGTGGGTGCTCGTTGATCTTATTCTGAAAGAACGGACATGGAATCCAGTGGTTCTGACTATGCTTCAGGAAGGTTTTCCGGTGACTTCCACAACCATTATATAATATAAAAAACATATGATGCCGCATAGGAAATGAACTAAACATCATAACAAACATGAAGAAAAAACACTAGATCCAAATTAGAATGAAAAAGCGGCAATTTTACCGCGCACTACGGCGGCTGCCCGGTCCACTAGGAGCATCTACGACAAGATGCTCTCTCCTGCATCTTGCTCCGACAAAGGGGGACTGTTGTGGCACAAATGGAAAAACTTTGAGCGTGGTGAGGACGGTAACCGAGGGCGAAGCTCCGGGCGATGAAGATCCTATGGAGGCGAATCCTTACAGGAGGTGGAGGCGTCAAAGACTTCAATTGTTCGTCTGGGATGAAGAAGAAGAAGTCTGGGATCGCGATGATTGGGGTGGCAGATAGGGTTTGAGGCTATGGAAAAGAGTTGATATGTTATAGCTGAGTTTTAAGTAGAGTCTCAAATAAAAAGACCTTATAGCAAGGAATGCATGTACAAGAACTCGTGAATAGTAAGTCACTTCGATCGATCATGCAATTACGGATTAATGATTATACCACATTCAATGTCGGAGTGTTAAATTTAGAATATATGAATTCTCTTGGAGATCAATTGTTACAGAAAGTGTCCATCAAATCTCCTATATGATATGTATTTAACATTTTAAAATACATAAAATGTTAATTGCTGGTGTACATACTACTTGGCAACTAACAAGGGCTCCACCAGCATATACATGTCAATAACTTACTGCATGTCATTGAAAATTAATAATTTCTATACTACTATGGATTGGAATGAAATGATACGAGAAGGTTTTCTCGCTATTATGGCAACCACTATATACTAAAAACAACATATGATGGTAGATAGAAAAGGAAATATACATCCTAACAAACATGGAAAAAACACAAGATCTACTTTAGAATGATAAAACTTCAATATTACCCTACACTCCGACAGCCATCGGGGGATGGTGTCTAGTGCGCCACTATGGAGGAGAGTCTGTGATTCGCGCCTGTCTGCGACCATGGCTGGGATGTTGTCCAGTGCAGCCCTCCAGCGTTAAAATTCTCATGCTATCGCCTATGATTCCAGCGCCCCGCCGAGGGCATCACCGGAAATTCACATACCCGATGCCACGTGGCTTCCCCGGATTCCTGGCCTCATTCCCAATCGGGGGACAAGCTAGGGTTCCATCTTCCGCTTAATACTCTTTCTCCCTCTCATCCCTCACGCAGTCATAGCTCCTCTGCCTTCCTTCTCTATGGCCTGAGCCGCCGCCGCTCCTCCACGCCTCACTCCTCATCTTGGCATTAATTGGCGATAGTAGGCGGATAGAGACCTTTTTTCAAGAGATGTGCTCCGACCTGTGCTCCCTGGACCCGATGTGCCTAGCCCTCCATGCTGCTGAAAGTAGGGAGCTTCCGTCACGGCCTCGGCATTGCCCTTCGCCATGTTCCACTAATTGTCGAAGGCGCCACTCTCGGTCGGTTGTTCCCCATTCCGTCGCTCAGGAACCTGGCATCGGTCAGTCATAGAACAAATATTCAGTCACACATATGGGAAAAAATCCGTCAGCCAAAATCCACAAAATTGGAACCAAAATCCCAAACTGGAAAGGCCACATCAACTGCACAACGCCGAAGGAAGAAAATCGAAATCGTGAACGAACACCATGCAAGCACACACCGGTCCGGAGGAGAAAAATCCCCAAAATTCAGAGGCCGAGTACCGCTGCCCAGGTGCAGAACCCAAATTCCCCAGCCATTCCCCTCCCCGGAATGAGCGGAAGGCTCGCCGTGCTGGTGGAGGGGAGGGAGGCCCTGAGTGATTGCGCATGAAACAGAGGAGGAGGCAGGTGGGCTGGCGAAGTGGTATCTCTGCGGGCGGGCACAAGACAAGCGGGGAATGCGCGCCGGTCGCGGCGGAGGTGACAGCCACGGAGGCCTAGGGTTTAGCGCGATCGTGGGTGGCGGGCAGCAGCGGCGATGGGGTTTTGAGCAGCTCCGGTGGGAGAAAGAAGGGGGAAACGCCGTTGTTACCACGTCCCTCCTTGGCTTTTCCTTCCCCTTCTGCCCGCGCCTCGGCCATCTCGTCATGGGCCACTGTAGTAGCGGCAGTGGCTTATGAGCTGTAAATGTCAGATCTCTCCCCCACTCCACCCCACCCCCATCATTGGACCGAAAGGACTTGAATGTAATAATATCATCATTGAGCAGTAATTGGGGCGCATTTATTGTGGGGGCGGAAAAGATTAAGAACATTCATTCTACTAGACTGGAGTTGGTGGGACGTATTCGTGAGAGTATTTTTATCATGACGGTAACCACGTGCCTAAATATTAGTATTGGAAAATATTTACGGTCAAACAGCTGGTGATAGACCGGACCAGATTGCTAGGGTGGGGCCGAGGTGAGTTGGGCAGGGCCTTTTGGTCTATTTCCATTTTTCGTAGGTATATTGGCTGGCCTTAGATCTTAGGGTGGTGCATGTCCTACCCTACACCTTGTTGGACCTACACTGAAATGATCGGAGAGATCATATTTTTAATGTTGCGACGCGCAAAGGCTCTTGCTCTCAGCAATGGGTGGCTGCTCCCTAAGCTTATGCTGAAAGAATGGACATGGAATCGGGTGGTTCCGACTATGCTTCAGGAAGGTTTTCCGGCGACTCCGGCAACCACTATATAATAGAAACAACATATGATGCCGCATAGGAAAGGAAATAAACCACATAACAAATATGAAAAAAAACACTAGATCCAAATTAGAATGAAAAAGTGGCAATTTTATGATGCACTACGGCGTGGTCCCGGTACACTAGGAGCATCTACGACAGGACGCTTTCTTGGACGCATCTTGCTCCAACTCATGGGGGACTATGGTGGCACCGATGGAAAAAACTTTGAGGGTGGTGAGGAAGGTAACCGAGGGCGAAGCTCTGGGCGATGAAGTTCCCGTGGAGGTGCATCCTTAATATAGCTGGAGGCATCGGAGACTTCAAGTGTTCGTCTGGGATGAAGAAGAAGTCTGGGATCGCGAGGATTGGTGTGGCGGTTGGAGTTTGGGGCTATGGAAAAGAGTTGGTATGAAAAAGATTTATAGCCGAGTCTTTTAAGTAGGGATGGCTCTGGGCTTAGGCGGGAGGGGGGACCGCGTAAGCCCCAAGCCTGGAAGGGCCCGCGATCCTATATCTTGTGTGCGGCCCTGTACATAAACACGTAGTCTGTCTCAAATAAAAAGGCCATGTAGCGAGGAATGCATGTACAAGAACTCGTGAATAGTAAGTTATCTCGATCGATCGTGCAATTACTGATTAATGATTATGCCATATTTAATGTCAGAGTGTTAAATTTAGAAAATATGAATTTTGGAAATCAATTGTTACAAAAAGTGTCCATCAAATCTCCCATATGATATGTATTTAACATTTTGAACTACATAAAATGTTAATTGCTACTGTACATACCACTTGGCAACTAACAAGGGTTCCACTAGCATATACATGTCAATAACTTACTGCATGTCATTGAGAATTAATAATTTCTATACTACGATGGATTGGAATGAAATGAAACAAGAAGGTTTTCTCTCAATTACGGCAACCACTATATACTAAACAACATATAACGGTAGGCAGAAAAGGAAATAGACATCCTAACAAACATGAAAAAAAACACAAGATCTACTTTACAATGATAAAACTTTAACTTCGCCTTGCACTCCGGTAGCCATCGGGGGATGGTGTCTAGTGCGGCACTATGGAGGAGTCCGTGATTCGCGCCTGTCAGTGACCGTGGCTGGGATGATGTCCAATGCGGCCCTCCAGCGGTAAAAATCTGTTGCCATCACCTGTGATTCCAGCGCCCCACCGAGGTCATTACTGGAAATTCGCATACCAGATGCCACATGGCTTCCCCAGATTCCTGGCCTCATCCCCAATCGAGGGACAAGTTGGGATTCCATCTTTCGCTTAGTACTCGTTCTACCTCTCATCCCTCTCGCATCCCTTGCAGTTCGTAGCTCCTCTGCCTTCCTTGTCTATGGCCCGAGCCGCCACTGCTCCTCCGCCCCTCACTCCTCCTCTTGGAGTTAATTGGAGATAGTAGGAGGATACATACCTTTTTTTAAGACATGTGCTCCCACCAAGGCTCTAGACCCCGACGCGCCTGGACCTCCGTGCTGCCACAAGTGGGTAACTTCCATCACGGCCTCCGCGTTGCCTCTCGCCACATTCCCACTGCTTGTCGAAGGCGCCCCTCTTGTCCGGTTGTTCCCCATTCCGTCCCTCAGGAACTTGGCACCGGTCAGTCACAGAACAAAAAATCAGTCAGACACATGGGAAAAATTCATCAGACAAAATCTACAAAATAGGAACCAAAATCCCAAACTCGAAAGGCCACACCAACTGCGCGGCGCCAAAGGAAGAAAGTCAAAATCACGAACGAGTTATGTGCGAGCACGCACCTATCCGGAGGCGAAAAACCCACAAAAATCAGAGGCCGAGGACCGCTGCCCAGGTGCGGAACCTATAGCCTCTGGCCATTCCCCTCCCCAGAACGAGCGGAAGGCGCCGTGGACAGGCCCACGAAAGGGAGGGTGGCCCCAAGCGACGGCGCGCGAAACAGAGGAGGAGGTGGCCGGGAGGGCAAAGCGTTATCTCTGCGGGTGGGCGCAAGATAGGCAGCGAATGCGGGCCGGTCGCGGTGGAGGTGACGATGATGGAGGCCTAGGGTTTAGCATGATTGCGGGTGTCATGCGGTGGCCGTGATGGGGTTTTGAGCAGCTCCGGTGGGAGAAAGAAGGGGAAACGCCGTTATTACTGTGTTCCTTAATGGCTCTTCCTTCCCCTACTGCCCGCGATGCGGCCATCTCGTCATGGGCCACTGTAGTAGCGGTAGTGGCTTCTGAGCTGTAAATGTCAGGTCTCTCCCACACCGCACCCCACCCCTACCATTGGACCAAAAGTAGTTGAATGTAATGATGTCATTATTGAGCAATAATTGTGGCGCATTTATTATGGGGGCGGAACAGACAAAGGACATTAATTCTACTAGACCGGAGTTGGTGGGACTTATCGGTCAGAGTATTTTTATCATCACGGTAAGCACGTGCCTAAATATTAGTGTTGGAAAATAATTACGGTCAAACAACTAGTGGTAGATCAGACCAGATTGCTAGGGTGGGGCCGAGGTGAGTTAGGCTTGGCCTTTTGGTCTATTTCCTTCTTTTGGTAGGTATATTGGCTGGCCCTACATCTTAGGGTGGGGCATGTCCTACCCTACACCTTGTTGGATCTACCCTAAAATGAGCGATGAGATCATTTTTTGATGTTGCGACGGGCGAGGGCTTATGCTCTCAGCAACGGGTGGGTGCTCGCTGAGCTTATGCTGAAAGAATGGCCATGGAATCAGGTGGTTCCGACTATGCCTCAGGAAGGTTTTTCGGCGACTCCCGCAACCACTATATACTAGAAACAACATATGATGCCGCATAGGAAAGGAAATAAACATCATAACAAACATGAAAAAAACACTAGATCCAAATTGGAATTAAATAGCGGCAATTTTACGATGCACTACAGCGACGTCCCAATCCACTAGGATCATCGACGACAGGATGCTTTCTCCAGCGCATCTTGTTCCAACTTAGCGAGGACTATGGTGGCACCGATGGAAACAACTTTGAGGGTGGTGAGGCCGGTGACAGAGGGCCAAGCTCTGGGCGATGAAGATCCTATGGCGAATCCTTACCGGAGGTGGAGGCATCGGAGACTTCAAGTGTTCGTTTGGGATGAAGAAGAAGAAGTCTGGGATCGCGAGGATTGGGGTGGCGTCTAGGTTTTGGGGCTATGGAAAAGCGTTGGTATGAAAAGGATTTCTAGCCGAGTCTTTCAACTAGGGTTGGCTCTGGGCCTAGGCGAGGGGCGCGATAAGCCCCAAGCCTCGGAGGGGCCCAAGATCCTATATCTTGTGTGCATCCCTGTACATAAGCACATAGTCTGTCTCAAGTCGATCATAAAAAGGCCATGTAGCCAGGAATGCATGTACAAGAATTTGCGAATAGTAAGTCGCCTCGATCGATCATGCAATTACTGATTAGTAAGTATGCCACACTCAATGTTGGAGTGTTAAATTTAGAAAATATGAATTTTCTTGGAAATCAATTGTTACAAAAAGTGTCCATCAAATCTCCTATATGATATGAATTTAACATTTTTAAACTACATAAAAGCTAATCTCTAGTGTACATACCACTTGGCAACTAACAAGGGCTCCACCAGCATATACATGTCAATAACTTACTGCATGTCATTGAGAATTAAAATTTTCTATACTATGATGGATTGGAATGAAATGAAACTAGAAGGTTTTCTCGCGATTACGACAACCACTATATTCTAAAAACAACATGTGACAGTAGATAGAAAAGGAAATAGACATAGTAACAAACATGCAAAAAAACATAAGATCTACTTTAGAATGATAAAACTTCAACTTTACCCTACGCTCCGGCAGCCATTGGGGGATAGTGTCTAGTGCGGCACTATGGTGGAATCCACGATTTGCGCTTGTCAGTGATCGTGGTTGCGATGTCGTCCAGTGCGGCCCTCCGGCGGTAAAAATCTCGTGTCATCGCCTGTGATTCCAGCGCCCGGTGAGGGCATTACTGGAAATTCGCATACTCGATGTCACATGTCTTCCCCGGATTCCTGGCCTCATCCCCAATAGGGGGACAAGATAGGGTTCCATCTTCCGCTTACTGCTCTTTCTCCCTCGCATCCCTCGCGCAGTCGTAGCTCCTCTGCCTTCCTTCTCTATGGCCCGAGCCATGGCCGCTCCTCCGCATCACTCCTCCTCTTGGCATTAATTGGAGATAGTGAGAGGATAGAGACTTTTTTTCAAGAGATGTGCTCCGACCCAGGCTCCCTGTCCCTGGACCCAACACGCCTGGCCCTCCGTGCTACCGCAAGAAGGGAGCTTCTGTCACGGCCTCCATGTTGCCCCTCACCACGTTCCCACTGCTTGTCGAAGGCGCCCTCTTGGTCGGTTGTTCCCCATTAGATTGCTTAGGAACCTGGCATCAGTCAGTCACAGAAAAAATTCAGTCAGACACAGAGGAAAAGATCTGTCAGCCGAAATCCCAAAGTGGAAAGGCCACACCAACTGCGCAACGCTGAAGGAAGAAAATCGAAATCGCGAATGAGCTCGTGCACGCATGCACCAGTTCAGAGGCGAAAAGCCCCCAAAATCAGAGGCCGAGGACCGCTTCCCAGGTGGCGGCTAGAGTTTGGGGCTACCGAAAAGAGTTGGTATGAAAAGGATTTGTAGCCAAGTCTTTTAAGTAGGCCCTGTAGCCAGGAATGCATGTACAATAATTCATGAATAGTAAGTCACCTCGATTGATCGTGCAATTACTGATTAAAGAGTATGCCACATTCAATGTTGGAGTGTTAAATTTAGAAAATATGAATTTTCTTGGAAATTAACTGTTACAAAAAGTGTCCATCAAATCTCCTATATGTTATGTATTTAACATTTTTAAAATACATAAAATGTTAACTGCAAGTGTACATACCACTTGGTAACTAACAAGCGCTCCACCAGCATATACATGTTAATTATATATTGTGTGTCATTGAAAATTAATAATTTTTATGCTACGATGGATTGGAACGAAATGAAACAAGAAGGTTTTCTGGCGATTACGGCAACCACTATATACTAAAAACAAGATAGGACGGTAGATAGAAAAGGAAATCTTATATTTACTAATTGGAGGCACCATACGAGGCATCACATTAATTGTTAAAATTAAGAAAATTTAACCATCCGATTAATATATGATGTGTGTTTACCCATTGGATGAAAAGGGCGTGCGTATTCTCCTATCCCACCTACGTGAGTTGTCTTCCCGTTGGACTCTCCCTGTTTCCAACGAAAATAAAAAGAAATCAGCGTCATGTCCTCAAAGATTTGACCTGCGTGAAGTATCATCCCCTTGGGCCTTGATCCTTCTCCGTTTACCTAAAAAAAAGTGAGCGCCCGTCTTCTCCTAGATTCGGCGACAAGTTGAAATTGGCAATCATGGTGAAGAAGCTTCCTCAGTCTCCCAATGCCCTCGGAGGCTCATGTTAATTCTGACAGTTCGTTTGTCCGATCGGCCCTTACAATCTATCCACGAAACGATCCCGATAGAGAAGGAATATGGAGCCCTACATCGTTTCATCTCCATCATGCTCACCGCCAATCCGGCGGCCACGTTAATCTCGCTGTTGGTTTCGCTGCATAGCTGACCTTCAATCAAGCAGCCAAGTTCGTGTCTCCATCAGCCTTTCCTGGAGAATTGTTCCGCCGGGTAATTCCGCAAGTAGTGCCCATCTATGGATCTCCATCCGCTATGATTCAATCAGCAGCCGTGGGTGCCAATCCCCTCCTTCTCCTAGCCTGTTGATGCAAAGAATCACCAGAGGGCCAGGCTGTGCACGTAAGGAAAATTTTTTGGATCAGGTGACTCGGTTTGTTAAGATATAAATAACCATTTGTTCATGGTTTTCTTGCGCATAACAGTTCACAAGATTTATCTTTTTGTGGATTCCGTAGAGGCAGCAGGAACTGAGCCTGTGAGACTTGATGCATCGATGATGTAAGTTCAGAATAGATCCTGCATGCCTTTGGTTCGATGTTTGTGGTCGATAATGTGTGCACATGTTCTAGGGAGAACGGATAATGGCATCCAGAACTACAAGGCTTATGATGAAGCTCTTCTGCAAACAGCCACCAAGGACTAATGGTAGCAGCAGTTCACAAATCAGGCAGTGAACAACAAGCATAAGGAAGAAGCCAATGGGGGATCAGTCGGAACTAAATAAGTAACAGATTTGCTGCTAATGCTCATCACGCAATTACCATGTCCAGTCTGGTCGTGTTCAATGTTGGAAGGCAATTCTGTCAGAGAAGAGGGATGCAGCACGCTCCATCAGGTAAGTAGTGTTCCTGGTCCTGTTCCCTGTCAGGTGAAATACCGTTATCTTTTCCGTAAAGCAATCTGGAAATAATTATCAGTCTGGTGAGTATTGGAGACTCTGCAAACTGGGCTTGCCTTCTACAATTAAAGTACGTGCTGATTAAGTCGCTCATATTATTTTTTGTTAAATATATAGATTTTTTTTAACCAATCTGATGCGGTAGAGACAACATCAGTGATTATTAGTTCTTTCGCAAGAGAAAATGAGGAGTCAACAATAAGTTAGATTCTCATGTGAATTAAAGGTTTTCTTTTTTTTAATTTGAATGACGTATATATCCTTGAATTAGTATTCCTACTGTGCATTTATCATAAATAAAGTATGCACGTATGGTCTGTAGGTTTGAGTGAGATTTTGTATTGAAAATAAGAGTCCTGGAATGTGGACAAACTGGATGCATACGCACCACACAATAGCTAAGTAAGCAATGTTCAGTTCTCTGTGTGATTTTTTTTCCTGTACTAGGTTTGCACGTGTCACTGTTCTGACATTTACTTCATGGTGTCAAAGTGTTAGCAGAAACATTTCTCCAGCTCAACCGACAGTGACCATCTGCTCTATTATTTTCTTTTCAGCGAATCGCTCTATTTTGATGTAGCACTCCTCAATGTTTCGAAATTGATGTGTGGATGAGCTTGATCAGGTACCTGTGATAAGAAAAACAAGTTATTAATGCATCGGGAGTTTAGTTATCAAGCAAATAAGAGGATTTGTCGAAACTCATACTCTCAGATGTTATGTTCGCCACTGGTGCAGTAAGTTTTTCTCTAAATAAATTACATTCAGTGGCTTGCAAGCTTTTCTTATAGGTTGATTATTTATGTGCATAATCTCTTTTCTAAGGTAAAAATTTGTTCACATTCTTTCAGTAGCTTGGTTAATTTTCTAAGGTCATATCAAGAGCACCATTTCAAGAATAACGAAAACTTTAAAGAAATATATATATTTGGTATTAGTTATTTCATTTGTTTCTCTGATATATGTGTATCATGTAATCATGTCCTTTCAATGATTACTATCTGCTACATGAATGTGTACCTCTGTTTGTGGTAACCTACCGTAACGATTTAGTGAAACTGATCAGCATTATTTTCATACCATCCTCTAAATTATTCTTACTGCAATGCATGATTTGACGTTTGTAGTCAATATAAATACCTATTACAAAAAACTCATGGTTCAATTCACAAGTTGATTCGTTGAAAGTTTCGCAATCTGTGATCCCATTAGGCCACAATCGCTATTCTTTGAACTATTAATATTGTTTGCCAAATTTTAAAAAAACTGTATACCTTCGGGATTCAAAGGGTCTTACCTGTCGACACCCATGAAAACAACTTTCGTTAGTCCTCATATCGGGTGATTGTATAAGAATTGTTAGGGCATGTGAAGCACACATTCGATTGAACTACATACGATAGTATAAATATCTGCAGAGGATGACTCTATTTTGTGAATTGGGAATGCGTGGAAATATGAAGAGGATTTTTGTCTGCAAGTTCAACGAACTTAGAATGCCGAGCAATGAGAAAACCCCATTCTATACTGTCTATCTAAATGGTTAGTGGTTCTTTAGGTTAATTGAAGTTCTTTCACCATGAATCTTTAGTGCACTACCCAAGTTCCGGCAAATGAATAATTAAATGCGAAGAGGGGAACTAATAAAACCAGTAAGTATTATGATATCTCGAGAGCTAATAATTCAAAACATTTACGTTATTCTAATGAAACATGTGGGAGACTAATATTTTTGTGTTTAGAAACACTAGCCCGTGCAGTTGCACGGGTTAATGACTAGTGTGGCATAATCATTAATCAGTAATTGCACAATCAATCGAGATAACTTACTATTCACGAATTCTTGTACATGCATTCCTCGCTACATGGCATTTTTATTTGAGACAGACTACGTGTTTATGTACAGGGATGCGCACAAGATATAGGATCACGGGCCCCTCCCAGGCTTGGGGATAATGCGGTCCCCCCTCCCGCCTAGGCCCAGAGCCATGCCTACTTAAAAGACTCGGCTATAAATCCTTTTCATACCAACTCTTTTCCATAGCCCCAAACTCTAGCCGCCACACCAATCCTCGCGATCCCAGACTTTTTCTTCATCCTAGACGAACACTTGAATTCTCCGACGCCTCCACCTATATTAAGGATTCAACTCCACGGGATCTTCATCGCCCAGAGCTTCGCTCTCGGTTACCGTCCTCACCACCCTAAAAGTTTTTTCCATCGGTGCCACCATAGTCCCCCCATGAGTTGGAGCACGATGCGTCCGAGAAAGCGTCCTGTCGTAGATGCTCTTAGTGGACCGGGACCACGCCGTAGTGCATGGTAAAATTGCCACTTTTTCATTCTAATTTGGATCTAGTGTTTTTTTTTCATATTTGCTATGTGGTTTATTTCCTGTCCTATGCGGCATCATATGTTGTTTCTATTATATAGTGGTTGCCGGAGTGGCCGGAAAACCTTCCTGAAGCATAGTCGGAACCACCCGATTCCATGTCCATTCTTTCAGCATAAGCTTAGGGAGCACCCACCCATTGCTGAGACCATGAGCCTTCGCGCGTCGCAACATCAAAAATATGATCTCTCCGATCATTTCAGGGTAGATCCAACAAGGTGTAGGGTAGGACATGCACCACCCTAAGATCTAAGGCCAGCCAATATACCTACCAAAAAAAGGAAAATAGACCAAAAGGCCCAGCCCAACTCACCTCGGCCCCACCCTAGCAATCTGGTCTGGTCTATCACCAACTGTTTGACCGTAATTATTTTCCAATACTAATATTTACGCACGTGGTTATCGTCATGATAAAAATACTCTCACGGATACGTCCCACCAACTCCAGTCTAGTAGAATTAATGCCCTTCGTCTTTTCATCCCCCACAATAAATGCGCCCCAATTACTGCTCAATGATGATATTATTACATTCAAGTCCTTTCGGTCCAATGATGGGGGTGGGGTGGAGTGGGGGAGAGATCTGACATTTACAGCTCATAAGCCACTGCTGCTACTACAGTGGCCCATGACGAGATGGCCGAGGCGCGGGCAGAAGGGGAGGGAAGAGCCATGGAGGGACGTGGTAATAACAGCGTTTCCCCCTTCTTTCTCCCACCGGAGCTGCTCAAAACCCCATCGCCGCTGCTGCCCGCAACCCGCGATTGCGCTAAACACTAGGCCTCCGTGGCTGTCACCTCCGCCGCGACCGGCCCGCATTCCTCTCTTGTCTTGTGCCCGCCCGCAGAGATACCGTTGCGCCAGCCCGCCCGCCTCCTCCTCTGTTTTGTGCGCCATCGCTCGGGGCCTCCCTCCCCTCCACCAGCCCTGCGCGCCTTCCGCTCATTCCGGGGTGGGGAATGGCTGGGAACTTGGGGTTCCACACCTGGGCAGCGGTACTCGGCCTCTAAATTTTGGGGTTTTTTCTCCTCCGGACTGGTGTGTGCTTGCATGGCGCTCGTTCACGATTTTGATTTTCTTCCTTCGGCGTCGTGCAGTTGATGTGGCCTTTCTAGTTTGGGATTTTGGTTCCAATTTATGGATTTTGGCCGACGGATTTCCCCCCTTGTGTCTGACTGAATATTTGTTCAATGACTGACCGATGCCAGGTTCCTGAGTGATAGAATGGGTAACAGCCGGCCGAGAGTGGCGCCTTCGACATGTAGTGGAACGTGGCGAAGGGCAATGCAGAGGCGGTGACGGAAGCTCCCCGCTTGCAGCAGCATGGAGGGCCAGGCACATCGGGTCCAGGGAGCATAGGTCGGAGCACATCTCTTAAAAAAAGGTCTCTATCCTCCTACTATCGCCAATTAATGCCAAGATGAGGAGTGAGGCGTGGAGGAGTGGCGGCAACTCAGGCCATAGAGAAGGAAGGCAGAGGAGCTACGACTACCTGAGGGATGCGAGGGAGAAAGAGTAGTAAGCATAAGATGGAATCCTAGCTTGTCCCCCGATTGGGAATGAGGCTAGGAATCCGGGGAAGCCATGTGGCATCGGGTATGTGAATTTCCAGTAATGCCCTCGGCGGGGCGCTCGAATCATAGGCGATAGCACGAGATTTTTAACGCTGGAGAGACGCACTGGACAACATCCCAACCATGGTCGCAGACAGGCGCGAATCGCAGACTCTCCTCCATAGTGCCGCACTAGACACCATCCCCCGATGGCTGCCGGAGCGTAGGGTAATGTTGAAGTCTTATCATTCTAAAGTAGATCTTGTGTTTTTTTGCGTGTTTGTTAGGATGTATATTTCCTTTTCTATCTACCATCATATGTTGTTTTTAGTATATAGTGGTTGCCATAATAGCAAGAAAACCTTCTTGTATCATTTCATTACAATCCACAGTAGTATTGAAATTATTAATTTTCAATGACATGTAGTAAGTTATTGACATGTATATGCTGGTGGAGCCCTTGTTAGTTGCCAAGTAGTACGTACACTAGCAATTAACATTTTATGTATTTTAAAATGTTAAATATATATCATATAGGAGATTTGATGGACACTTTCTGTAACAATTGATCTCCAAGAGAATTCATATATTCCAAATTTAACACTCCAACATTGAATGTGGCATCATCATTAATCAGTAGTTGCACGATCGATCGAGGTGACTTACTATTCACAAATTCTTGTACATGCATTCCTTCCTACAAGGTCTTTTTATTTGAGACTCTACTTAAAACTCAGCTATAACATACCAACTCTTTTCCATAGCCTCAAACCCTATCCACCACCCCAATCATCGCGATCCCAGACTTCTTCTTCTTCATCCCAGACGAACACTTGAAGTCTTTGACGCCTTCACCTCCTGTAAGGATTCGCCTCCATAGGATCTTCATCGCCCGGAGCTTCGCCCTCGGTTACCGTCCTCACCACCCTCAAAGTTTTTTCCATCGGTGCCACAATAGCCCCCCCCCCCCCCTTGTCGGAGCAAGATGCGCATGAGAGAGCGTCTTGTCGTAGATGCTCCTAGTGGACCGGGCCACCGCCGTAGTGTGCGGTAAAATTGCCGCTTTTTCATTGTAATTTGGATCTAGTGTTTTTTCTTCATGTTTGTTATGATGTTTAGTTCATTTCCTATGCGACATCATATTTTATTATTATTATTATAGTGGTTGCAGGAGTCATCGGAAAACCTTCCTGAAGCATAGTCGGCACCACTAGATTCCATGTCCATTCTTTCAGAATAAGATCAACGAGCACCCACCCATTGCTGAGAGCATGAGCCTTTGCCCGTCGCAACATCAAAAATATGATCTCGCCGCTCATTTCAGGGTCGATCCAACATGGTGTAGTGTAGGACATGCCCCACGCTAAGATATTGGGCCAAGCAATATACCTACAAAAAAAGGAAGTAGACCAAAAGGCCAAGCCCAACTCACCTCGGCCCCACCCTAGCAAGTTGGTCGGATCTATCACAAGTTGTCTGACAGTAATTATTTTCCAGTACTAATATTTAGGCACGTGCTTACCGTGATGATAAAAATACTCTGACTGATATGTCCCACCAACCCCGGTCTAGTAGAATTAATGTAATTCATCTTTTCCGCCCCCACAATACATGCACCACAATTATTGCTCAATAATGACATTATTACATACAACTCCTTTTGGTACAATGGTGGGGGTGGGGTGCGGTGCAGTTGAGCCCTGATATTTATTGCTCAAAATCCACTGCCACTATTACGGTGGCCCGTGATGAGACGGCCGCGGTGCGGGCACAAGGGGAAGGAAAAGCCAGGGAGGGATGGGGTAACAACGACGTTTCCCCCCTTCTTTTTCCCATTGGAGCTGCTCAAAACCCTATCACAGCCACTGCCTGCCAGCCGCGATCGCGCTAAACCCTATGCCTCCGTCACCGTCAAAGCCGCCGCGACCGGCCCTCATTCCCCACCTGTCTAGTGTCCACCCACAGATGTACAGCTACGCCTGCCTGCCTGCCTCCTCCTCCGTTTCATGCGCCGTCGCTCGCGGCCTCCCTTCCCTCCACTGGCCCGGCCATCGGCGCGCTTTCCGCGCATTCCTGGCAGGGGAATGGCCGGGTGCTTGGGGTTCTGCACCTGGGCATCAGTCCTCTAGCCCTTTCATTTTTGGGGTTTTTTTTTTGCCTCCGGGCGTGCTCGCATGACGCTCGTTCGCGATTTTGATTTTCCTCCTTTGCCGTTGCGCAGTTGGTGTGGCCTTTCCATTTTGTGATTTTGGTTCCTATTTTATGCATTTTGGCTGACGGATTATCCCCCCGTGTCTGACTGAATTTTTGTTCTGTGACTGACCGATGCCAGGTTCCTGAGCGATGGAATGGGGAACAACCGGCCAAGTGGGACGCCTTTGACAAGCAGTGGGAACATGGCGAGGGGCAACGCGGAGGCCGTGACGGAAGCTCCCCTCTCTCGGCAACACGAAGGGCCAAATGCTTCAGGTCTGGGGAGCCCGGGTCGGAGCACATCTCTTGAAAAAGAAGTTCTCTATCCTCCTACTATCTCCAATTAATGCCAAGAGGAGGAGTGAGGTGTGGAGGAGCGGCGACGGCTCGGGCCATAGAGAAGGAAGGCAGAGGAGCTACGACTGCGCGAGGGATGCGAGGGAGAAAGAGTAGTAAGCGGAAGATGGAACCCTACCTTGTACCCCGATTGGGGATGAGGCCAGGTTTTCGGGGAATCCATGTGGCATCGGGTATGCGAATTTCCAGTAATGTCCACGGCGGGGTGCTTGAATCACACGCGATGGCATGAGATTTTTACCGCTAGAGGGCCGCAATGGACAACATCCCAGCCACGGTCACTGACAGACGTGAATCACGGACTCCACCATAGTGTCGCACTAGACAGCATCCCCTGATGGCTGCAGGAGCGCAGGGTAAATTTGAAGTTTTATCATTCTAAAGTAGATCTTGTGTTTTATTGCATGTTTGTTAGGATGTCGATTTCCTTTTCTATGTACCGTCATATGTTGTTTTTAGTATATAGTGGTTGCCGTATTCGCGAGAAAACCTTCTTGTTTCATTTCATTCCAATTCATCGTAGTATAGAAATTATTAATTTTCAATGACATGCAGTAAGTTATTGACATGTATATGCTGGTGGAGCCTTGTTAGTTGGCAAGTGGTATGTACACTAGCAATTAAAAATGTATTTTAAAAATGTTAAATACATATCATATAGGTGATTTTATGGACACTTTTTGTAACAATTGGTTTCCAAGGAAATTCGTATTTTCTAAATTTAACACAATGTGGCATAATAATTAATCTGTAATTGCACGATCGATCAAGGTGACTTACTATTCACGAATTGTTGTACATGCATTCCTTGCTACATGCCCTGTTTATTTGAGAGAGACTATGTGTTTATGTACAAGGATGCACACAAGATATAGGATCTTTGGCCCCTCCCAGGCTTGGATCTTACGCGGTCCCCCCTCCCCCCTAGGCACAAAGCCAACCCTACTTAAAGGACTCGGCCATAAATCCTTTTCGTACCAACTCTTTTGCATAGCCACAAACCCTAGCCGCCACCCCAATCCTTGCGATCCCAAACTTCTTCATCCCAGACGAACACTTGAAGTCTCCGCCCCCTCCACAGGATCTTCATTGCCCGGAGCTTCGCCCTCGGTAACCGTCTTCACCACCCTCAAAGTTTTTTCCATTGGGGCCACCATAGTCACCCCTGAGTTGGAGCAAGATGCGGAGCAGAAAGCGTCCCATCGTCGATGCTACTAGTGGGTCGGGTCGCCGCATAAGTGCACGGTAAAATTGCCGGTTTTCATTCTAATTTGGATCTAGTGTTTTTTTCATGTTTGTTATGATGTTTATTTCCTTTCCAATGTTGCATCATATGTTGTTTCTACTATATAGTGGTTGCGGGAGTCGCCAAAAAACCTTCCGTAAGCATAGTCGGAACCACCGGATTCCATGTCCATTCTTTCAGAATAAGCTCAGCGAGCACCCACCCGTTGCTGAGAGCATGAGCCTTCGCCCGTCGCAACATCAAAATTATGATCTCGCCGCTCATTTCAGGGTAGATCCAACAGGGTGTAGGGTAGGGCATGCACAACGCTAAGATCTAGGGCCAGCCAATATACCTACGTAAAAAAGCAAATAGACCAAAAGGCCAAGCCCAACACATCCCAGGCCCCACCCTAGCAATCTGGTCTGATCTGTCACTAGCTGTTTGACCGTAATTATTTTCCAATACAAATATTTAGCACGTGCTTACCGTGATGATAAAAATAGTCTGAGTCGTACGTCCCACCAACTCCGGTCTAGTAGAATTAATGTTCCTCGTCTGTTCTGCCCCCACAATAAATGTGCCGAATTATTGATCAATAATGAAAATATTACATTCAACTCCTTTTGGTCCAATGGTGGGAGTGGGTTGGTGTGGCAAAAAGACATGACATTTATAGCTCAGAAGCCACTGCCGCTATTAAAGTGGGCCGTGACGAGAAAACCGCGGCGCGGCAGAAGGGGAAGGAAGAACCAGGGAGGGATGCGATAACAACGGTGTTTCCCCCATTCTTTCTCCCATGGAGCTTCTCAAAACCCCATCGCAGCCACCGCCGGCCACCCGTGATCGCGCTAAACCCTAGGCCTCTGCCGTCGTCACCGCCGCCACAACCGACCCGCATTCCCCACCTGTCTTGCACCCACCCGAAGAGATACCGCTTCGCCTTCCCGCCCGCCTCCTCCTCTGTTTCAAGCGCCGTTGCTCGGGGCCTCCCTCCCCTCCACGGCCTGGCCGCCGGTGCTCCTTCCGTGCATTACGGGGAGGGGAATGGCCGGGGGCTTGGGGTTCTGCACCTGGGCAGCGGTCCTCGGCCTTTGATTTTGGGGTTTTTTCGCCTCCGAAACGGTGCGTGCTTGCACGGTGCTCATTCGTGATTTCGATTTTCATCCTTCGGCGTCGCGCAGTTGGTGGGCCTTTCCAGTTTTGGATATTGGTTTCTATTTTATGGATTTTGGCTGACAGATTCCCCCCCCCCGATATCGACTGGATGTTTGTTCTGTGACTAACCGATGCCAGGTTCCTGAGCAATGGAATGGGGAACAGCCGACCGAGAGGGGCGCCTTCGACAAGCAATGGGAGGAGCGGCGGCGTCTCGGTCCATAGAGAAGGAAGGCAGAGGAGCTACGACCGTGCGAGGGATGCGAGGGAGAAAGAGCAGTAAGAGGAAGATGGAACCCTAGCTTGTCCCCCGATTGGGGGTGACGCCAGGAATCCGGGGAAACCATGTGGCATACGGCATGCGAATTTCCAGTAATGCCCTCGGTGGGGCGCTGGAATCATAGGCGATGGCACAAGATTTTTACCGCTGGAGGGCTGCACTAGACAACATCCCAACCATGGTCCCTCACATGCGCGAATCATGTACTCCTTAGTGCCGCACTAGACACCATCCACCGATGACTGCCGGAACGCAGCGTAAAGTTGGACTTTTATCATTCTAAAGTAGATATTATGTTTTTTTGCATGTTTGTTAGGATTTCTACTAGTCATTAACCCGTGCAACTGCACGGGCTAGTGTTTCTAAACACAAAAATATTAGTCTCCCACATGTTTCATTAGAATAACGTAAATGTTTTGAATTATTAGCTCTCGAGATATCATAATACTTACTGGTTTTATTAGTTCCCCTCTTCGCATTTAAATATTCATTTGTCGGAACTTGGGTAGTGCACTAAAGATTCATGGTGAAAGAACTTCAATTAACCTAAAGAACCACTAACCATTTAGATAGACAGTATAGAATGGGGTTTACTCATTGCTCAGCATTCTAAGTTCGTTGAACTTGCAGACAAAAATCCTCTTCATATTTCCACGCATTCCCAATTCACAAAATAGAGTCATCCTCTGCAGATATTTATACTATCGTATGTAGTTCAATCGAATGTGTGCTTCACATGCCCTAACAATTCTTATACAATCACCCGATATAAGGACTAACGAAAGTTGTTTTCATGGGTGTCGACAGGTAAGACCCTTTGAATCCCGAAGGTATACAGTTTTTTTAAAATTTGGCAAACAATATTAATAGTTCAAAGAATAGCGATTGTGGCCTAATGGGATCACAGATTGCGAAACTTTCAATGAATCAACTTGTGAATTGAACCATGAGTTTTCTGTAATAGGTATTTATATTGACTACAAACGTCAAATCATGCATTGCAGTAAGAATAATTTAGAGGATGGTATGAAAATAATGCTGATCGGTTTCATTAAATCGTTACGGTAGGTTACCACAAACAGAGGTACACATTCATGTAGCAGATAGTAATCATTGAAAGGACATGATTACATGATACACATATATCAGAGAAACAAATGAAATAACTAATACCAAATATATATATTTCTTTAAAGTTTTCGTTATTCTTGAAATGGTGCTTTTGATATGACCTTAGAAAATTAACCAAGCTACTGAAAGAATGTGAACAAATTTTTACCTTAGAAAAGAGATTATGCACATAAATAATCAACCTATAAGAAAAGCTTGCAAGCCACTGAATGTAATTTATTTAGAGAAAAACTTACTGCACCAGTGGCGAACATAACATCTGAGAGTATGAGTTTCGACAAATCCTCTTATTTGCTTGATAACTAAACTCCCGATGCATTAATAACTTGTTTTTCTTATCACAGGTACCTGATCAAGCTCATCCACACATCAATTTCGAAACATTGAGGAGTGCTACATCAAAATAGAGTGATTCGCTGAAAAGAAAACAATAGAGCAGATGGTCACTGTCGGTTGAGCTGGAGAAATATTTCTGCTAACACTTTGACACCATGAAGTAAATGTCAGAACAGTATTGTTGCTGTTTCCACGTCATACCACACATGTGCCAAATCATAAATCTTGGTGTTCCTTCAGTGTACATGGGAGTTAAATTTTTTGTGAAAACAACCAAATATGCAGCAACTGACATTACAGCTGAAGAATTCATACTACTTGGTTGCAGCATGCTGCTCGGTACTAACAAATCTACCGGCCGAAAATAGCTAATGGGTTCATGGGTGGCCAACTGGCATTACATTATAAGCTAAACACAGTGACACGTGCAAACCTAGTACAGGAAAAAAAATCACACAGAGAACTGAACATTGCTTACTTAGCTATTGTGTGGTGCGTATGCATCCAGTTTGTCCACATTCCAGGACTCTTATTTTCAATACAAAATCTCACTCAAACCTACAGACCATACGTGCATACTTTATTTATGATAAATGCACAGTAGGAATACTAATTCAAGGATATATACGTCATTCAAATTATAAAAAAGAAAACCTTTAATTCACATGAGAATCTAACTTATTGTTGACTCCTCATTTTCTCTTGCGAAGAACTAATAATCACTGATGTTGTCTCTACCGCATCAGATTGGTTAAAAAATCTATATATTTAACAAAAATAATATGAGCGACTTAATCAGCACGTACTTTAATTGTAGAAGGCAAGCCCAGTTTGCAGAGTCTCCAATACTCACCAGACTGATAATTATTTCCAGATCGCTTTACGGAAAAGATAACGGTATTTCACCTGACAGGAACAGGACCAGGAACACTACTTACCTGATGGAGCGTGCTGCATCCCTCTTCTCTGACAGAATTGCCTTCCAACATTGAACACGACCAGACTGGACATGGTAATTGCGTGATGAGCATTAGCAGCAAATCTGTTACTTATTTAGTTCCGACTGATCCCCCATTGGCTTCTTCCTTATGCTTGTTGTTCACTGCCTGATTTGTGAACTGCTGCTACCATTAGTCCTTGGTGGCTGTTTGCAGAAGAGCTTCATCATAAGCCTTGTAGTTCTGGATGCCATTATCCGTTCTCCCTAGAACATGCACACACATTATCGACCACAAACATCGAACCAAAGGCATGCAGGATCTATTCTGAACTTACATCATCGATGCATCAAGTCTCACAGGCTCAGTTCCTGCTGCCTCTACGGAATCCACAAAAAGATAAATCTTGTGAACTGTTATGCGCAAGAAAACCATGACCAAATGGTTATTTATATCTTAACAAACCGAGTCACCTGATCCATTTCCTTACGTGCACAGCCTGGCCCTCTGGTGATTCTTTGCATCAACAGGCTAGGAGAAGGAGGGGATTGGCACCCACGACTGCTGATTGAATCATAGCGGATGGAGATCCATAGATGGGCACTACTTGCGGAATTACCCGGCGGAACAATTCTCCAGGAAAGGCTGATGGAGACACGAACTTGGCTGCTTGATTGAAGGTCAGCTATGCAGCGAAACCAACAGCGAGATTAACGTGGCCGCCGGATTGGCGGTGAGCATGATGGAGATGAAACGATGTAGGGCTCCATATTCCTTCTCTATCGGGATCGTTTCGTGGATAGATTGTAAGGCCGATCGGACAAACGAACTGTCAGAATTAACATGAGCCTCCGAGGGCATTGGGAGACTGAGGAAGCTTCTTCACCATGATTGCCAATTTCAACTTGTCGCCGAATCTAGGAGAAGACGGGCGCTCACTTTTTTTTAGGTAAACGGAGAAGGATCAAGGCCCAAGGGGATGATACTTCACGCAGGTCAAATCTTTGAGGACATGACGCTGATTTCTTTTTATTTTCGTTGGAAACGGGGAGAGTCCAACGGGAAGACAACTCACGTAGGTGGGATAGGAGAATACGCACGCCCTTTTCATCCAATGGGTAAACACACATCATATATTAATCGGATGGTTAAATTTTCTTAATTTTAACAATTAATGTGATGCCTCGTATGGTGCCTCTAATTAGTAAATATAAGATTTAATGTCAAAGTGTTAAATTTAGAAAATATGAATTTTCTTGGAAATCAATTGTTACAAAAAGTGTCCATCAAATCTCCCATATGATATGTATTTAACATTTTAAACTACATAAAATGTTAATTGCTACTGTACATACCACTTGGCAACTAACAAGGGTTCCACTAGCATATACATGTCAATAACTTACTGCATGTCATTGAGAACTAATAATTTCTATACTACGATGGATTGGAATGAAATGAAACAAGAAGGTTTTCTCGTGATTACGGCAACCACTATATACTAAACAACATATAACGGTAGGTAGAAAAGGAAATTGACATCCTAACAAACATGCAAAAAAAATACAAGATCTACTTTAGAATGATAAAACTTTAACTTCACCTTGCGCTCCGGCAGCCATCGGGGGATGGTGTCTAGTGCGGCACTATGGAGGAGTCTGCGATTCGCGTCTGTCAGTGACCGTGGCTGGGATGATGTCCAATGCGGCCCTCCAATGGTAGAAATCTCGTGCCATCTCCTGTGATTCCAGCGCCTCTCCGAGGTCATTACTGGAAATTCGCATACCAGATGCCACATGGCTTCCTCAGATTCCTTGCCTCATCCCCAATCGGGGGACAAGCTAGGATTCCATATTTCTCTTAGTACTCTTTCTACCTCTCATCACTCTCGCATCCCTCGCAGTCGTAGCTCCTCTGCCTTCCTTCTCTATGGCCCGAGCCGCCTGAGGGAGTCCTGGACTAGGGGGTGTCCGGATAGCCGAACTATCATCTTTGGCCGGACTCCTAGACTATGAAGATACAAGATTGAAGACTTCGTCCCGTGTCCGGATGGGACTTCCCTTGGCGTGGAAGGCAAGCTTGGCGATACGGATATGTAGATCTCCTACCATTGTAACCGACTATGTGTAACCATAACCCTATCCGGTGTCTATATAAACCGGAGGGTTTTAGTCCGTAGGACGAACAACAATCATACCATAGGCTAGCTTCTAGGGTTTAGCCTCTCTGATCTCGTGGTAGATCTACTCTTGTACTACCCATATCATCAATATTAATCAAGCAGGAGTAGGGTATTACCTCCATCGAGAGGGCCCGAACCTGGGTAAAAACATCGTGTCCCTTGTCTCCTGTTACCATCCGCCTAGACGCACAGTTCGGCACCCCCTACCCGAGATCCGCCGGTTTTGACACCGACACCGCCACTGCTCCTTCGCGCCTCACTCCTCCTATTGGCATTAATTGGAGATAGTAGGAGGATACATACCTTTTTTTCAAGAGATGTGCTCTGACCTAGGCTCCCCAGCCCCGACGCGCCTGGACCTTTGTGCTGCCACAAGTGGGGAACTTCCGTCATGGCCTCCGTGTTGCCTCTCACCATGTTCGCACTACTTTTCTAAGGCACCCCTCTCGGTCGGTTGTCCTCCATTCCGTCGCTCAGGAACCTGGCATCGGTCAGTCATAGAACAAAAATTCAGTCAGACACATGGGGAAAATTGATCAGCCAAAATCCACAAAATATGAACTGAAATCCCAAACTGGAAAGGCCACACCAACTGCGAAGGAAGAAAGTCAAAAATGACGAACGGTTTACGTGTGAGCACGCACCTTTCCGGAGGCGAAAAACCCAAAAAAGTCACAGGCCGGGGACCGATGCCCAGGTGCGGAACCCTTAGCCCCTGGAACAAGCAGAAGGTGCCAGCGTACGGGCCCATGGATAGGAGGGAGGCCCCAAGCGACGGCGCGCGAAACAGTGGAGGAGGCAGGCGGGCGAAGCGTTATCTCCGCAGGTGGGCGCAAGATAGGCGGGGAATGCGGGCTGGTCATGTTGGCGGTGACGGCGACGGAGCCCTAGGGTTTAGCATGATTGCGAGTGGCGTGCAGCGGCTGCGATGGGGTTTTGAGTAGCTCCGGTGGGAGAAAGAAGGGGCAACGCCATTATTACTGCGTTCCTTCCTGGCTCTTCCTTCCCCTTCTCCCGTGTCGTGGCCATCTCGTCATGGGCCACTGTAGTAGCGACAGTGCCTTCTGAGCTGTAAATGTCAGGTCTCTCCCCCACCTCACCCCACCCCCACCATTGGACCAAAAGGAATTGAATGTAATAATGTCATTATTGAGCAATAATTGTGGCGCATTTATTATGGGGGCGAAACAGACGAAGGACATTAATTCTACTAGACCGGAGTTGGTGGGACGTATAGGTCAGAGTATTTTTGTCATCACGGTAAGCACGTGCCTAAATATTAGTATTTTAAAATAATTACGGTCAAACAACTAATGATAGATCAGACCAGATTGCTAGGGTGGGCCGAGGTGAGTTAGGCGTGGCCTTTTCGTCTATTTCCTTTTTTGGTAGGTATATTGGTTGGCCCTACATCTTACGGTGGGGCATGTCCTACCCTACACCTTGTTGGATCTACCCAAAAATGAATGGTGAGATCATTTTTTTGATGTTGTGACGGGCAAAGGCTTATGCTCTCAGCAACGGGTGGGTGCTCGTTGAGCTTATGCTGAAAGAATGGCCATGGAATCGGGTGGTTCCGACTATGCTTCAGGAAGGTTTTCCAGTGACTCCCGCAACCACTATGTACTAGAAACAACATATGATGCCGCATAGGAAAGGGAATAAATATCATAACAAACATGAAAAAAACACTAGATCCAAATTAGAATGAAAAGGCGGCAATTTTACCATGCACGACAGCGGCGTCCCGATCCACTAGGAGCATCGATGACATGATGCTTTCTCCAGTGCATCTTGTTCCAACTCAGGAGGGGCTATGATGGCACCGATGGGAAAAACTTCGAGGTTGGTGAGGCCGGTGACCGAGGGCGAAGCTCCGGGCGATGAAGATCCTGTGGCGAATCTTTACCGGAGGTGGAGGCATCAAAGACTTCAAGTGTTCATTTGGGATGAAGAAGAAGAAGTCTGGGATCGCGAGGATTGGGGTGGCGGCTAGGGTTTGGGGCTATGGAGAAGCGTTGGTATGAAAATGATTTATAGCCGAGTCTTTCAACTAGGTTTTGCTCTGGGCCTAGACGGAGGGGGGCCGCGTAAGCCCCAAGCCTGGGAGGGGCCCAAGATCCTATATCTTGTGTGCATCCCTATACATAAGCACATTGTGTGTCTCAAATCGATCATAAAAAGGCCCTGTAGCCAGGAATGCATGTACAAGAATTTGCGAATAGTAAGTCGCCTCGATCGATCGTGCAATTACCGATTAATGAGTATGCCACACTCAATGTTGGAGTGTTAAATTTAGAAAATATGTATTTTCTTGTAAATCAATTGTCACAAAAAGTGTCCATCAAATCTCCATATGATATGTATTTAACATTTTTAAACTACATAAAATGTTAATCTCTAGTGTACGTACCACTTGGCAACTAACAAGGGCTCCACCAGCATATACATGTCAATAACTTACTACATGTCATTGAGAATTAATAATTTCTATACTATGATGAATTGGAATGAAATGAAACAAGAAGGTTTTCTCGCGATTATGGCAACCACTGTATTCTAAAAACAACATGTTACGGTAGATAGAAAAGCAAATAGACATCATAACAAACATGCAAAAAAACACAAGATCAACTATAGAATGATAAAACTTCAACTTTACCCTGCGCTCCGGCAGCCATCGAGGGATGGTGTCTAGTGCGGCACTATGGTGGAGTCCACGATTCGCGCATGTCAATGATCGTGGCTGGGATGTTTTTAGTGCGGTAAAAATCTTGTGCCATCGCCTGTGATTCCAACGGCCCGCCGAGGGCATTACTGGAAATTCACATACTCGATGCCACATGGCTTGCCTAGATTCCTGACCTAATCCCCGATCGGGGGACAAGCTAGGGTTCCATCTTCCACTTACTACTCTTTCTCCCTCGCATCCCTCTCGCATCCTTCGCACAGTCGTACCTCGTCTGCCTTCCTTCTCTATGGCCCGAGTTGCCGCCGCTCCTCCGCGCATCACTCCTCCTCTTGGCATTAATTGGAGATAGTAGGAGGATAGAGACCTTTTTTCAAGATATATGCTACGACCTGGGCTTCCTGGACCCAACGTGCCTGGCCCTCCGTGCTGCCGCAGGGGGGGGGCACACGGCCTCCGCGTTGCCCCTTGCCATGTTGCCACTGCTTGTCGAAGGCGCCCCTCTCGGCCGGCTGTTCCTCATTCCGTCGCTCAGAACCTGGCATCAGTCAGTCACAGAACAAATATTCACTCAGACACTACTGAAAAAATCCGTCAGCCGAAATCCATAAAACAGGAACCAAAATCCCAAACTGGAAAGGCCTCACCAACTGCGTGATGTCGAAGGAAGAAAATCGAAATCGTGAAGGAGCGCCGTGCGCGCATGCACCAGTCTGGAGGCTAAAAACCCCCAAAAATCAGAGGCCGAGAACCATTGCCCAGGTGCGCAACCGCAAGCTCCCGGCCATTCCCCTCCCAAGAACGCGCAGACGGGTTGCAGGGGCCGGGCCCGTGGAGGGGAGGCAGGCCACGAGCGATGGCGCACGAAACAGAGGAGGTGGTGGGCGGGTGGGCAAACGGTATCTCTGCGGGTGGGCGCAAAACAGGTGGGGAATGCGGGCCGGTCGTGGTGGCGGTGACGGCGGCGGAGGCCTAGGGTTTAGCGCGATCGCGGGTGGCGGGCGGCTACCGCGATGGGGTTTTGAACAGCTCCAGTGGGAGAAAGAAGGGGGAAACGATGTTGTTACTGTGTCCCTCCCTTGCTCTTCCTTCCACATCTGCCCGCGCCGCGGGTGTCTTGTCACAGGCCAATGTAGTAGCGACATTGGCTTCTGGGCTATAAACGTCAGGTCTCTCCCCCACCCCACACCACCCCCGCCATTGGACCAAAAGGACTTGAATGTAATAATGTCATTATTGAGCAATAATTGTGGCGCATTTATTGTGGGGGTGGAAAAGACGAAGGACATTAATTCTACTAGACCGGTGTTGGTGGGACGGTAAGCACGTGCCTGAATATTAGTATTGGAAACTAAGTACGGTCAAACAACTGGTGATAGATCAGACTAGATTGCTAGGGTGGGGCCGAGGTGAGTTGGGCTAGGCCTTTTGGTCTATTTCCTTTTTTGGTAGGTATATTGGGTGGCCCTAGATCTTAGGGTGGGGCATGCCCTACCCTACACCTTGTTTGGTCTACCCTGAAATGAGCGGCGATCATATTTTTGATGTTGCGACGGGCGAAGGCTCATGCTCTCAGCATCGGGTGGGTGCTCGCTGTGATTATGCTGAAAGAATGGACATGGAATCGGGTGGTTCCGACTATGCTTCAGGAAGGTTTTCTGGTGACTCCCACAACCACTATATAATAGAAACAACATATGATGCCGCATGGGAAAGGATTAGCAAAAGACACGTGCGTTGCAACGGAAGAAAGACAACTGCTACCGTGTAAACCTAGGGCAAAATTTTAAATATGGTCCAGCTCCAGCTTGTGCACCACAGGTTTGGATGGCATGCTCGCACCATCCCGACTCCTGCCTAGCACTGCCTTGCCCATTAGTGTTGGTCCTCACCTCACGGCTAATATCCGGGAGTGGGCTTGTCGTGTGCTAGCCGACCCCTTCAAAATATTCGCCATGTGAGGTCTTAGTCAACCTTTTATGTTGGTTTCCCGCACTCGCCGCCATGCATTGACTCAACATCAATTGTTTCCAACATAGAACTTTAGAATCGACAAGAATATCAAGAGGCATTTCTTTATTAAAGGTACTTGGCTTTTGTACGGCTATGTCAATCTCTTTATCTTCTGGAACGAATGCTAATTCACTCTTTTTCTTCCTTGACCTCCCAAATCTAAGTTCAGCACTACCGTTGATGGAGCAACTATCTTAAAACACATAAATACTCAAATGTTTGTGATGGACAAAAACCACTCATGATCAAATCATTGGCTTCCTCAGATGAAGCATCATGGGAATAACTTGTTTCAACTCCTGGAAATAGCATCAAGTGTTAGCATAATATTAACAAAACAAATCTACAACGTCACTTGTAAAACCAACAAAAGGGGGAAAAGCGAACTACGATACTTTCATTGAGGAGGCACATCCTAATCCTTTGTCCATTGTCCCTCGACAACTCTAATCTAGACGATCTGTTCCAGTTTTTGCATATAAGATGTAATATTAGACACAGTAGATAAATGCAGATTTCGTCACTAAAACATGCATCTGCGTTGCAATGAGGAAAAATAATTCCTTCTATGTCTCTAGCTTATGGCCCCAGGTGTTGCAACATCATAAAAGAAAAGGAAAAACGCTTGACTTTACAGTTCATATATTCTTTGTTTAGTTCTATATATAAAATATATCATAAGGGATATCGACAAATAGCAATACAACAATCAATCAGGTTTAATAGGGGTGTTCTTGCATTAGATTCATCAATTTTGAATATGCAACCCAACATGTGTACGTAGTCCCCTAATAATGAAAGATAAAATGGAGAGGAAACTCTTAATAAACTTTGTAATAATATATAAGAATGATTGTAGCAGTAAGATTAATAAAGTAGCATCTTTTAGAAGGAAATAAAACTACACGCAAGTATTCTTTCTTCTTCGTGAATATATAACTTAATGCATTTTATTATCTAAGTCATGAACTTTACGCTCGCCTTGAATGATATATATGCTATCAGATATATGTTGTTTTATTCCTATGTCAATCGTGATTTTACATAATCTGATCAAAAGACATTGCCCTGCCATAGTTGTTTTTATCACACTTTTTTTGAGAGAGTTTTTATCACACATTACCTCAAACACATGATGCGCAGCTTTAAAAGGTAACTGAACGCTGATGTTAAATTCATGGTCTACTCTGAAAACTTGACTCCACGAGGTTTCAAACAGAAGGCAAACAACAAGCCGGCCAGCCACACGCACTCATAGCACGCCGGCCGCCAACATGCACGCACAAACCTGAAGGCGGCCGAACACCACGCGCGCCGGTCGACTGGGCATCCTCTCGCAGCCAGAACTCAAGCACATCAGGCGGACAACATCACACACACACACGCACAACATGCGGCCAACATTACGCACGCACAACACGCCAGACGGCTGTCTCGCCTAAAACGACGCAGCCCGGCCACGCAGCCGCCGTGCTACCTAGCCCGCTCCCTTCCCACTTCATCAGAAAAAACGGGGCCACAAGCAGCGTCATCTTCTCGTCTGCGTTGTTTGCAAAGACTATCCCCCTAATCTCTCATCATCAGTTCAGCTGCCGGGATTCAGGATTCCAGCCGTCCAGGATTCTCCTGTTTGCCCATCCAGCCGCCCCTTCTTCCTTGTGCAGTTTTCATTCCCTAACCAGCATTGGATTCTCAAGCTGTGGCGGCGAGCAGGGTGCGTATCCATTAATGGTGTGACTGCAGGAGCAGGAAGGGAAAGGGCGCATATGGCCGCAGGCAGCTCGCCGACCTGCACCCGAGTGGCGGGTCACGGAAGGGCGGAGACCAACAGTCCGGCAGAGTTGAGTACTTCAGAGCGCGATTGGCATGTAAGCCTCGATCCACCATGAACTCCCAATTCCCCACAGATGCCCCTGCCTTCTCTTTGCGATCTTCCATATCGATCTGGGCTATCATCCCTCGATTGGGGTCGCGATCCGCCCAACGATCCACCTTGACCCCACCTCGTACCCGATCTTCGATTAGGGTCGATCGACCCCGGGTCGGGGAACGCACCCTCGACCCGCGAACCCTGGCTACTATCTACGTCCTAGCTGGCCTCGTCATGGCGCACCCTAGTTGTTGCTGATGCATGCAATGGCTGCCACCACAGTGCGAGTGCTTAGTCCGTCGCACGCCTCCTCTGGCCGGCCGCTGCATGTCTTCTCGGGCCGGCCGCCGCGAGCACTGTATGCTGCGCTCGATTTATGTCACGGTCGATGCCCACCGCCCTCGTTCCTTCTGGTGTACAGAGAGAGGGAGGGCGAAGGTGCAGCGAGAGAGAGGAGAATTCCTTGCCGCATCGGCGACCCAGCCTGCTTCGGCGCACTCAGCCTCGCCATCTCCTTGCCGCATCGGCCATGTGTAGATCTATTTTTTTAATCTCAGCCGTCAATCTTCATGATTAACACAAAATCAACGGATATGAAGAGATGACGTATGGAGAACTATGAAAGGTTTCGTCTTTTAATATTAGGTATAGATATAGATATTTTAAGTGTCAACTTGATTTCGATCAGGTCAAAAGCTGGAATTTAATTCTTTTGCAAAAACTTGTTAGAAACCCGTGACTTGAAGGGTACCGTCCTCTCGTGGGTTTGATAACTCACGGTCAACTACTGGGAAAAAGGCGAGAATCCTTTATGCTCCTTTACTCTATCACTAAAGGGACTAATCAATCGGGTGTCGTCCTGTAATGGTTGGGGCTCAGGCGGTCGGACGAGGGTGCACGGCGTGTGTTGGGTCACTTTTCCTCGGTCCGATATGTGGGGTGTATCCGGCTCGATCGTTGGTGTCTCAACCTCTAACAAACCTGGGCCGCTGAGGCTGTATAGTGAGGGGATGTTCGGGAACGGTGCTATGTTTGCGCTAACCGGAGTCGTATGAGCAACTCCAAGCTTAATTACTGCTCGTCCTCGAGTAGGTAAATGATAAAAACAGAATTTTTGATGTTGAATGCTACCTAACATGTTTATCATGTAATCTCTTTACCGTATAAATATTGAGAAATGATGAATTAACAACATCAACATAATAATATCTGTAACACCCCCAGTGTTAAGCCACAGTAATCTCCCTCTAATGGTGGTCATCATGCTTAACTAAGCCAAATTGCCACTTGTCCAAAAATCAAGTCCAATTCAATTCAAATTGCATGTAAAATATTTACATCCTCAGTCATGCAAGAAACATAGTTCATATTATGGCAAATATTCCATAAATAATTGTCATGATGAAACCAACCTTTTTTGGATTCCCAAAGTGCCCCTGGATTTTAAAACAGTGGTCTAGCAGCCCTTTTCAGCTCTTTTAAATGCCAGCAAAATTCAAATGGTTTTCGAACTGCCTCAAACCTTTTATGCCAGCTCAGAATATTGCAAAGTATTTAATGTGGCAAGTGACACTTTTTACAAAAGTCATTTGGTGCTCCATTAAAATGCAAAACAGTAGATAAAATGGAAAGGACAGAAAAGGGGGAAAACTGATTTTGCACTCAGCTGGCCCAGCCTAATCCAGCAGTCATCTCCCTCCTCCACCCCTCTGTGTCGGCCGCCAGCGCGCGCACGCCATGGCCCCCCAACGCGATGGCCGACAGTAGCCGCTACAGTAGCTCCAGGAGGCGCATATGGTCGCCCTCGACCTCCCCATCCACCCCCGCGACTAACCCTAGCGCTACTCGCCCCAACCCCTCTCCCTTGCTCGTTTCTGAGCTCGCCCGAGCACCACTATACAAGCGCCGCCATCGCTCACGTGGCCATCGGCTACTCCTCGCCACGCGAACATGTCCCGAGGCACCGTCGTCCTCTTCTGCACCAACCACAAGCACCAGGTCGAGCGAGTGGCCATCGGTTAATTCCTTTCACTGTCCTGATTCATTCTTTTTTATTCCTTTATCAGTTTTTATTTCGTATTATGATGCATTTAGAGTTGAAATGTTATTTATTCATTCTGTTGTAGCTCTATATTGTCGGTACTGCACCCTAATCACTAGAGGAGGAGGTGCAACCTGCTTTAGGGAGCACCTTGGTGGTATACCAGGTGAAGTGAGGGTGTGCCCAAATGTTCCAAGAAATGTGTGTGCTGCAATGAGGGACTCCCGGGATGACGCAAGGCGGAAGAAGAGGGAAAAGACAAATCGTAAGCTCCGCTTGGAATGAGATATCATGGAAGGGTTGTACCACGGAGAAGGGGTGATAAATATCAAAGAAGATGATGTTGAACAGATTCAGACCGCACTTCGGGAGACACTAAGAGACAAGAATATCTCCCGTGCAGGAAGACTAACGGGTTGATGTATAGGAATCTGAAGTGAAGGTCTCTATTCGATTCAAGACTTTTGATGCAAGACTGAAGGGTTGAAGAACAGGAAGTCCGAATTGCACTTTCTGTTTGTATTTTGGGGTTGGCATATTTGAACTTTGAATTCCTTGTTAAGTTCATCATGAACTGTAATTCTGAACCGTTATGGACATTCATTTGGACTCTTAATCTGGACTATTAAGTCGCATGTTAATCTAGACTATCATGTTACTTTCCGAATGGTTGCTGCTCTCTGAATTGTTGGACTATGCTACTTTCTGAATGGTTGTCGCTGGAGTGTTAATTTTCCGTCTGACGTGTAATGATTTGATGAATAAATTTTGCTGTATGATTTTTGGATGCATATTTTCCTAAAGATTATGATATTCATTTGTTGTTCTGTTGTATTTCAAATTTCTAGGAAAATTTCGTTCAATTTTCGTCTAATTTTCGTTCAGTTTTCGTCCCAAATTCAAATTTTCGTTTGTGATTTTCGTCCGAAATTCTCCGAATTATTTCGAAAAAACAAATTTCGTTCATTTCGTTCAGCGGCGGAAAAACAAAATCCAAAATTCTGGCCGGGACTAAAGGCTTAGTCTCGGCTGGCAGCTTGAACCGGGACTAGAGGATGACCTTTAGTCCCGGTTTGATCAACCAACCAGAACTAAAGGTCCCCCTCCTGCAAAAGCTGCTGCTCTAGCTGTTGGGCGGGGGATGTTAGTTCCGGTTGGTGGATCCAACCGGGACTAATCCATTCTTTAGTCCCGGGCCCAAAAATGGCTGAGACTAAAGCCCTGTATCAAAAGTCTGTTATCTACTAGTGATATGTCTCGTAAGATTCTAACCCGTGCGAGAGCATGGGTTGGACTAGTTATTAACAGTAAGATTACATCCATTGGTACGGACAACCATGTATGAGCCAATCAATTTCTTGGTTTAAAACTTTGTTATCTTTATTTCATCTTCTTTTTTTCGTTTCCTGTGAAGTTGTTGTAAAATTACATACTTAGGACGCCGAATTAAGGTAGTATTTTAATTTTTTTGCGACAAAAGTATTTAATTTCTTTGATAAGCTTCATTTCTCAATAGATTCTTTGATAAGCTTCATTTCTCAATAGAACCTACCGGTTTCAGTTTGTTCATCATCTTCTAAAAATTTAAAGTTTGGCCCATCTTATACATTAATTAGGCCATTTCCCTAAAATAGAAGACGAGAATGACTCTATAAATAGAGTGCGGATGAGATATAGAAAAACTGTTAGAGAGTGAAAATATATAGAAAGTGATTTTTATGCAAATGACTCTCCAAATGATGATTTAGAGAGTGCGATTTATTAGGAAGGCCCTTAGAGATGCCCTTTATTTGTTATCGTATATGTATTTCATCACATATGATTGTTATCGGTTTGATATCTAAATAAATCCTAGCATTTTCATCAAAAAAATATGTAAATCCTAGCTCCCTCCGCCCCTGACCACACACGTACGGCACTGACGGAGCGGGCATTGACGTACGGCCGCGAGAGTCCGACCTATAGGTGTGACGGACAATTAATGCCGGATGAAGAAAATACAGATACTGACACTGAGTGGACATGAGGAGAGCTAGCACGTGGCCTTACGACGAGCAGATTTTAGTTTCTCCTGTCCTGAGTGCAGGCAAAGCGCGTCTGGTGGAAGGTGGTACGAACCACACAACGCTTAGCGGCGACGTACGGAAGGCAAACATGAGTCTCTTCTTGTGGTTAGAAATGTAAGAAGCCGTCCATTTTCTTTTCTACTGCATCTGCAGACTGCAGCGACCCAAGCAAAGCGAGCCCTCTCCCATTCTTTCCTTCCTTCCTTTCCGGCGATCCGGCCTGTGTGTTGTGCCCCCGGCCTGTCATGATGCGGCGAGCCTTGAGAGAGAATGGGGCCGCTGCTGTCTCCAAGGCCGCCATCTCCTCCACACTAGTCGCTGTGGTATCGGCGACGTTGAGCCTGGAAACCAAACTCATGGCCCTGGCACTCGCATTGGGCGGCCTCTACCTGATCCAGCGTGTCCAATATGGTGCGATGGCGGCCATATGGTGCCGTCGCTCGGGGCACTGACTCGTCCAGTATGGTGCGATGGCGGCCTACTATCTTCCCGTTCCTCTCGTGTTTTATGCTAGCTACCAAAGCTGTGTCCTCCACCTCCCACTCCCACATCCATGAGTATACCCCTTCGCTCGTGGTCGGCGTTTTCTACATGTTTCACTTGAGTCTTCCATTAGTTCAAGAGTATGCACTGCTTCTCACCAACATGAGAGCCTATTCTCTCCACGACCGTCCACAAGATGGTTACAATTATCTCATGTGGCTAGTCTTCCTTGGTTGGGTAGATTGGGGAATTATTCTAGATTTGGCTCGGTGCTGTCGGTGGCCGGTACTGTACCGACTTGTGAAGATGAATCCACATTTTTTCTTGCCGTTCACTCTATTTGCTCTATTTGCTTATGAGAAGTGCTTCGTACCTCCCCCCAACAAAACGTAGAAGGGCAGAAAGGTCATACGAAAGAAACGTATACCCACCTCGTATCATAGACGTACAATCCCGGTCATACGAGTACACGTGAATAATAAGAAGAAGAAAAAACTTGCACGACCACTCGATCGATCCCGCCTGCCGCCCGACTAGAGAGGAAAGGAAAACCGCTGATCGATCTGGCCTGCCGCACGGCGATCACGCGGCGGCTGATCTGGATCGTCGCGGGTGGGCTGAGGAGTGGAAGACCGCCATCGCCGGTGGCCGGCCTGGTGTTGGACGTCGCCGTTCTCCGCATCGACGGCCGCCTCTAACCATCCCGACCTCCCACGCCGGCGGTTCCAACCCCGTTGTCTCCCACGTCGCGGTCGGCGGTTAGGGAAGTGGCCAGCCACGTCTTGAACGTCGCCGTCTTCCGCAACGACGCCGCATCCGCCGCCTGTAACCGTCCGGACGTCCCACGGCGCGTACAACACTCGTCCAAGACGCCGACGTTGACCTAACTCGTCCGCCGCCGCGGATCCGTCAGGTACTCCTCACTGTCCACTTCCGGTTCAGTCCCCACTAGGAATTCATGTGGTCTTCACCTGTGTTCAGATGTGCAACGGTGGTGCTGTACTTGCCATTCATCACTAGATGGATGTTTGTGTTCAGTTACACTGCACGCTCGCCATTCAGGTGGTGGTTCTAGAGTGGTCTTAATTGTGTTTGGTACCAAGAAAACAAATAAATTCTAGTTCTACATAAATCCCAATGCTCTCTCTGCTTCAGTTTTGTTTCTTGCACTGGCCAAAGATTGGATCTCTACTAAGCTTGCAGTTCCTGTTCCTGCCGTATGGTGGATCCAGCAGCAGGCAGCAGTACCCCCCACATGCCATTAATTCCTTGTAGTAGCATGTTACTTGCTCTAGCTTAGAATTGACTCAACTAGCAAAGGTTTCACATGAGTTGTACGTGTGTAGTTCAAGGGTTGGAAGCTGGAACCTGGAGATGTGTGAACTAGATGAGCCAGCTTGGACTTGGACTCTGGAGCACTGGGCATTATTCATTGGCTGGCCATGATTAAGAAATTGCTTCTCCTCAGGCCCTCTTTAAGTGGGGGTGAAGCAAATTGTGCACTGCTCTAGGCCTTGTAGACAGTAAACAAATGTGGTGAGCCTGCAAGCACATTGCCATGTGCAGCAGCCAGCTTCCCACATCTCCATTCCATTAGGCTTCTCTGATGAAGCAGCTATGTCCAGGGATCACTGCCTTAGATGTCTGCAGTTAGCACGGCTAGATACCTTTCTTGCACTGCTAAAGTTGCGCCATCTTGTTCTGAAGCATGCTCAAAGTTTCTACCACATGTAGGGTATCTTCATCACATAGTTGCCTCAGTTCCTGTGGGTACTACTTGCATTGCATTTTGTCAGGGGCTCAGAGTTCTGTGCCTGAGCCTAAGTAGTTTGTCTGGCTTTACACTTTAAAGGGCGCCAAGGTGGAATTTCTGTCCCTCGAGTAGATGAGTTAGATCTACAAAGAAATCATTTTAAATGCTCATAGGTTAAATGTTGCAATTTATTCATCTATATGTCCCAGTGCATGAACTTAGAATTTAACGTGGGATAATGTGTTTTTCAATTATGTGCAGTGTTGGTAGTAACGTGTGTTTAAATGGACGAAGAAACCTCATTTACGGCCGATGATAATGGTACAAATGATGTCGGTCGGACCGATAACGATCCTAGTAATGAAGAAGATGACAGCAGCGATAACGATTCATGGTCATCATATGATATCTTACCTTCAGAGGATTTTTCAAATAATGAACATGGTGCAGATAGTGAAAACGTAAGTGAAGTCTATTTGATTCTAGTTTTCAATTTGCAGAGTACCATATGTGTAATAACTTGTCTGTGTTTATAATTTACAGGAAGATGTGGACGTTAGGAATGAGCAAAATAATTTGGAGGAATCGTGGGCCGATAACTTGAGCCAGGTTTGTTCAAACGTTTTGTACCGCGCGCGGTAGTTTGTAATAGATCATAAACACTGACATAGTTTCATATGTAATTTTGTAGGAGGGTTCAGATGGTCCCGATGGTGGTGACGACGAAGCAGAGATGGACATTGAGGAGGCTCAATACCAGCAGCGCGTGTTGGAGACACATTGGAAGGTCATGGCTATGACTTTTCGGTCACAAGGGGATGCATATATATTCTACAACAGGCACGCCAAAGAAAATGGGTTCAGCATCAGGAGAGAGAAGGTGAAACGAGGGAAGGGTGCTTCAGGAATAATACGGTTCAGGCGGTTTGTCTGCTCTAGGGCAGGGAGAAGGCAGAGGAAATTCATAACCATGGAGGGTCGCACCCGCAGGCTTAGACCCGAGACTCGATGCGAGTGCGGTGCGCAGATGGTGGTGAAATTGGACAGGGCACGAGGAGTTTGGTTTGTCGCGTCATTCGTAGATGATCACAACCATGCGATGGCTCGACCCGACGAGGTTCCTTTTTTGTGGTTACACAGACGGATTGGAGATGGCACGAGGGCAGAGATACTGGCTATGCAAGGGGCTGGAATCACGCAAGCCAGTTTGCATATTTTTCCGACGCTCGATGCATTTTCTACGATTTTCCCGGTGAAAAAGCCCGAAACAATGGCCGGACGTGACGCAACGTTGGTTTGGTGTCCGATTTCGTTCAAACCTTGCGTGGTGGCCTACGTTGGCCGTGCCCACATGTGTGCACAGTTTCGTGCACTTGCATGCATGCGATCACGTAGACCTTGTGCAACCAGCAACGTATCGATCTGCCGGAGAGGGGTTCCGAAGTACTTTTTTTCATCTTCGCCAAATGGCCCGAAACTTTTTCCACTCGCTCGCGTCACCATCGGCATCACGCACGCCAGTTTGCATATTTTTCCCACGCTCAATGCATTTTCTATGATTTTCTCGGTGAAAAAGCCCCGAAATAGTGGCCGGACGTGACGCAACGTTGGTTTGGTGTCTGATTTCGTTCAATCCTTGCGTGGTGGCCTACGTTAGCCGTGCCCACATGTGTGCACACTTTTGTGCACTTGCATGCATGCGTTCACGTACACCATGTGGTACCAGCACGGTTTCGGTCTACCGGAGGGGGTTCTGAAGTACTTGTTTTCGACTACGCCGACCGGCCCCAAACTTTTTCCACTCGCTGCCATCACCATCGGCATCACGCATGCCAATTTGCATATTTTCCCCATGCTCAATGCTTTTTCTATGATTTTCTCATTGAAAAAGCCCCGAAACTGTGACCGGACATGACGCAACGTTGGTTTGGTGTCTGATTTCGTTCAATCCTTGCGTGGTGGCCTACGTTGGTCGTGCCCACATGTGTGCAAACTTTCGTGCACTTGCATGCATGTGATCACGTATACCATGTGATACCAACACGGTTTCGGTCTACCGGAGTGGGTTCCAAAGTACTTTTTTTCCGACTCCGTCAATCGGCCCCAAACTTTTTCCACACGCTGGCATCACCGTCGGCATCACGCAAGCCAGTTTGCATATTTTTCCGACGCTCGATGCATTTTCTACAATTTTCCCGGTGAAAAAGCCCCAAAACAATGGCCGGACGTGACGCAACGTTGGTTTGGTGTCTGATTTCGTTCAAACCTTGCGTGGTGGCCTACATTGGCCGTGCCCACATGTGTGCACAGTTTCATGCACTTGCATGCATGCGATCACGTAGACCTTGTGCAACCAGTAACGTATCGATCTGCCGGAGAGGGGTTCCGAAGTACTTTTTTTCATCTTCGCCAAATGGCCCGAAACTTTTTCCACTCGCTCGCATCACCATCGGCATCACGCACGCCAGTTTGCATATTTTTCCCACGCTCAATGCATTTTCTATGATTTTCTCGTGAAAAGCCCCAAACAAAGGGCGGACGTGACGCAGCGCTGGTTTGGTGTCGATTTCGCTCAATCCTTGCGTGGTGGCCTCGTTAGCCGTGCCCACATGTGTGCACACTTTTGTGCACTTGCATGCATGCGCTCACGTACACCATGTGGTACCAAAGACGGTTTCGGTCTCCGGAGGGGGTTCGAAGTACTTGTTTTCGACTCGCCGACCGCCCCAAACTTTTTCCACTCGCTGCCATCACCATCGGCATCACGCATGCCAATTTGCATATTTTCCCCATGCTCAATGCTTTTTCTATGATTTTCTCATTGAAAAAGCCCCGAAACTGTGACCGGACATGACGCAACGTTGGTTTGGTGTCTGATTTTGTTCAATCCTTGCGTGGTGGCCTACGTTGGTCGTGCCCACATGTGTGCACACTTTCGTGCACTTGCATGCATGTGATCACGTATACCATGTGATACCAACACGGTTTCGGTCTACCGGAGTGGGTTCCGAAGTACTTTTTTTCCGACTCCGCCAATCGGCCCCAAACTTTTTCCACACGCTGGCATCACCGTCGGCATCACGCAAGCCAGTTTGCATATTTTTCCGACGCTCGATGCATTTTCTACAATTTTCCCGGTGAAAAAGCCCCAAAACAATGGCCGGACGTGACGCAACGTTGGTTTGGTGTCTGATTTCGTTCAAACCTTGCGTGGTGGCCTCGCTGGCGTGCCCACATGTGTGCACAGTTTCATGCACTTGCATGCATGCGATCACGTAGACCTTGTGCAACCAAGAACGATCGATCGCCGGAGAGGGGTTCAAGTACTTTTTACATCTTCGCCAAATGGCCCGAAACTTTTTCCACTCGCTCGCATCACCATCGGCATCACGCACGCCAGTTTGCATATTTTTCCCACGCTCAATGCATTTTCTATGATTTTCTCGGTGAAAAGCCCCAAACAAATGGCGGACGTGACGCAACGTTGGTTTGGTGTCCGATTTCGTTCAATCCTTGCGTGGTGGTTTACGTTAGCCGTGCCCACATGTGTGCACACTTTTGTGCACTTGCATGCATGCGCTCACGTACACCATGTGATACCAAAGACGGTTTCGGTCTCACCGGAGGGGTTCTAGTACTTTTTTTACCACGCCGACCGCCCCAAACTTTTTCCACTCGCTGCCATCACCATCGGCATCACGCATGCCAATTTGCATATTTTCCCCATGCTCAATGCTTTTTCTATGATTTTCTCATTGAAAAAGCCCCGAAACTGTGACCGGACATGACGCAACGTTGGTTTGGTGTCTGATTTTGTTCAATCCTTGCGTGGTGGCCTACGTTGGTCGTGCCCACATGTGTGCACACTTTCGTGCACTTGCATGCATGTGATTACGTACACCATGTGATACCAACACGGTTTCGGTCTACCGGAGTGGGTTCCGAAGTACTTTTTTCCGACTCGCCAATCGCCCCAAACTTTTTCCACACGCTGGCATCACCGTCGGCATCACGCAAGCCAGTTTGCATATTTTTCCGACGCTCGATGCATTTTCTACAATTTTCCCGGTGAAAAAGCCCCAAAACAATGGCCGGACGTGACGCAACGTTGGTTTGGTGTCTGATTTCGTTCAACCCTTGCGTGGTGGCCTACGTTGGCCGTGCCCACATGTGTGCGCAGTTTCATGCACTTGCATGCATGCGATCACGTAGACCTTGTGCAACCAGCAATGTATCGATCTGCCGGAGAGGGGTTCCGAAGTACTTTTTTTACATCTTCGCGAAATGGCCCGAAACTTTTTCCACTCGCTCGCATCACCATCGGCATCACGCACGCCAGTTTGCATATTTTTCCCACGCTCAATGCATTTTCTATGATTTTCTCGGTGAAAAAGCCCCGAAACAGTGGCCGGACGTGACGCAACGTTGGTTTGGTGTCTGATTTCGTTCAATCCTTGCGTGGTGGCCTACGTTAGCCGTGCCCACATGTGTGCACACTTTTGTGCACTTGCATGCATGCGTTCACGTACACCATGTGATATCAGCACGGTTTCGGTCTACCGGAGGGGGTTCCGAATTACTTTTTTTCGCCTACGCCGACCGGCCCCAAACTTTTTCGCCAAGTAGTTGTCACCATTTTTTATGAACTATTTTGAAATTCGATGAACTTTTTTCTCAAAACTGATTAATTTTTTATGAACTTTTTTCTCAAAACTAAAAAGGAAAGAAAAACCTAAAAAGGAAATTAAGTGATGTAGCCTAGTGGATGTGCGCCGTTGTGGCCGAGTGGTTAGCGAAGTAACTCGAGACAGGAGGTCGGCGGATCGAGTGTCCGCGCACGCGCCAATTTTATTTTTATTTTTCTGTTGGGCGCCCTCCTTTTTTTGGGCCGACCCGCTTCCCGTCGCTTGCGAGCGTCAACCGGCGCTTAAAGCACGCGCGGATTAGGAGCTCCCAGTTAGCGCGCGCTTTTGTCGAATTAGAAAAAGAACAAAAGGAGAGAAGAAAAGGGTTAAGAAAATGTACTTGATCGTAGAATGGCGCGTGGCGTGGTTGTTATGGCGTGGCACTCTTAAGCGAGAGGGCACGGGTTCTAATCCTCGTCCCTGCACTTAATTTTTTGCATCAGTTTACAAAAAAGAATTGCATCAGTTTAGAAAAGAAAAAGGGAATGTGGGCTGCGGGTCATCCAGGGTGCTCGTGGTCCAGTGGAGAAAAAAAACAAGACGTATGCGTATACGTACCAGCCGGGGGAGGCGGGGAAGACTTTTCTAAATATGTCGATCGTGCCCCTGATTATGAAAAGGTATCATGCGATCTTGGCCATCCTTGTATTAGGGGAGGGTGTACCGAAGCAAAAGTGTTTGCTTATACATCAGAATCCACCTTGGGTTGCCAGACCAAAGCAGTTGCTGACTACATGAAGCGGGAGTCCAGCAAGTCGTCCTCAACCTCAACCTCACCATTCTTTGATGAAGATGATGATGCTAACAGTAACAGCAGTTTGAAGCTGCTACATTGTTGCAGATATCCCTTTGTGCAGAGGGAAAATGGGGAATGGGCCACTGTCAAAGATTTTGTGCAGCGAGATGACCTGCCGAATGAGGACAAGGACATTTGGCTCTCCTACAGCTTGTGCCGGCTTTTGGCACGGCGCTACTATGGGTTCCACTGCGCAGAAGAAGGAGATGACAAGGTGCGCTGTCAGAAGAGAAGAGCAGATGGCTACAAGAGGGTATTCACCATTGCTGAGGTGCAGTTGGCTTTCCTTCATGATTACTTCTTCACCGCCTCCCTCCCAATCATAGAATCAGGATTGAAGTACATTGACGTTGCACAACAGTTTTTGGGTGCATTCTATATGTTCATTTCAATCTTCTCTAGTGGCATTCCACTCGTGATTGCAACGTTTATGTTATTGTGTTCACTATTTGAGACCCCAATGTCGTTGCTGGTTAAAAATCTTGTGGCCATCTATTGGCGTCCAATACACACTGCTTTTCGAAAACTCGATGATCTGCCCAACCACCCCCGCCTCATCATCATCCGCTTTAGGCCTAATCCTAATGTGCAGGATGTTTTTTTGACCCGTTTCAAGCTCAAACTGGTGGTGCTTACTGGAGGAACAAAATAGGCCAATACTCAATTCTCCAAGACTACGACCGTCGTCGCTCTCCCAAGAAGGCACTTGTAGCCTGGTTCCACATAATGGTGCTATCCCAACCGTCATATAGGTTCATCAAGCATCTCCCAGTAGAAGAAGACGAAGTCGACATGCTAAAGACGGACAACATGAGAGAGTTGGTTGCCAATACTCTCTGGGATATAGATGGCCCACCAACAAACGGCACCAGGTCTCTCAAGATAAACATGGGCAAGATAAACAGGGCTACGAGAAACAGGGACAGTCCTGGTTATGACTGGTTATGGACCTGCAAGCAAGAAACTCACACGGACACCATCCTCATATGGCACATAGCAACAACCTGCTACTGTGACATGACAACAATAAGTGATGACCCATTGTTAAAATGGCATCATGAAGTAGCCAAAGCATTGTCAAGATATTGTGCCTACCTGGTGGCCTTTCTTCCGGAGTTCCTCCCGGAGCATAGCCTGACCACAAAACAAGTGTTTCAAAGAGTCTTGCAGGAAGCACAGCAAGAACTAGGAGAAAAACCAATGAAGGAGGAGGAAAAGCGCATCAAGATCCGAGGGTTACAGCTACCTGACCAACATGAACAGCGGACGACCTTTCACAAGGGTATCCACCTAGGACGGCAACTGGAGATGCTCAGCGATGACAACCTACGCTGGAAGGTCATGGCAGAGTTCTGGGCAGAGATGATCCTATACATCGCGCCGTCCGACAACGCAGAGGCACACATCGAGCACCTGGCCAAAGGTGGGGAGTTCATCACACACCTCTGGGCCATGCTCTCCAATGCCGGCATCCTGAAGCGGGCAACAGGGGAATGGCATCTGCCGCCTGCTTCCACTACCAAAAGGTAAGCAAATTTTGGTTTTTGATTTTGGTGGCCCATTCTATCTAGCTTCATTGGGTTTTTATTTTGTTTTTTTGCTTATTATGCACAGGAACACCAAAGAAGATAGAGACCACCAAAGCAAGAACTCAGGAATGTCCCTTTTAATGATGAAGCTTCAACATCCTCCATGCCTTCTCCACCAATTAATGTTAGCAATTCTACACTTGTTTTCTATGATCATTTGTTCTATGCATGCACCCGCCTCTTATGCGTCACACCGTGTGCACCCATGTGACTTGACCTGCTCAGGTGTGAAACATAGTTCAGACGATGCTACATTTGGAAGAACACTATCAACTTGATATTGTTGCGAGAGATCACCCTAATAAAACACGACTGCCGCGCATCAAACAAGGGTGCATCAAAGGGATAAACATCACAGGCAGTTCATAAAATTATGTGATATAGTATAGCCCTTTGCTTCGTGAAGTCTTCGCTGTCTTCACGTCGTCGTGGTAGAAGTCACCGTGTCCACCAACTTTGTCCTTGGCGCCGGGAACATCACCACGGCTTCCGACATGTGCGTCGGGGTCCACCTCCGCATCGGAGATCATCACCTTGCATCTATCTATAGCTTTGCCTCGAGCGAATAAACAGTTCTGGCACACAGGCCATAATTAAGTGACAATCATATGACTCCAGTCATCATGCCGTACCACGACACACAGGCCGCGAATAAATTTTACATAACATATAGCATCTCATACAAACACATTGCAAATCTTGAAAGCAATACCACATCACATGCACACTCTGCAAAAACAAGTTAGATCGCCATCTACACGGGTTGTTGCAAATTTTATCGTGGTTGATTAGTAGGTTACATGCAAACGTTGTTCCCTATCGCCTGCAGTCAGAATCAGGACACCACTACCCAAACTCTGATTTCTCACGCAAAATTGTCAGTAACAAACCTGTTTAGTGATATAAGCATAAAACCAGAAAGATGCTGCAAACATACAGTAAATCGTCAGAGCTATATGGACCACTACACCACAAGTTAGATGACAAAGCTCCCCTGAGCAAGGTAAAGAGTATAGGCCCACCAGTTTATGCTACTGCAGAAAGGCGGAATAAGGAGTAGATACCAGAAAATGGCAAAAAGTAGCATTTATTTTCGATAATTATAACACTAGTCAATTATTAAGCAGAATTGCCACTCAATCCAGAATTAACAAGAACCGTACAGCAAAGGATAATAGGATTAAATGGTAAATGATTCGACACAAAACAGTAACAAGGTGCGGGTATGTAACAAGGTGGCATGGCTCAATGTTACCGACTTCACGTAACATTTAAACAGGATGGCCCGTACCTGTATTCCTTTTCGTTCCTTCTTTTTTGAGGACGCCGGTACCTGTATTCCAGGATCAAATAGTGATTCAGAATCATCCCATGTTGAAGCAGTAATTTCCTACATTTTTTCACAGAAAAATATAAGTTAAACCAAAAGGATAACATTCCTCAACTTATCTCACTGAAAACATGGTTTAACTAAGGATAAGGTTGCTCTCAGTGAAGCAAGAGCAAAGCATAGATTGATATATGGTCACACAAGGTTTTGGTTACCTCAAACCATTGCAGCCAATTTTCCTATATATTGCCTAAACTGATAAGGAACTACTATCGACAATGATTCAATATTTTCAGAGCAACTGAAGAGAACGAAAATTATAATTATACTAACAAAGCCTCAGTTTCAAGCAAGTTTTTGGAACTACAGGATCTGGCATTAGGACTATATAGTAGGAACCTGAACCGTTGTTAACATTTACTCCCTATGTAAACTTTTATAAGATCGTGGTAGGAACCTGAACCGTTGTCTAACATTTACTCCCTCTGTAAACTTTTATAAGATCTTAAAAAGTTTACAGAGGGAGTAGAAGTTAGAACCCAAATTTAAGTCCTTCTGGATAGCTAGCACAAAGTCAAGTCAATTATCGAAACAGCTTGCTGTAGCTGGTGACTAACTAGGGGGTATAAGCACCCAAGAAAATGTGTTCTAGAACTAAATGCTTTGTAATATTTGCATTTGACAAATGTCAATGCCAGCAGCATTTGTAGTCGCAACTCATACATTATTTGCGTATCAAAGGAGATCTATGTACCGCCGTATCATGCAATTCGGACAGTAGATAACTAACCATAGACAGTTTTCCAACATAAATATCAATGACCAGTGTTAGTTAGTGTTACCTCTAGTTGTGCTCTTTTTGCTTAGTTATCTCATTTACGATACCTATAAATAGTGCTTTGTGGAACAAGAGCAAAGATGCACTAAAGGTTCTGCTGGACATGCTTTATGTCTAACACTCCTATGTTGAAGATATGCATAACATTCAATCTGGATCAATCCCACACTATGAACATAGGAAAAATTATCACTCCCCAGGGATATTTAATCAGGGAATATGATATTCTTCAATCAACAAGAAAATATATGTTAGCTCGGAAAAGGATTTACTCAGGGAATACAATATTTGCCTGTTGCTAGTTGAGTTCCAGAATGAACCAGACCCTTTCTCAGCTCCATTAGTACTACCCTGCAGTTTTCCCCTCAACCAGAAACATACTCCAATCAGTAAAACTGGAAACAGAAGAAACAATGATCTGCAGAATCTGGTTATATGCAAGCAATAGCATGCCCTAAATACAACAAGTCGCCCTTTGCAGCCAAGCAATGAGCAGAACAGTCTAAGCCAAATCTTTGTTGCCGTCAATTTATATATACTCAGGGAAATTGATATATGGAGGTCCTAGAATCTGATATTGAAGTTGAGCTACGTAGTAGGAGTATGTTTGCTTACATAAATAAACCTCTTTGTTGTATTTCAGTGGCTAATTAAGTTGATACAGGTTGTGTTAAGATTTGTGAGCTACTCTGCATTGTAAATAAGTCGACTTTGCTAACTAAGCGACCATGCATGTCCAGAATCGATCAGACATTGTACGCTTTCCTTTTGCTGTTGGAGCACCAAAGCCCAAGAACGAATCAACAAAGGAAGGAAACCCCCCCAAAATATCATGAAAAAATCACCGTTAATTTGCATCAGTTGACAGGTGGATAGTTGTCAGACCCAACCCAGCTGCATGCTGCGTCTTTGAGCACACCACGCTGTTTCATCATCTCTCTAACTTGGTGCACAGAGTCCCATTTTCCGGCGGCCGCAAGGGTGTTGGAGAAGGCCATGTAGGCGCCCGGTCTCCCGGCGCGGCTCAACTCAAATACCTCCCTTGATGCAACATTGGCAATGTCCACGTCACCGTGCAGGGTGGCCGCCCCGAGGAGGGCCGCCCACACGTCAGAGTTTGGCCTTGTCGGTATCCCCCTGACAAAATCGTATGCCTGGCGCACGCTGCCGAACCTGCCCAACAGGTCCACCATGCAAGCATAGTGTTCCATCCGTGGTTTGAGCGAGCAGTCACGCTCCATGCTCTGGAACACCTCCTGGCCTCGGGACAGCAGTCCGGCACGCGCGCACGCCGACAGGGCGCTCAGGAATGTGGCATGATTTGGCCTGACGCCCCGCTGCTGCCCCCGCATCTCCTCCAACAGCAAGAGAGCCTCGTCTGAAAGGCCGTTCTTCCCGTACCCGTCGATCATCGAAGTCCATGTGATGACGTTCCTCTCAGCCATCCCGTCGAACACCCTCCGCCCCTCCTCAACTCGTCCGCACTTGGAGTACATGTCGAGCAGCGCACTCCCCGCCTTGATGTCAGAGACGACCTTGCTCTTGATGACCTGGCAGTGCACCTGCTCCCCGAGCTCCGGCGACGACAAAAGGGAGCACGCGCCAAGCACGCTCACGCATGTCGACACCGTCGGCCGGAACCTCGCTCGCTGCATCGCCTTGAACACCTCCAGCGAGCCCTCCGCGGTCTCCTCCGTCTTGCTGTACCCCTCCACCATCGCGTTGTACACCACGACGTCCTTCTCCTCCATCCTGTCAAATATGGCCTCGGCATCCCTGTACAGCCCTTGGTTCATACAGCCGACGATCAGCGCCGTCGAGCACACCACGCTCGGCTTCGGCACCATGCCGTACACCCGCCGAGCATAGCCCAGCGACGCGTTCTTCACGTAGGCGTCCACCAACGCCGCAACGAGGATTTCATCGAGCTCCGCGAGCGACCTCACGGCGCGCGCGTGGACCTCCCTCGCCGCGCGGGGCAGCGCCAGTGCGGCCGACAGCTTGAGCGCCATGGAGAGCGCGAACACGTCGAGGCGCCCCGTGCAGGCCGCGAGCCGCCGCACGATCCCCAGCGCCTCCCAGGGGAGCCCCAGCCGGAAGTACCCGGCGACGAGGTAGTTGTGCGCGGCGTTGGTCGGGCGGGGCATTCCGTCGAACACCGCGCGCGCGTTGCGGTGGGAGCCGCACCGCAGGTGCAGGATGAGGATCTTGACGGAGAGGTCGGCGGTGGGGCGGAGGCCGGAGGTGAGGAGCTGTGCGTGGAGGCTCTGCGACTCGCGGCGCGGCGGGGGCGCGTTGATGAGGCTCTGGACCGCCGCGGCGAGTGCGGCGGCCGTGCGCAGGTAGCGGGGCACGCGCTGGGTTGCAGAGCAAGAAGGGCGGCAGTGGGAGTTTGCTTCTTGCATCTCGCCGCCGGCGTTCCGGCAGCTCGCCGGAGGCTTCGGCTCGGGCCTTTGTGTGAGGACCCTTGGAGGATCCCACGAACAACTCCGGCAGCGAACGAGAGAAGCAGGCGAGTATTTTCTTCAGAGATGCCTCATTCAGGTTTCATCAGTTCAGTCAGGTACTCGAGTACCACACGGGCGGCGGCATACAGGTTTCACAAATCTCACACCCGGCCAAGGGCCACCCTCAAGAGGGGCCCAACTTACATCAATAGATCTCAGCCGTCCGTCGCCATCATGGACCTGGTCGGCAGTGGAGACGCGACACTCCCCCTCCGGGCCCCGGCTGAGATGGAGAGAATTGAAAGCAGTAGGGATCAACAATTTAGGTATATAGAATTGGCACGACTGAAAATCGTTCACGTAGGACATTGTATTCCTTTCAAGCAGAGTGATCTTCAAGTAGTGTATTCCGGCATACCTTCCTTTGAGCAATCGCAGCATTTGTTTTCTTTCTTTTTTGCGGGGTAAAAGGAGATTTCATTGCTCAAGGAAGCATATCAGCCTGAGACAAGTTTACAATAGAGTCCAGCCCTATACATAGCCAGACCGCGGTACGGAGAGTGCAACGACCATACGCTGCAAGCGCATTCCGCGAGTGACTAATGAGAGTAAAAAAAATCTCCCTAGGGTCAACAGTTGCTACCCTACGAATCTCCTCTGTGTGCACTTGGTACTGAGGCTGATCCTCCGAATGCATCTTCAGCATCGACACGGCTTCTGCACTATCCATCTCCACTATGATGAGCAGGATTTCCTTTCTTAACCATGCGATGTGCTAGAATAACTTTAGGGAGATGGAGACTTGTTGCCAAATCAACCGGATCAGGTAGCTCGGTGAACACCAATGAGTAATTGGCAATGAAGGGCTTGAGCTGCGAGACATGAGATACCATATGGATCAAGCTTGTCGGAGGAAGATCGAGCATGTACGCCGCCTTGTCGATGCGTTCGGTGTTTTTTAACGGTCCAAAGTACTTGAGGGTGAACTTGACGTAGGGATGATTCACCAACGAAGATTGTATATAGGGTTGGAGCTTGAGGAGGATGCCCTCGTTGACGGAAAACTCGCGGTCCTTGCGACGCTTGTCCACATGTGCCTTCATACGCTCATGTGCGTGCTAGAGGTGCTCCCATAACACAGTGAGGAAGTCTTGCGATCCACCGCCAGCTCGGTGAGGGATGTCGGCAGATCGTCGACCATCATTGACACAGTGGCATAGTTGGGGTCGACGTCTTAGAGGGCATACACCTTAGTGGGGTATGATACGATGAATTATACCAGAACCTTTGATAACCCAAGAGCGTAGGGGGGACGCAACAATCTACAATGTTAAGTATAAACTCAAATTTATTAATTCAACACTAGGGGGTCAAAGAATATTTGTAAGTTTTAATTGTTTAGTCATCAATTCAATTGAATACTTGCTTGGAGGATTTATCATTAGCAATGATAACATGATGAATGTAGTGTTGTATGTAGTAGCTAGCATAGCAGCAGAAATACCTGGCAATTGCCAAGTATAAATAAATTAACTTAAAGAGGGCAAGTAGTAATATTTAATGTAGGCATAGAGATGGATATTGTGATGTTGCATGGATGACACTAACTTATATTTTGGTCACAGTTCTCTCAGTATGCAAAGTGTCCACCTCAATGTCCCACTGAGCAATGCATTTAAGTCTTCTCTGAATCATGCAAAATCTGTCACATAAGAGTCATGCATTTAACTTATAAGTTACAATTATTTTTGCATTAGTCTATGCACGTAACACTGCCACATCATGTATTCATGTTAGTCATCCTTCACATTTTTGTTTGAAATGATATTTTTTAAATGTAATTCAAAAGTATTTATTCTATTTTTAGAGACTTTCTTTTATTGATTTTTAAGCTTGTACTTCCTTTTCATTAGATTTAGTTATTTCTGTCACCTACTTCCGCATTTTTAACAAAGTTACCACAGCAACACGGAGAGAGAGTCATCCTCGCTACTCTATTTCAGAGTACATATTAAATCCAAACCATCTTCTGCTGCAAAACATTTCTTATTTTTATTTTCTTACTCTTTTTCCCCTTACCGTGTGCCCCTCTCTTTCAAATTGTTTATTACACTACCATCCCGTTGCAACGTACCAGGTATTTTCTAGTTACTGCTATAAAGTATGGTATACCCGCCTCCTAGGGCATCGACGCTTGCGAGCTACCTCCCTGTCCTCTGATACCTCACTGTAGCACACTCGGTCGCCCGATCTTCACGGACGTTATGCACCCACCCGATTTCCTCAAGGGTCCATGAAGTCTGGGTCGCGGGCGCGCTCGGGGCACCTTCCTACGATTGTTTTCGTTCCGTATATGTGTGTCGCCTCGTGCGCTGCTCTGCATGCATCGGGGCGAGGCTGGGTTGGCATGTCAGCGTCATTCGCTTCCTTCGGACTACTTTGTTCACGCGATCCGAGTACGTGGCATGCACCCGGGTCGGGGTGTGAGCACCGGTTTCCTCTGTTGGGTGAGAGCGGTGATGAGTGTTATTTTTACACTCCTGTAACCTGAGTTTAAACCAAGATATTTCATAAAAACCAAGATATTCGCTCCGATATTGCTACTAATGACTAATGAATACAAAGGATTCCAAATATCCGATCTTTATTTTATTTCCAGGGAAATGGACTATTTATGGACGAAATTAAGCCAATACATGGAAAAGAGTAAAGTGGAGATAGAGGAGATCAAGTTAGAGGCGCGCTAGAGGAAACGAAGAAAAAGACGGCATTCCATATGACCAATCCCGCTCATACAGATAGTCGTATGGTATGCCAACTGATGCGTCTGATCTACCTGAACAACATTTATAAAAGGTCCGACGCCAAATGAGCAACAGAACAAGTCGCCACATCGTTATATTCACAGCAGTCTGAAGGAAATATGCCCTAAAGGCAATAATAAAGTTATTAATTATTTTCTTATTTCATGATGAATGTTTATTATTCATGTTATAATTGTAATAACCGGAAACTTAGTACATGTGTGAATACATAGACAAAAACATAGTGTCGCTAGTATGCCTCTACTTGACTAGCTCGTTAATCAAAGATGGTTAAGTTTCCTAACCATAGACATGTGGTGTCATTTGATGAACGGGATTACATCATAGGAGAATGATGTGATGGACATGACCCATCTGTTAGCTTAGCGTTATGATCGTTACAGTTTCATTGCTATTGCTTTCTTCATGACTTATACATGTTCCTCAGACTATGAGATTATGCAACTCCCGAATACTGGAGGAACACCTTGTGTGCTATCAAACGTCACAACGTAAATGGGTGATTATAAAGATGCTCTACATGTGTCTCTGAAGGTGTTTGTTGGGTTGGCGTAGATCGAGATTAGGATTTGTCACTCCGTGTTTTCGGAGAGGTATCTCTGGGCCCTCTCGGTAATGCTCATCACTATAAGCCTTGCAAGCAATGTGACTAATGACTTAGTTGCGGGATGAAGTATTACGGAACGAGTAAAGAGACTTGCCAGTAACGAGATTGAACTAGGTATGATGATACCGACAATCGAATCTCGGGCAAATAACATACCGATGACAAAGGGAACAATGTATGTTGTTATGCGGTTTGACCGATAAAGATCTTCGTAAAATATGTAGGAGCCAATATGAGCATCCAGGTTCCGCTATTGGTTATTGATCGGAGATGTCTCTCGGTCATGTCTACATAGTTCTCGAACCCGTAGGATCCGCACGCTTAACGTTCGATAACGATATGTATTATGAGTTATGTGTTTTTGATGACCGAAGTTTGTTCGTAGTCCCAGATGAGATCACGGACGTGACGGGGAGTCTCGAAATGGTCGAGACATAAAGATTGATATATTGGGCCATGTTATTCAGACACAGGAAGAGTTCCGGGAAGTTTCGGGTAAAACCGGAGTGCCGGAGGGGTTACCGGAACCCCCGGGGGAACTAATGGGCCACCATGGGCCTTAGTGGAGAGAGAGGAGGGCTGCAGGAGGGCTGGCAACCCCCCCTTGAGTCCGAATTGGACAAAGGAAAGCCCCCCCCCCTTTCCTACTCCCTCTCCCTCTCCTTTCCTTCCCCTCTCTTCCTTGAAGTGGAATCCTACTAGGACTAGGAAGTCCTAGTAGGAATCCTCCTCCTTGGGCGTGCCTCTAGGGGCCAGAGGGCCTCCCCCTTGCTCCTTTATATATGGGGGCAGGGGGCACCCTAGAACACACAAGTTTCTCTTAAACGTGTGTGGTGCCCCCCTCCACAGTTACACACCTCGATTATACCATCGTAGAGCTTAGGCGAAGCCCTCCGCCGGTAACATCATCATCACTGTCGCCACGCCGTCATGCTGACGGAACTCACCCTCATCCTCAACTGGATCAAGAGCACGAGGGACGTCATCGAGCTGAACGTGTGCTGAACGCGGAAGTGCCGTACGTTCGGTACTTGATCGGTTGGATCACGAAGAAGTTCGACTACATCAACCGCGTTATTGAAACGCTTCCGCTTTTGGTCTACAAGGGTACGTGGACACACTCTCCCCTCTCGTTGCTATGCATCACATAGATAGATCTTGCGTGATCGTAGGAAAAAAATTACCGCGTTCCCCAACAGTGGCATCCGAGCCAGGTCTATGCGTAGATGTTTTATGCACGAGTAGAACACAAAGAGTTGTGGGCGATAATTGTCATACTGCTTACCACCAACGTCTTGCTTTGGTTCGGCGGTATTGTTGGATGAAGCGGCCCGGACCGACATTACATGACCGCGTTCATGAGACTGGTTCTACCAACGTGCTTTTGCACATAGGTGGCTGGCGGGTGTCTGTTTCTCCAACTTTAGTTGAATCGAGTTTGACTACGGCCGGTCCTTGTTGAAGGTTAAAACAGCACACTTGACGAAAAATCGTGTGGTTTTGATGCGTAGGTAAGAACGGTTCTTGCTAGAAGCCCGTAGCAGCCACGTAAAATTTGCAACAACAAAGTAGAGGACGTCTAACTTGTTTTTGCAGGGCTTGTTGTGATGTGATATGATCAAGACATGATGTGATATAAATTGTTGTATGAGATGATCATGTTTTGTAACAGAGTTATCGGCAACTGGCAGGAGCCATATGGTTGTCGCTTTATTGTATGCAATGCAATCGCCATGTAATTGTTTTACTTTATCACTAAGCGGTAGCGATAGTCGTAAAAGCAATAGTTGGCGAGAAGACAACGATGCTACGATGGAGATCAAGGTGTCGCGCCGGTGACGATGGAGATCATGATGATGCTTCGGTGATGGAGATCATGAGCACAAGATGACGATGTCCATATCATGTCACATATTTTGATTGCATGTGATGTTTATCTTTTATGCATCTTATTTTGCTTAGTACGGCGGTAGCATTATAAGATGATCTCTTACTGAATTTCAAGGTATAAGTGTTCTCCCTGAGTATGCACCATTGCGACAGTTCGTCGTGCCAAGACACCACGTGAAGATCGGGTGTGATAAGCTCTACATTCACATACAACGGGTGCAAGCCAGTTTTGCACACGCAGAATACTCGGGTTAAACTTCACGAGCCTAGCATATGCAGATATGGCCTCGGAACACTGAGGCCGAAAGGTCGAACGTGAATCATATAGTAGATATGATCAACATAGTGATGTTCACCATTGAAAACTACTCCATCTCACGTGATGATCGGACATGGTTTAGTTGATTTGAATCACGTGATCATTTAGATGACTAGAGGGATGTCTATCTAAGTGGGAGTTCTTAAGTAATATGATTAATTGAACTTTAATTTATCATGAACTTAGTCCTAATAGTTATTTTGCATGTCTGTTATTGTAGATCAATGGCCCGTGCTACCGTTCCTTTGAATTTTAATGCGTTCCTAGAGAAAGCTAAGTTGAAAGATGATGGCAGCAACTACACGGACTGGGTCCGTAACTTGAGGATTATCCTCATTGCTGCACAGAAGAATTACGTCCTAGAAGCACCGTTAGGTGTACCACCCGCGCAGCAACTACAGACATTGTGAATGCCTGGCAGACGCGTGTTGATGACTACTCGCTAGTTCAGTGTGCCATTCTCTATGGCTTAGAATCGGCACTTCAGAGACGTTTCGAACGTCATGGAGCATTTGAGATGTTCCAAGAGTTGAAGTTGATATTTCAAGCAAATGCCCGAGTTAAGAGATATGAAGTTTCCAACAAGTTCTACAGCTGCAAAATGGAGGAGAATAGTTCTGTCAGTGAACACATACTCAGAATGTCTGGATACTGTAACCACTTGACTTAGATGGGAGTTAATCTTCCTGATGAGAGTGTCATTGACAGAGTTCTTCAATCACTGCCACCAAGCTACAAAGGCTTCGTGATGAACTATAATATGCAAGGGATGAACAAGAAAAATTCCCGAGCTCTTTGCAATGCTACAGGTTGCGGAGAGCATCAAGTGTTGATGGTCAACAAGACCACTAGTTTCAAGAAAAAGGGCAAAGGGAAGAAGGGGAACTTCAAGAAGAACGGCAAGAAAGTTGTTGCTCAGGAGAAGAAACCCAAGTCTGGACCTAAGCCTGAAACGGAGTGCTTCTACTGCAAAGGGACTAGTCACTGGAAGCGGAACTTCCCCAAGTATTTGGCGGATAAGAAGGATGGCAAAGTGAAAGGTATATTTGATATACATGTTATTGATGTGTACCTTACTAATGCTCGTAGTAGCGCCTGGGTATCTGATACTGGTTTTGCTGCTCATATTTGCAACTCGGAACAGGGGCTACGGATTGAACGAAGATTGGCTAAGGACGAGGTGATGATACACGTGGGAAATGGTTCCAAGGTCGATGTGATCGTCGTCGGCACGCTACCTCTACATCTACCTTCGGGATTAGTTTTAGACCTGAATAATTGTTATTTGGTGCCAGCGTTAAGCATGAACATTATATCTGGATCTTGTTTGATGTGAGACGGTTATTCATTTAAATCAGAGAATAATGGGTGTTCTATTTATATGAGTAATATATTCTATGGTCATGCACCCTTGCTGATTGGTCTATTTTTGTTGAATCTCGATAGTGATGATACACATGTTCATAATATTGAAGCCAAAAGATGCAAAGTTGATAATGATAGTGCAACTTATTTGTGGCATTGCCGTTTGGGTCATATCGGTGTAAAGCGCATGAAGAAACTCCATGATGATGGGCTTTTGGAATCACTTGATTATGAATCACTTGGTGCTTGCAAACCGTGCCTCATGGGCAAGATGACTAAAACTCCGTTCTCCGGAACAATGGAATGATCTACTGACTTATTGGAAATAATACATACAGATGTATGTGGTCCAATGAATGTTGAGGCTCGTGGCGGGTATCGTTATTTTCTTACCTTCACAGATGATTTGAGCAGATATGGTTATATCTACTTAATTAATGAAGCATAAGTCTGAAACATTTGAAAAGTTCAAAGAATTTCAAAGTGAAATGGAAAATCATCATAACAAGAAAATAAAGTTTCTACGATCTGATCGTGGAGGAGAATATTTGAGTTACGAGTTTGGTCTTCATTTGAAACAATGTGGAATAGTTTCACAACTTACGCCAAGAACCGTATTCTATTGGATATGGTGTGATTTATGATGTCTCTTACTGATTTATCGCTATCTTTTTGGGGTTATGCTTTAGAGACGGTTGCATTCACTCTAAATAGGTGAAAGGATTGAGATGGACCTAGAGGGGGGTGAATAGGTACAATTACAAATTTTAATTGTTACTTAGCAATTTTAGGCAATAATGCGGAATATGAAGTTTAGCCTAAAAATTGCAAGTATGATGCTATGAGCTAAGCAAGGTAAACAAGTAACACAAGTAGGAGAGTAAGAAAGTACACTATGATATAAGTAAGACTAAGAGACAAGTAACCACAAGTAGGGAGTTAGGGTTAGGGATAACCACAACTCCGAGAGACGAGGATCTATGCCGATGTTCACTTCCTTGGAGGGAAGCTACGTCACCATTTAGAGAGGTGGATGTTACCACGAAGGCTCACCCTATTCTCTCTTTGATACAACACCACGAAGGCGTTTCTCAACCACTAGTGGTAGACCTTGGGGTGGTCTCCAAACCCTCACAAACTTTCCTGGGGTAATCACAATGAATGATTCCTCTCTGAGTGACTCCTACCGCCTAGGAGTCTCCAACCTCCAAGAGTAACAAGAACGACGGGGAAAGCTCAAGAACTTCCTCAAATCACGGATTCCTTTGGTGAGTAGAAGGGGAAGGAATGGATCCATCACTTGATTGGAAAACTTCTGTCAAATGCTCCTAAATCCCTTAGGGATCTAGGATTTTGTGTAGGGGATCAAGAGAGGGAGTGAGATGTGTTCTTAGAAAGCTCAAAGTGAATGGTCAACCTTATCCCGCGGGAGGGAGGAGGCTATATATAGTGATAGTGTAAAACAGACCGTTGAGCCACACAGTTGTGCTGGAGCTGTCGGACGTCCGGTGAGTACTGGACGACCGGTGACACAGAATGGACCGGACGTCCGACCAGGCCGCCAGTCGTCCGGTCGCTGGAAGACCAACCAGGCCACAGAAGGGGCATGAGCCACACAGCCGGCGGATGTCCGGAAGACGTCGGTCGTCCGGTGGCCGGACATCAGGTGACTTTGGAAATCCGTTAATAATCGTTCTATTGGGTCAGTACCGGACATCCCCGGTGACCGGTCGTCTGTTGAGACCGGACATCCGCTAATTTATGTTCTGTGAAGATGCACCGGACACCCGAGGAGAGTCGGATGTCTGGTCTGCTATGAGAGGTCGGACGTCCGGTGATAGCTGGACCTACTAGCTTAGAATCATACCAGTTTTTGTGCACAAGGTAGAGGATGAAACAGAGATGTTGTGAGAGGATATTTTGTGGGTTTTGAGCAAGTTATTTCACGAAATCCGACGATCCCCTCTTAATAGTGTGGGATCCCTATACTCAAGAACAAACCAAAAAAGGAGCCGAAGCTTTTGTCTTTGTCTTGTATCTCTGCTCTTGAGTGATAAATATATATTTGTCCATAATCATGATCCACACACGGCCCTTGAGACATAATCCTGAGATGTACTTGATAAACATGATTAGTCCCAATATTCATGTTGTCATCAACATCAAAATACGATTAAGGACAAGATTTCACTTTCAATCTCCACCTTTTTGGTAGTTGATGACAACATACATGCACTTCTCAATATGTAAAAAAAACTTTGAATATCGAATGGATTTTTTTGTAGAGCTCCCCCTAAACATGTGCCTAAACAAAATAAGCATGAAGATAGCTCCCCCTCAATATGATACCAACACAACCAAATCTCATAAACAAGATAACATAACAAGATAACATAAAACAGAATAGGCTCCATAAATGGTTCATCACTCATAGCATAGTACATAATAAGATAGTTCATAATATCATAGCATTACATAGATAAGTGCCTACTCCCCCTTGGCATCAAATACCCAAAAGGGGTCATAACATCATCACATAGCATCATCATCATCATCATGAGCACCACTGCCACCAGCCTCGTCAAAGAAATCAGCCCACTCAGGACCCAAGGGAAAACCAAAGTAAGAAGGTGGTTCGTCAGGAAGACATTCATCGTCACTCACATCGTAAACTCCGGAGTCTCTCAGACGAGCCTTCAGATCATTCTTGGAGGTGACCATGCGAGTGACAACGTCGTGATTTGGGAGCAATGAAAGGTGAACACCTTCATCATGGCAGAGTGAGCCTTCCCAAGAAAGCGAGCTATGCGCCTAAATGATGCAGATCTGGAAGAAGTAGAACGAGCAGGAGGAGGAACACTAGCAGCAGTCTGACGAGCAAGAGCAGGGTCCTTGGGGACCCAATCATCCGCCATGTGAGGTGGAATGACCCACCGCTCATGTAAGTGAGTGCGGGTAATGGGAAACGGAGCTACACTCTCAATGAAAGCCTGAAGAAAGGGAGCATGATGAAAAGCCCGCTTGTGATGAAAACAAGCGAGACGGATCTCATGCCACAAAAAATGAGGGACATTGATCTTCCCCTTTGGAGATGTATAGAGGCGATGCATGAGATCAATGCAGTAGCTATTGCAAGAGCCCTTGTCACCCATCTTGGGATAAACGGTGCAAATGACACACTGATAGATGATGTAGAAAGGTGAGCGCCAGATGGAGACTTGGTTCAGGCCCTTTTGTTTCTCATCCTTAGTCATTTCACACAAAGGTTTGAGAATATCCGCACAGACATCAATGCCCTTGGGCCTATGGTTTGGATCATCCTTATGGATTTTGAAACCGGTGTCAGGGAAACCAAGGGCAGCAACAAATTGAGAATAAGATGCCGTGAGTATGGTGTTAGAGGTCATCCAAGTGACAGTGTTATTTGGACCAAAGTAACAGGTGGCATAGAATTGATGAATGGCAGCTTGGTTAAAATCATGCTGAAATGAAAATGGAGCAGCAAGATTTGATGACTCGATGAGCTCAATAGCCCCCGGATATTTCACCGGATGTGCACGAATATGCTCTAAGTCAATGCAGAAATGCAGGGATAGACCCTTAGTAATGATGATAGTGGTAAAAATGTCTGCTTGGACATTAGTGCGAAAACGAGTGTCTTGGGAGTCGCTAACAACAGAGAATTGGTCAATATCACGACGAAGCTTAAGATAGGAAGCTATGGGAACCTCATTGAACCTTTTAATGTTGCGGCCGAGAGGAAGTGGAGGTTCAAGAGAGATGCAGCGGGCATCACCTTGAGGTTGTACCGGAGGAGGAGGATGCATGAAGTTGGGCCGTCGAGTTCCCGACTTGGGGGCAGTGGTGCGAACAGCAACAAACTCGGCCCGCTCCGTAGACTCCAGCTCATCCTCATAGTCGGATTCCTCCGTTGAGGAGTCGCTAGCAGAGTTGTGAGGGTGGGCGGGACGCTTCCGAGGACGGCTCCGCTCTTGCGAATCATCGGAGCCACCACGACGAGACGGACGAGATGGCCCACCAGTGACCTGCTTGCGTGCGGAGTGCTTGGTTATTGGTATCTCGACCTAGGGAGGAAGAAAACCCAAATCAACTATCCACCTTCACAGACCAAAGAGAAGTTCGATTGATGAGGGGAGAAATAAGAGGAGGTGCTACCTCGGAAGGACGAACGAGAAGGGGAGGGGATCCACGGGGCGGAAACGGAGGCCCGACGGCGACCGGGATGACCCAGCTTGTGAAGAGACGGCGAGGAGCATGGCCGGGGCACGACCATAGCGAGGAGAGTGAGCGGCGGCGGCGGAGAAGAGATGGGGAACGGGCAATGTTAGGTTTAGGAACTGCCCAACACGTGCCCTCCGCTTTATATAGGCAGGCCAGAATTTGACCAGACGACCGGTGCGAAACGGATGTCCGGGGCTTGAGAAGACGACCAGATACGCTAGGTAGCGGACAACCGGCAAAAACGGACGTCCAACGGCCGGTAGCACAGAAATTCTCTTTTGAGAAGAATAATATGCAATTACTTGTGCTAATGACAATCATAAGGGAGATGATGATTTCAGGACGTAGCAAGACACAAGGACACAATATGAAGCAGTAAGTATCCTATGCCAACAACAATAACACATATCGCTCAGACAATGTTCTAACAGCAAGAGTGGTGGCTGATGCCACCATGTGTGAGTATATGTGACATGGCACCGCAAAGATTTGAACTTTGGGTGCATAATCACTACTCCATCATTGAAAGCACCAGAGTTAGAATATCATAGCTTTGAGAGTGTTTGTTCTTTTTATGCATTACATAGGGTGAGAGTACTCATGAGTTGAGTGTCTCCCCCTAAATATATGCCTACATCAAGACAAAACATGATGAAAATGCATGAATGGGTACTAGATTTCACATAATGTTGTCAAGATCCAAGATACCAAGTTCACGCCTAAGTTGACAAAACCTTGCTTCATCCAATGGCTTGGTGAAAATGTCTGCAAGTTGAATATCTGTACCAACATGATCAATATGAATATCTCCCTTCTCCACATGATCTCTCAAGAAATGATACCTAATATCAATGTGCTTGGTGCGGGTATGATCTTTGGGATTCTCAGCAATATTGATGGCACTTTCATTATCACACAGAAGAGGCACATGTCTATAGGTGATACCGTAATCCTTCAAAGTTTGCCTCATCCATAGTAACTGAGTTGCACAACTGGCGGTAGCAATGTATTCAGCTCCAGCGGTGGAGAGGGCAACACAGTTTTGCTTCTTCGAAGATCAACTTACCAAGGAGCGTCCAAGAAATTGACATGCACCGGAGGTGGACTTACGATCCACTTTGTCTCCAGCCCAATCCGCATCCGTGTACCCAATGAGATCAAACTTAGCATCCTTGGGGTACCATAGACCCAACTTTTGGGGTGTGAACAAGGTATCTAAGAATAAGCTTAACTGCCTTATGATGACTTTCTCTAGGGGAAGCTTGAAATCTAGCACACATGCATACACTAAACATGATGCTTGATCTAGATGCACAAAGATAAAGCAATGAACCAATCATAGAGCGGTAAATAGATGGGTCGGAAGGAATACCATTTGTAGTGAGTACAATTTTGGTTGGCAGGGTGTCTTACATGGACTAGCATCAGACATGCCAAAATTCTCTAGGATATCCTTGAGGTATTTTTCTTGAGACAAGAAGATTCCTTCTTGAAAATGTTGAATTTGAAATCCGAGGAAGAACTTCAAATCCGCATTGAGTGACATTTCAAAATTCTTGGTCATGGAAGCCGCAAACTTCTTGCACAAATGAATGTTAGGAGAACAAAAATGATATCATCTACATAGATTTGGCATAAGATCAAATCACCCTTGTCCCTCTTAGTAAAAAGAGTGGGATCGATCACCCCTCTCACAAAACCATCATTGAGTAAAAACTTCTTAAGATGATCATACCAAGCACGAGGTACTTGTTTGAGGCCATACAAAGCCTTATGAAGTTTATACACATAGTATTTGTGATCGGGATCAACGAACCCAGGTGGTTGTGATACATATACTTCTTCTTGTAGAGGATCGTTAAGGAAAGCACTCTTCACATCCATTTGATGTAATGTAAAACCATTGAAAGCAGCATAAGCAAGTAAGATGCGGATGGACTCAAGACGGGCAATGGGGGCAAAGGTCTCACCAAAGTCCAAACCTTCAACTTGTGAGTACCCTTGTGCCACTAACCTTGCCTTGTTACGGATGATTACACCATTCTCAGCTTGCTTGTTCTTGAAAATCCATTTTGTTCCAATGATGTTGTTGATGGGGAACGTAGCAGAAATTCAAAATTTTCCTACGTGTCACCAAGATCTATCTATGGAGAAACTAGCAACGAGGGAAGGAGAGTGCATCTACATACCCTTGTAGATCGCTAAGCGGAAGCGTTCATGAGAACGGGGTTGAAGGAGTCGTACTCGTCGTGATCCAAATCACCGGAGATCCTAGTGCCGAACGGACGGCACCTCCGCGTTCAACACACGTGCAGCCCGGTGACGTCTCCCATGCCTTGATCCAGCAAGGAGAGAGGGAGAGGTTGAGGAAGACTCCATCCAGCAGCAGCATAACGGCATGGTGGTGATGGAGGAGCGTGGCAATCCCGCAGGGCTTCGCCAAGCACCAAGGGAGAGGAGGAGGAGGAGAGGCAGGGCTGCGCCTGGAGAGGGAGGCTCTCGTGTGTTATGGGCAGCCCCATAGGCCTCATATATATAGGGAAGGGAGGGCTGCGCCTCTAGGGTTTCCACCCGTGGGGTGGCGGCCAGCCCTAGATGGGTTTTGGGGGGGCCAAGAGGGGGGAGAGGGGAGGCGCCCACTAGGTGGGCCTTAAGGCCCATCTCGAACTAGGGTTTGCCCCTCCCACTCCCCTGCGCTTGGGCCCCTTGTGGGGCGCACCAGCCTCCTAGGGGCTGGTCCCTCCCACACTTGGCCCACGCAACCTTCAGGGCAGGTGGCCCCACTTGGTGGACCCCGGACCTCCGGTGGTCCCAGACATTACCGATATCGCCCAAAACTTTTCCGGTGACCAAAACAGGACTTCCCATATATAAATATTTACCTCCGGACCATTCTCGAACTCCTCGTGACGTCCGGATCTCATCCGGGACTCGAACAACATTCGGTAACCACATACAAACTTCATTTATAACCCTAGCGCCATCGAACCTTATGTGTAGACCCTACGGGTTCGGAGACATGTAGACATGACCGAGACGTTCTCCGGTCAATAACCAACAGCGGATCTGGATACCCATGTTGGCTCCCACATGTTCCACGATGATCTCATCGGATGAACCACGATGTCAAGGACTCAATCGATCCCGTATACAATTCCCTTTGTCTAGCGGTATTGTACTTGCCCGAGATTCGATCGTCGGTATCCCGATACCTTGTTCAATCTCGTTTCCGGCAAGTCTCTTTACTCGCTCAGTAACACATCATCCCGTGATCAACTCCTTGATCACATTGTGCACATTATGATGATGTCCTACCGAGTGGGCCCAGAGATACCTCTCCGCTTACACGGAGTGACAAATCCCATCTCGATTCATGCCAACCCAATGAGACACTTTCGGAGATACCTGTAGTGCACCTTTATAGTCACCCGATTACGTGGACGCTTTGGTACACCCAAAGCATTCCTACGGTATCCGGAGTTGCACAATCTCATGGTCTAAGGAAATGATACTTGACATTAGAAAAGCTTTAGCATACGAACTACGATCTGTGCTAGGCTTAGGATTGGGTCTTGTCCATCACATCATTCTCCTAATGATGTGATCCCGTTATCAACGACATCCAATGTCCATGGTCGAAACCGTAACCATCTATTGATCAACGAGCTAGTCAACTAGAGGCTTACTAGGGACATGGTGTTGTCTATGTATCCACACATGTATCTGAGTTTCCTATTAATACAATTATAGCATGGATAATAAACGATTATCATGAACAAGGAAATATAATAATAACTAATTTATTATTGCCTCTAGGGCATATTTCCAACAGTCTCCCACTTGCACTAGAGTCAATAATCTAGTTCACATCGCCATGTGATTAACACTGATAGGTCACATCGCCATGTGACCAACACCCAAAGAGTTTACTAGTGTCTGTAAACTAGTTCACATCATCATGTGATTTAGACTCAATGAGTTCGAGGTTTGATCATGTTTTGCTTGTGAGAGAGGTTTTAGTCAACGGGTTTTAGTCAACGGTCTGAACCTTTCAGATCCGTGTGTGCTTTGCAAATTTCTAGGTCATATTATAAATGTTGCTTCCACGCCCCACTTGGAGCTATTCCAAATGGTTGTTCCACTATACGTATCCTGTTTGCTACTTAGAGTCATTCGGATAGGTGATAAAGCTTGCATCGACGTAACCCTTTACGCCAACTCTTTATCACCTCCATAATCGAGAAAATGTCCTTATTTACTCCAAGGACAATTTTGATCGCTGTCCAATGATCCATTCTGGATCATTCTTGTACCCTTGACCGACTCATGGCAAGGCACACTTCCGGTGCGGTACACAGATAGCATACTATAGAGCCTATGTCGAAGCATAGGGGCGACCTTCGTCCTTTCTCTCTTTTCTGCCGTGGTCGAGCTTTTAACTCTTAACTTCATACCTTACAACTCAGGCAAGAACTCCTTCTTTGATGATCCATCTTGAACACTTTCAAGATTATGTCAAGGTATGTGCTCATTTGAAAGTATTATTAAACATTTTGATCTATCTTATAGATCTTGATGCTTATTGTTCAAGTAGCCTAATCCAGGTTTTCTATTGAAAATCATCTTTCAAATAACCCTATATGCTTTCCAGAAATTCTACATCATTTCTGATCATCAATATGTCAACAACATATACTCATCAGAAATTCTATAGTGCTCCCACTCACTTCTTTGGAAATACAAGTTTCTCATAAACTTTGTATAAACCCAAAATCTTTGATCATCTCATCAAAGCGCACATTCCAACTCCGAGATGCTTACTCCAGTCCTTAGAAAGGATCGCTGGAGCCAGCATACCTTTTAGCATCCTTAGGATCGACAAAACTTTCTGATTGTATCACATACAACCTTTCCTTACAAAACCGGTAAGGAAACTCATTTTGACATCCATCTGCCAGATTTCATAAATGCAGCTTATGCTAACATGATTCGACGGACTTAAGCATCGCTACGGATGAGAAAATCTCATCGTAGTCAACTCCTTGAACTTGTGAAAACTCTTCGCCACAAGTCGAGCTTCATAGACGGTGACATTACCGCCCACGTCCGTCTTCTTCTTAAAGATCCATTCATCGCAATGGCTTGCCGATCATCGGGCAAGTCCACCAAAGTCTATGCTTTGTTACGATACATGGATCCTATCTCGATTTCATGGCTTCTAACCATTTGTCGGAATTTGGGCCCACCATCGCTTCTCCATAGCTCAGAGGTTCATTGTTGCCTAGCAACATGACCTTCAAGACAGGATTATGTACCACTCAAGTAGTACGCATCCTTGTCACCCTCGAGGTACGTCGGTGACTTGATCCGAAACTTCATGATCACTATCATAAGCTTCTACTTCAATTTGTGTATGTGCCACGGGAACAACTTCCTGTGCCCTGCTACACACTAGTTGAAGTGACGGTTCAATAACCTCATCGAGTCTCCACCAGCCTCCCACTCAACTTTTCGAGACGAACTTTTCCTCGAGAAAGGACCTGATTCAAGAAACAATCCCTATTGCTTTCGGATCTGAATTAGGAGGTATACCCAACTGTTTTGGGTGTCCTATGAAGATGCATTTTGTCCGCTTTGGGTTCGAGCTTATCAACCTGAAACTTTTCCACATAAGCGTCGCAGCCCCAAACCTTTAAGAAACGACAACTTAGGTTTCTCCAAACGGTGTCGTCTCAACGGAATTACGTGGTGCCCTATTAAAGTGAGTGTGGTTGTCTCTAATGCCTAACCCATGAACGATAGTGGTAATTCGATAAGAGATATCATGGTACGCACCATATCCAATAGAGTGCAACTATGATGTTCGGACACACCATCATACTATGGTGTTCCAGGCGGTATTAATTGTGAAACAATTTGCACAATGTCTTAATTGTGTGCCAAAACTCGTAACTCAGATATTCATCTCTATGATCATATCATAGACATTCTATCCTCTTGTCACGAAGATCTTAAACTTCACTCTGAAATTACTTGAACCATTCAATAATTCAGACTTGTGTTTCATCAAGTAAATATACTCAATATCTACTCAAATCATTTATGAAGTAAGAACATAACGATATTCATCAGATGCCTCAAGACTCATTGGACTGCACACATCAAACTGTGTTACTTCCAACAAGTTGCTATCTTGTTCCATCTTCTCAAACCGAGGCTTTTCAGTCATCTTGCCCATGTGGTATGATTTGCATATCTCAAGTGATTCAAAATCAAGCGAGTTCAAACGATCCATCTGCATGGAGTTTCTTCATGCGTATACACCAATAGACATGGTTCGCATGTCTCAAACTTTTCAAAAACGAGTGAGTCCAAAGATCCATCAACATGGAGCTTCTTCATGCGTTTTATGACTTACATGGCAGTGCCACAAGTAAGTGGTACTATCATTACTATCTTGTATCTTTTGGCATGAAAATGTGTATCACTACGATCGAGATTCAATAAACCATTCCTTTAGGTGCAAGACCATTGAAGGTATTATTCAAATAAATAGAGTAACCATTATTCTCCTTAAATGAATAACAGACAGTGATAGACATAATCCAATCATGTCTATGCTCAACGCAAACACCAAATAACAATTATTTAGGTTTAACATCAATCTCGATGGTAGAGGGAGCGTGCGATGCTTGATCACATCAACCTTGGAAACACTTCCAACACATATCGTCAGCTCACCTTTAGCTAGTCTCCGTTTATTCCGTAGCCTTTTATTTCGAGTTACTAACACTTAGCAACCGAACGGTATCTAATACCCTGGTGCTACTAGGAGTACTAGTAAAGTACACATTAACATAATGTATATCCAATATACTTCTATCGACCTTGCCAGCCTTCTCATCTACCAAGTATCTAGGGTGGTTCTGCTCCAGTGTCTGTTCCCCTTATTACAGAAGCACTTAGTCTCGGGTTTGGGTTCAACCTTGGGTTTCTTCACTAGAGCAGCAACTGTTTTGCCGTTTCATGAAGTATCCCTTGTTGCCCTTGCCCTTCTTGAAACTAGTGGTTTTACCAACCATCAACAATTGATGCTCCTACTTGATTTCTACTTTCGCGATGTGTCAAACATCGCGAACACTTCAAGGATCATCATATCTATCCTCGATATGTTATAGTTCATCACGAAGCTCTAGCAGCTTGGTGGCAATGACTTTGGAGAAACATCACTATCTCATCAGGAAGATTAACTCCCACTCGATTCAAGTGATCATTGCACTCAGACAATCTGAACACAAACTCAACGATTGAGCTTTTCTCTCTTAGTTTGCAGGCTAAGAAAATCGTCGGAGGTCTTATACCTCTTGACGTGGGCACGAGCTTGAAATCCCAATTTCAGCCCTCGAAACATCTCATATGTTCCGCGACGTTTCGAAAACGTCTTTGGTGCCTCTACTCTAAACCGTTCAACTGAACTATCACGTAGTTATCAAAACGTGTATGTCCGATGTTCGCAACATCCACAGACGACGTTTGGGGTTCAGCACACTGAGTGGTGCATTAAGGACATAAGCTATCTACTGTCCGCATAATCGCTCTCGTCACCTTTCAACTATATTTTCTCTAGGAACATATCTAAACAAAGGAACTAAAGCACGAGCTTTTACATAATTTGCAAAAGGTCTTTTGACTATGTTCAGGATAATTAAGTTCATCTTATGAACTCCCACTCGATAGACATCCTCTAGTCATCTAAGTGATTACACGATCCGAGTCAACTAGGCCGTGTCCGATCATCACGTGAGACGGACTAGTCATCATCGGTGAACATCTTCATGTTGATCGCATCTACTATACGACTCATGCTCGACCTTTCGGTCTCTGTGTTCCGAGACCATGTCTGTACATGCTAGGCTCGTCAAGTTAACCCTAAGTGTATTGCGTGTGTTCCGAGGCCATGTCTGTACATGCTAGGCTCACAACACCCGTTGTATGTGAATGTAAGAATCCATCACACCCGATCATCACGTGGTGCTTAGAAGCGACGAACTTTTGGCAACGGTGCACAGTTAGGGGAGAACACTTCTTGAAATTGTTGTAAGGGATCATCTTATTTACTACCGTCGTTCTAAGTAAACAAGATGCATAAACATGATAAACATCACATGCAATCAAATAGTGACATGATATGGCCAATATCATTTTGCTCCTTTGATCTCCATCTTGGGGCTCCATGATCATCATCGTCACACCGCATGACACCATGATCTCCATCATCGTGTCTCCATGAAGTTGTCTCGCCAACTTATTACTTCTACTACTATGGCTACCGTTAGCAATAAAGTAAAGTAATTACATGGCGTTGTTCAATGACACGCAGGTCATACAATAAATAAAGACAACTCCTATGGCTCCTGCCGTTGTCATACTCATCGACATGCAAGTCGTGATTCCTATTACAAGAACATGATCAATCTCATACATCACATATCATTCATCACATTCTTCTTGGCCATATCACATCACATAGCATACCCTGCAAAAACAAGTTAGACGTCCTCTAATTGTTGTTTGCATGTTTTACGTGGCTGCTATGGGTTTCTAGCAAGAACGTTTCTTACCTCGCAAAACCACAACGTGTTATGCCAATTGCTATTTACCCTTCATAAGGACCCTTTTCATCGAATCCGTTCCGACTAAAGTGGGAGAGACGGCACCGCTAGCCACCTTATGCACCAAGTGCATGTCGATCGGTGGAACCTGCCTCACGTAAGAGTGCGTGTAAGGTCGGTCCGGCCGCTTCATCCCACAATACCGTCAAAACAAGATTGGACTAGTAACGGCAAGCATATTGAACATCATCAACGCCCACAACTACTTTGTGTTCTACTCGTGCAAAGAATCTACGCAATAGACCTAGCTCGATACCACCGAGGGGAACGAAAGCAGAAATTCAAAATTTTCCTCGTGTCACCAAGATCTATCTATGGAGAAACTAGCAACGAGGGAAGGAGAGTGCATCTACATACCCTTGTAGATCGCTAAGCGGAAGCGTTCATGAGAACGGGGTTGAAGGAGTCGTACTCGTCGTGATCCAAATCACCGGAGATCCTAGTGCCGAACGGACGGCACCTCCGCGTTCAACACACGTGCAGCCCGGTGACGTCTCCCATGCCTTGATCCAGCAAGGAGAGAGGGAGAGGTTGAGGAAGACTCCATCCAGCAGCAGCATAACGGCATGGTGGTGATGGAGGAGCGTGGCAATCCCGCAGGGCTTCACCAAGCACCAAGGGAGAGGAGGAGGAGGAGAGGCAGGGCTGCGCCTGGAGAGGGAGGCTCTCGTGTGTTATGGGCAGCCCCATAGGCCTCATATATATAGGGGAAGGGGAGGGCTGCGCCCCCTCTAGGGTTTCCACCCCCTAGGGGTGGCGGCCAGCCCTAGATGGGTTTTGGGGGGCCAAGAGGGGAGAGGGAGGCGCCACTAGGTGGGCCTTAAGGCCCATCTCAACTAGGGTTTGCCCCTCCACTCCCCCTGCGCCTTGGGCCCCTTGTGGGGGGCGCACCAGCCCTCCTAGGGGCTGGTCCCCTCCCACACTTGGCCCACGCAACCTTCTGGGGCAGGTGGCCCCACTTGGTGGACCCCCGGGACCCTCCCGGTGGTCCCGGTACATTACCGATATCGCCCGAAACTTTTCCGGTGACCAAAACAGGACTTCCCATATATAAATCTTTACCTCCGGACCATTCCGGAACTCCTCGTGACGTCCCGGATCTCATCCGGACTCAACAACATTCGGTAACCACATACAAACTTCCTTTATAACCCTAGCGCCATCGAACCTTATGTGTAGACCCTACGGGTTCGGGAATCATGCGATACATGACCGAGACGTTCTCCGGTCAATAACCAACAGCGGATCTGGATACCCATGTTGGCTCCCACATGTTCCACGATGATCTCATCGGATGAACCACGATGTCAAGGACTCAATCGATCCCGTATACAATTCCCTTTGTCTAGCGGTATTGTACTTGCCCGAGATTCGATCGTCGGTATCCCGATACCTTGTTCAATCTCGTTACCGGCAAGTCTCTTTACTCGTTCCGTAACACATCATCCCGTGATCAACTCCTTGATCACATTGCGCACATTATGATGATGTCCTACCGAGTGGGCCCAGAGATACCTCTCCGTTTACACGGAGTGAAAAATCCCAGTCTCGATTCATGCCAACCCAATAGACACTTTCGGAGATACCTGTAGTGCACCTTTATAGTCACCCGATTCGCCAGTGACGTTTGGTACACCCAAAGCATTCCTACGGTATCCGGGAGTTGCACAATCTCATGGTCTAAGGAAATGATACTTGACATTAGAAAAGCTTTAGCATACGAACTACGATCTGTGCTAGGCTTAGGATTGGGTCTTGTCCATCACATCATTCTCCTAATGATGTGATCCCGTTATCAACGACATCCAATGTCCATGGTCAGGAAACCGTAACCATCTATTGATCAACGAGCTAGTCAACTAGAGGCTTACTAGGGACATGGTGTTGTCTATGTATCCACACATGTATCTGAGTTTCCTATTAATACAATTATAGCATGGATAATAAACGATTATCATGAACAAGGAAATATAATAATAACTAATTTATTATTGCCTCGAGGGCATATTTCCAACAGTTGTGCTTGGTAGTTGGCCTCTTGACTAATGACCACACTTTGTTGCATTCAAAATTGTTCAACTCTTCTTGCATAGCCACGAGCCAATCGTTTTCCATCAATGCATCTTGTACCTTGAGAGGCTCAACACTAAACACAAACGAGAAGTGATCACAAAAGTTTGTCAAATGTTTACGAGTGACTCTACCTTCCGATATGCCGGTGAGGATTTTTTCAACATCAACACAACTGCCACTCAAGGCATGATGGAGGTGAGAGTTTCACGAGGTTGAACTTCATGTCCATCATCCACGTATTCAGCATATGGATCATTTATGTGTGGTGGAAGATCTTCTTCTTCATCTTGCATTTGTTGAGGTTCATCGTCAATGATTGCACTTTCTTGTTCTTGCCCTTGAGGATGATCTTGTTCTTGATGGTTATCATGAAGAGGAACTTGATCATCATCTTGTACTTGGTCTATGGGCATTGGTTGAGCAATAGGAGCTTGTGGTGGTATGAGTGTTGAAGTAGTATGATGATGCGTGAAGCTTCCATCTTCTTCTTAACCATCATGAGGTTCTTGTTCCATTGGAAGAATTGCGCCAACACCCTTGGTCAAGATATCTTGAGAAGAATCTTCTTCACCTACATCACTTAGATCAACTTGCTCCCCATGGGAGCCATTAAATTCATCAAACACCACATCACAAGTTTCTACAACACATCCACTGGATTTGTTGTAGACTCTATAAGCGTGAGAGTTTGATCCATAGCCAACAAATATGCCCTCAGTGGTTTTGGATTGAAATTTTCCTAACCGTTCTCTTCTGTTGAGGATGAAACGTTTGCACCCAAATACACGAAAGTACTTGACATTCGGCTTGTTCCCAGTTAGGAGCTCATATGGAGTCTTTTCCAATATAGTGCGGAGGAAGAGCCGATTTGATGCATGACATGTAGTGTTGACAGCCTCGGACCAAAAGCTATGTGGTGACTTGTATTCATCCAACATAGACATTGCCATCTCCACAAGTGTACGATTCTTCCTTTCGGCTACACCATTTTGCTAAGGAGTGTATGGAGCTGAATATTGATGCTCAATCCCTTCATCACTAAGAAATTCCTCCAAGGTGTAGTTCTTGAACTCAGAACCATTATCACTCCTTATTGCCAGGATATCTTTATCAAACTTGCGTTGTGCTTGCTTGGCAAAATCAATGAAGGTGATCTTCGTCTCGTCCTTGGATTTGAGGAAAAAGAACCATGTACATCATGAGTAATCATCAACAATTACAAGCCCATACCTTTTCCCACCAAGACTATCCCATGAAGGAGGCCCAAAAAGATCCACATGAAGGAGCTCCAAAGGCCTTGAAGTAGACACGATATTCTTGGGTGGGTGTTTTGATTGATGTTGCTTCCCGGCTATGCATGCACTACACACACGATCTTTCTCAAAAGAGACATTGGTTAGTCCAAGGATGTGATTACCCTTTAAGAGATCTTGAAGATTTCTCATGCTGACATGGGCTAGCCGGCGATGCCACAGCCACCCCTTGTCGGCCTTGGCCATTAGACAAGTTGCATGGAATGTGCTCTCTTTCGAGAAATCAACCGTGTAAAGGTTGCCATCCAACTCTCCAACAAAGGCCACTTTGAGAGTATCTCTCTTAAAGACTTTCACATCCTTTAGTCCAAAGAGTGTATCATAACCAACAGAAGCCAATTGGTGAACAGAAAGCAAATGATATTTAAGATATTGAACAAGCATGACATTTGCTAGAGACATGTCATTTGTGATAGCCACCTTGCCCAACCCGAGTACCTGTCCTTTTGAACCTCCACCAAACATAATGCTCATAAATGGTTCAATAGCTTCCATGAACTCGTAGAGCTATTTGCTATCTCCGGTCATATGATTGGTACATTCACTATCAATCACCCATTTAACTCCACCGGAGAAGGCAACCTACACACAATTATGACTTGGTTAGAGGCACCCATTTTGCAATGGGACCTCTCAAGTTAGTCACAAGGGTCTTAGGGACCCAAATAGCATAGAATCGAAATGCATTTCAAGGACCAACAAATTTTGCATAAACTTCTCCATCCTTAGTCTTATGAAGTATAAAGGATGGAGGCATGAACTCTTTTGGCTTGTTGAGAGTGGGCATGCCCCTTGTGGCCTTCCCACTAACAACCTTACCTTTCTCCTTGTGCCCTTCTCGTACAAATGTTTCCTTTAGAGGGTTGTGCACTTTTGAGAGGACGACTTCTTCTTGCTTGTGCTTGGGTCAAACCCGAGCCCCTCTTTGGCAAACACCTCAGTGTGTTGGCTCAACACCTCATTAAGGTTCTTTTGTCCTTGAGCACATGTCATGAGACCTTTCTCGATTTGAGCTTTGAGGAAGCGATTCTCCTCAAGAATAGATGCTAGATCACTACTAGAGTTAGTAGTACAAGCCTCAACATTAATAATAGGAGAAGAGTAGGCCTTGGCTAGAGTTTCAAGATAAGTAAGCTTGAGTGTCTCAAAACTCTTTGTAAGAAGGGTGAGCTCTTCTTCCTTAGTCTTGAGTGACACAGATAGGAGCTCACAATCCTTAGGGAGAGAGGCATGAGACTTCACAAGCTTACTTTTATCATTCATCAACTCTTCACATGAGTACTTAGCCTTTTTCAAGGAGGCAAGATCTTTAGCATGAACATCAATGTTTGCCCCAATTTTTAAGCATAGTTCATCATTTCGTGCTTCCTCATATTGGACTTTCCGCTCAGGGATTTCATATTTTTCCTTTTCCTCGGGTGACAAGGGTTTCGATTTCCTTAATGGTGATGGTGTGCTTACTCACCATCTCCATTAGCATACAAAACATAGTGAGCTTCTTTCCTTTGAGGGAGCACATGAACTTATTAAGTTTAGCAAGCATAGGATCATCTAGATCATCATCCTCTTAACTATCCTCCGCATCAAGATACTCATCACTAGGAGTAGAAGGAGTGAAAAGAGGAGGATTTGATCATGGGGTTACCTTGACCTTGTCAGGAGAGCTTCGGTCCTCTCCATCTTCTACCATGGCCTTTGCCATTAGGCACTTGTGAGCGTTGCCCTTGTAGTCTTTCATGTAGTTGTACGTGACCACATCACCACTCTTGTTCACTAGCCCCAAAGTGTTTTGAGAATCTTGAGCAACTCCGGCAACACCACTAACGTCATCCGGATCGGATTCTTCATGAGCAACCATTGCTTTCCCATCTCTCTTCTTGAGCTTGGAGTTCAAAGGATTTGGCAACTTCTTCTTGGGAAACCTTGGTTTATCTTCTCTCTTCTCAAAAGGGCACTCATTGGAGAAGTGGTTGGTTTCTTCAGAGTTGTAGCATTTCCACACTTTCTTCTTCTAGAACCTTCCTTTGAATTTTCCCGCGCTAAACTTTTTGACAAAGAGAGCAATGTCTTCATATGACGGGCTCATCTGAGTCAATCTCATCACCATCCTCATCACCATCATCTTCTTCTTCTTCACTTTGCTCTTCTTCACATACATGCTTGGCCTTCAATGCAAGACTGATCTTTGATGTTGAGGTACCATGCATGGCAAGATGTTTTGTGGCATTTGCCTTTGACTCTTCAAATAGTTGGAAAGTGGATATGATGTCATATGGAGTCATTTCCTTGAATCCATGGTGTTGTCTTATGTCCCACACCATTTGGTGATGATATGGAGCAAGAGCATGTAGCAACTTATCCACAAGGAATCGCTTAGTCAAGTTGAATCCATCTTGAGTCTTGTCACATTCACATGACTCAATGTCGACGGTGAGAGTCACGAGAGGCTCAAGTAGTTGCTTGGGAGATTCACCTTTCTCCATACAAAAGTTTTGCAATTGACCCTTGGCAATTTCATATTGATCAAGCCGGAGAGTGGAAGTACCAGTCTTGGTCCTCACAATGCTATCCCATAATTCCTTAGCACTTGTGATATGTATATATGGTCTCCTTTGCTTGTCAGTCATACCTCTTCTTATGCACATGGCTGTTGTGTCATTGAGATTCTTTTCATAAACTTCTCTTGGAGTAAGATTCTTCGGGTCAACAGCTTGGTAGCCATACTCCAAGATCTCCAACATCTCATCATTTCCATATCGAAGATGATCCTGCATAGCAACTCTCCACAAAGCAAAATCGGTAGTGTCATCAAGTAAAGGAGGATTGCCTTGAGGGTTACACATAGGTTTCTCTATTTGAGGTCTTGCATAAAGCCAAGGAGCACTGGAGTGTTCATTACTAGGAGGTTGTTGGCCAAGTGAGGGAGTAGGCATAGCTGGCCTCGAGGTTGCACCACCAGAAAGTGATGCGAGCATCGTGGTTAGTGTGGCTATCCTCATTTGGACCAAGGCCTCAAGAGGGGCATCATGCTCCTCCTTTTTCTTAGCAAGAGCTCGTTACAGATCCTCTAAAGTGAAGGGCTTGGCTTTCATGGAAGCCCCGCCCGTGCTCTTCGGATCTGCAACAAGGGGAGTCCCATCGGGGTTCATCTCGCTCTAGGGCGGTTAAGCCACAAGAATAGAGCACGAGGCTCTGATACCAATTGAAAGGATCGAGATGGACCTAGAGGGGGGGTGAATAGGTACAGTTACAAATTTTAATTGTTACTTAGCAATTTTAGGCAATAATGCGGAATATGAAGTTTAGCCTAACAATTTCAAGAATGATGCTATGAGCTAAGTAAGGTAAACAAGTAACACAAGTAGGAGAGTAAGCAAGTACACTACGATATAAGTAAGACTAAGAGACAAGTAACCACAAGTAGGGAGTTAGGGTTAGGGATAACCACAACTCCGAGAGACGAGGATGTATGCCGATGTTCACTTCCTTGGAGGGAAGCTACGTCACCGTTTAGAGAGGTGGATGTTACCACGAAGGCACACCAACGCCACGAAGGCTCACCCTATTCTCTCTTTGATACAACACAACGAAGGCGTTTCTCAACCACTAGTGTTAGACCTTGGGGTGGTCTCCAAACCCTCACAAACTTTCCGGGGGTAATCACAATGAACGATTCCTCTCCGAGTGACTCCTACCGCCTAGGAGTCTCCAACCTCCAAGAGTAACAAGAACGACAGGGAAAGCTCAAGAACTTGCTCAAATCATGGATTCCTTTGGTGAGTAGAAGGGGAAGGAATGGATCTATCGCTTTATTGGAGAACTTCTCTCAAATGCTCCTAAATCCCTTGGGGATCTAGGATTTGGTGTAGGGGATCAAGAGAGGGAGTGAGATGTGTTCTTAGAAAGCTCAAAGTGAATGGTCAACCTTATCCCATGGGAGGGAGGAGGCTATATATAGTGATAGTGTAAAACAGACCGTTGAGCCACATAGTTGTGCTAGAGCTGTCGGACGTCCTGTGAGTATCGGACGACCGGTGACACAGAATGGACCGGAGGTCCGGCCGGGCCGCCGATCGTCCGGTCCCTGGAAGACCAACTAGGCCACAGAAGGGGCATGAGCCACACAGCCGGCGGACGTCCGGAAGACGCCAGTCGTCCGATGGCCGGACATCCGGTGACTTCGGAAATCCGTTAATAACCGTTCTGTTGGGTCAGTACCGGACATCCGGAGTGGAATGGTCGTCCGGCGACCGGTCGTTTGTTGAGACCTGACATCCGCTAATTTATGTTCTGTGAGGATGCACCGGACACCCAGGGAGAGCCGGATGCCCGGTCTGCTGTGAGAGGTCGGACGTCCGTAGACCACCGGACGTCCGGTGATAGCTGGACCTACTAGCTTAGAATCATACCAGTTTTTGTGCACAAGATAGAGGACGAAATGGAGATGTTGTGAGAGGATATTTTGTGGGTTTTGAGCAAGTTCTTTCATGAAATCCGACGATCCCCTCTTAATAGTGCGGGATCCCTATACTCAAGAACAAGCCGAAAAAGGAGCCGAAGCTTTTGTCTTTGTCTTGTATCTCTGCTCTTGAGTGATAAATATATATTTGTCCATATTCATGATCCACACACGGCCCTTGAGACATAATCCTGAGATGTACTTGATAAACATGATTAGTCCCAATATGCATGCTGTCATCAACATCAAAATATGATTAAGGGCAAGATTTGTATATGATGCAACCAGAAGGTTTTGTCGATCCAAAGGGTGCTAACAAAGTGTGCAGGCTCCAGCGATCCATTTATGGACTGGTGCAAGCCTCTCGGAGTTGGAATAGACGCTTTGATAGTGTGATCAAAACATATAGTTTTATACAGACTTTTGGAGAAGCCTCCCCCGGGGGTTATCGAAACCCCCGGGGGAACTAATGGGCCACCATGCGCCTTAGTGGAGAGAAAGGAGGGCCGCAGGAGGGCTGCCCCCCCCCCTCCTTGAGTCTGAATTGGACAAGGGAAAGGGGGCGGCGCCCCCCCCCCCTTCCTACTCCCTCTCCCTCTCCTTTCCTTCCCCCCTCTTCCTTGAAGTGGAATCCTACTAGGACTAGGAAGTCCTAGTAGGAATCCTCCTCCTTGGGCGCGCCTCTAGGGTCCGGCCGGCCTCCCCCTTGCTCCTTTATATACGGGAGCAGGGGCACCCTGGAACGCACAAGTTTCTCTTAACCGTGTGCGGTACCCCCCTCCACAGTTACACACCTCGATCATACCATCATAGAGCTTAGGCGAAGCCCTGCGCCGGTAGCATCATCATCACCGTCGCCACGCCGTCATGCTGATGGAACTCACCCTCGTCCTCAGCTGGATCAAGAGCACGAGGGACATCATCGAGCTGAACGTGTGCTGAACGCGGAGGTGTCATACGTTCGGTACTTGATCGGTTGGATCACGAAGAAGTTTGACTACATCAACCGCGTTATTGAAACGCTTCCGCTTTCGGTCTACAAGGGTACGTGGACACACTCTCCCCTCTCGTTGCTATGCATCACCTAGATAGATCTTGCATGATCGTAGGAAAAAAATTGTAATTACCGCGTTCCCCAACATAGTCATCTTCATCAACCCTAGCCACCAACTTCATCACCATCATCGTTCTCAGTCATCTAGTCATACTTTGTAATCACGCATCATATCCAGCATCCATTGTAAGACATATTATCAATCAATCGGTCTTTCATGATGTGTTATTCAATGAGTTCTTCGTGTGATCCGATCTCCATTGTGAGTAGTTTGGTTAGATCACGGGTTGAGGCAAGGCCTTGCAACCCAATGTATTTGTTGAAGTGATCGATGGAAGTACTTTGAATTAACATCCTGTATGTGTAGCATGAAATTGCTTCGTAGTTGTCTCTTGTCTCATTCGCATCCTTCATCTTTGCAGGTACCCAGGATCATGAAGAGCAAGCCACGGAGAGGATAAGGGCAGGGAGAGACCGTGATGTGTTATTCTGAACAACGATAACGGAAAGGTTTAGTACGGTAACACATATCATATCTCTGGGGATACAAGAGGTGTAGTCATTAAATGCCCAATGCTTTTGTCTGATTATTGTTATCTTAATTATCGGAGCAACCCTGCGTGACGCATAGGGCCTTCAGTTGGACAACTAACTCTTGATGCAGTATGTGTGCCGGTCAAGACGTAATTTGGACACATCCCTCACTTCGATACGTAGCAAGCACATCTCGATGGATGACTTCCAGGTCACAAATTAAGATCATAATGGTCCTGACACAAATGTATGGTTGTAAGCATAAGTCATCATACCCATGCCTATTTTCATACATTATAAATATTTTTAGTGTCAACTTGATTTCGATCAGGTCAAAAGCTAGAATTTAATTCTTTTGCAAAAACTTGTTAGAAACCCGTGACTTAAAGTGTATCATCCTCTCGTGGGTTAAATAACTCATGGTCAACTACTGGGAAAAGGCGAGAATCATTTATGCTCCTTTACTCGATCACTAAAGGGACTAATCAAGTTGGTGACGTACTATAACGGTTGGGGGTCAGGCGGTCTGACGAGGGTGCACAGCGTGTGTTGGGTCACTTTTCCCCGGTCCGATATGTGGGTTGTAATCGGCTCGGTCGTTGGTGTCTCAACCTCTAACAAACCTGGGCCGTTTGAGGCTGTATAGTGAGGGGATGTTCGGTAATGGTGTTCTGTTTGCGCCATACCCGGACGGGTGTAGTCCCTCAACACAGAGGACATCTCGATGTTCACCCAGTCAAGCTCAGAGCAGCGCCTCTGAAGAGTGTCAACCTGATCTAACAGGTCCTAAACAAGTTTAGGTGTAGGTGGACGCTCGTACGGTGTGGAGGGACGTAACACTGCTCAAGAGGAGGAACCCCTAAAAAATCTAGGAGCTGGGCGGTCTGCACGAGTGGATGGGACTGTCGAGTACAGAGGTGGACGAGCGACAATCGGAGCTGGTGACGCGGGAGGTAAGACAGGAGGTCGTGGTGAAAGTGGAGGGAAAGCGAATGTGGACACAAAATGTGAAGGAGCGACAGTGGGCGAAGGTGCAGACGAACTCCCTGACTCCTCTAACTGATGAGGCCACTCGCCTCTGCCCACATAATCAAGGAGAGGATGGTAGGCGTGGAAAAGGTGTAAAGCAGCATCTCATGCCGCACCCTGAAGTGCTGAAACAAAGTTGTAGCATGCGGCACTATACCTAGAAGGGACATCTAAGCCCTCAGGAATGTACACGGTGACTAAGTACCCCGTGGAACACGGGTCATGAAACACTATGTACTACAGTGCAATCAAGACACCCGAAAGACCAAGAAGCTCAACCAAGAACACAGCAAAACCACCATACTCGGCACCCGTACCAAACAACCTACCACTCATCATCCTATATTAAGCAACTAAGAATTTAGTTAGTTATAACACGGTGCCAAAATTAACTTTGCCTAGAACAGTAAAAATAAACACATTTTACTCGCACAATTCTAATTATGTGGTTTAAATTATTTAATCTTCACTTCACTTGAGTCATTTACAGAAAGATTATATATAGAAAAGGTAGGACTTGAGATGATTTTTTTAGAAACTTCTATTTTATTTTAGTTAAGGAGGGAGCTTATCTTTCCTAGGGCTCGGACGGTCTCTAACTAAGTACATGAACGTTTCCTTAACGAGGCTCTGATACCACTTCTTCTATGACACCCAGTTACGTCCGACAGAGTCAGGTGTAACGGAAGTCGTCACTTCAGAGTTGCGCCGGGATCAGTTAAGGAGACAGTATCATGTACAAGACGGAGCAGCAACCATGAGTAGGCAGGCTTTTATTACATTGACACCTCAAGTGTCTACTAAGCCTAAGCGGCCATGATGATAGGACTGTTGGGGAACGTTGCAGAAAATAAAAAATTTCCTACGTTCACCAAGATCAATCTATGAGTTCATCTAGCAACGAGAGAGAGGAGTGCATCTACATACCCTTGTAGATCGCGAGCGGAAGCATTCAAGAGAACGGGGTTGAGGGAGTCGTACTCGACGTGATCCAAATCACCGATGATCCTAGTGCTGAACGGACAGCACCTCCGCGTTCAACACACGTACAGAGCGGAGACGTCTCCCACGCCTTGATCTAGCAAGGTGGAGGGAGAGGTTGAGGAAGAGAGCTCCAGCAGCAGCACGACAGCGTGGTGGTGGTGGAGAGGCAGTACTCCGGCAGGGCTTCGCCAAGCTCTTAACGGAGGAGGAGAGGTGTTGTGGAGGGGAGGGGCTGCGCCTTGGATTGTGTGTGCAGCCCTCCCCTCGCCCCTCTATTTATAGGGGAAGGGGGAAGGGGGCCGGCCCCCTCTATATGAGATCTAGAGGGGGGCGGCGGCCAAGGGGAGGGGGCTTGCCCCCCAAGCAAGGGGGCCGCCCCCACTAGGGTCCCCCCCCAACCCTAGGCGCATGGGCCCAAGGGGGGATGCACCCAGCCCTCCAGGGGCTGGTTCCCTGCCCACTACGGCCCATGAGGCCCTCCGAGAGAGGTGGCCCCTCCCAGTGGACCCCCGGAACCCCTCCGGTGGCCCCGGTACAATACCGATATGCCCACGAACCTTTCCGGTGACCGTATGACAACTTCCCATATATAAATCTTCACCTCCGGACCATTCCGAAACTCCTCGTGACGTCTGAGATCTTATCCGGGACTCCAAACAACATTCGGTAATCACATACAAGTCTTCCTAATAACCCTAGCGTCACCGAACCTTAAGTGTGTAGACCCTACGGGTTCGGGAGACACGTAGACATGACCGAGACGACTCTCCGATCAATAACCAACAGCGGGATCTGGATACCCATGTTGGCTCCCACATGCTCCTCGATGATCTCATCGGATGAACCACGATGTCGAGGATTCAAGCAACCCAGATACGATTCCCTTTGTCGATCGATGCGTTACTTGCCCGAGATTCGATCGTCGGTATCCCAATACCTCGCTCAATCTCGTTACCGCAAGTCACTTTACTCATCCGTAATGCATGATCCCGTGACCAGACACTTGGTCACTTTGAGCTCATTATGATGATGCATTACCGAGTGAGCCCAGTGATACCTCTCCGTCATACGGAGTGACAAATTCCAGTCTCGATCCGTGTCAACCCAACAGATACTTTCCGAGACACCTGTAGTATACCTTTATAGTCACCCAGTTACATTGTGACGTTTGGTACACCCAAAGCACTCCTACGGTATCCGGGAGTTACACGATCTCATGGTCTAAGGAAAAGATACTTGACATTGGAAAAGCTCTAGCAAACGAACTACACGATCTTGTGCTATGCTTAGGATTGGGTCTTGTCCATCACATCATTCTCCTAATGATGTGATCCCGTTCTCAATGACATCCAATGTCCATAGTTAGGAAACCATGACTATCTGTTGATCAACGAGCTAGTCAACTAGAGGCTCACTAGGGACATGTTGTGGTCTATGTATTCACACGTGTATTACGATTTCTGGATAATACAATTATAGCATGAATAAAAGACAATTATCATGAACAAGGAAATATAATAATAATCCTTTTATTATTGCCTCTAGGGCATATTTCCAACAGTCTCCCACTTGCACTAGAGTCAATAATCTAGTTACATTGTGATGAATCGAACACCCATAGAGTTCTGGTGTTGATCATGTTTTGCTCGCGGAAGAGGTTTAGTCAATGGATCTGCGACATTCAGATCCGTATGTACTTTGCAAATCTCTATGTCTCCATCTTGAACATTTTCACGGATGGAGTTGAAACGACGCTTGATGTGCCTGGTCTTCTTGTGAAACCTGGGCTCCTTGGCAAGGGCAATAGCTCCAGTGTTGTCACAGAAGAGAGTGATTGGCCCCGACGCATTGGGTATGACTTCTAGGTCGGTGATGAACTCCTTCATCCATATTGCTTCATGCGCTGCCTCCGAGGCTGCCATGTACTCCGCTTCACATGTAGATCCCGCCACGACGCTCTGCTTGCAACTGCACCAGCTGACTGCTCCACGATTCAACTTATACACGTATCCGGTTTGTGACTTAGAGTCATCCAGATCTGTGTCGAAGCTAGCATCGACGTAACCCTTTACGACGAGCTCTTCGTCACCTCCATAAACGAGAAACATACCCTTAGTCCTTTTCGGGTACTTCAGGATATTCTTGACCGTTGTCCAGTGTTCCTTGCCGGGATTACTTTGGTACCTTCCTACCAAACTTACGGCAAGATTTACATCAGGTCTGGTACATAGCATGGCATACATAATAGATCATATGGCTGAGGCGTAGGGGATGACACTCATCTCTTCTTTATCTTCTGCCGTGGTCGGGCATTGAGCCGAGCTCAATCTCACACCTTGCAATACAGGCAAGAACCCTTTCTTGGACTGATCCATATTGAACTTCTTCAATATCTTATCAAGGTATGTGCTTTGTGAAAGACCTATGAGGCGTCTCGATCTATCCCTATAGATCTTGATGCCTAATATATAAGCAGCTTCTCCAAGGTCCTTCATTGAAAAACACTTATTCAAGTAGGCCTTAATGTTGTCCAAAAGTTCTATATCATTTCCCATCAAAAGTATGTCATCTACATATAATATGAGAAATGCTACAGAGCTCCCACTCACTTTCTTGTAAACGCAGGCTTCTCCATAAGTCTGCATAAACCCAAACGCTTTGATCATCTCATCAAAGCGAATGTTCCAACTCTGAGATGCTTGCACCAGCCCATAAATGGATCGCTGGAGCTTGCATACCTTGTTAGCATTCTTAGGATCGACAAAACCTTCCGGCTGCATCATATACAGTTCTTCCTTGAGATAGCCATTAAGGAATGCCGTTTTGACGTCCATCTACCATATCTCATAATCATAGTATGCGGCAATTGCTAACATGATTCGGACGGACTTCAGCTTCGCTACGGGAGATAAAGTCTAATCATAGTCAACCCCTTGAACTTGCCGATAACCCTTAGCGACAAGTCGAGCTTTATAGATGGTAACATTACCATCCGCGTCCGTCTTCTTCTTAAAGATCCATTTGTTTTCTATCGCTCGCCGATCATCGGGCAAGTCTGTCAAATTCCATACTTTGTTTTCATACATGGATTCTATCTCGGATTGCATGGCTTCAAGCCATTTGTTGGAATCTGGGCCCGCCATCGCTTCTTCATAGTTCGAAGGTTCACCGTTGTCCAACAACATGATTTCCAGGACAGGGTTGCCATACCACTCTGGTGTGGAACGTGTCCTTGTGGACCTACGAAGTTCAGTAGCAACTTGATCCGAAGTACCTTGATCATCATCATTAATTTCCTCTCCAGACGGTGTAGGCACCACAGGAACATTTTCCTGAGCTGCACTACTTTCCGGTTCAAGAGGTAGTACTTCATCGAGTTCTACTTTCCTCCCACTTACTCCTTTCGAGAGAAACTCTTTTTCCAGAAAGGATCCGTTCTTGGCAACAAAGGTCTTGCCTTCGGATCTAAGGTAGAAGGTATACCCAATGGTTTCCTTAGGGTATCCTATGAAGACGCATTTTTCCGACTTGGGTTCGAGCTTTTCAGGTTGAAGTTTCTTGACATAAGCATCGCATCCCCAAACTTTTAGAAACGACAGCTTAGGTTTCTTCCCAAACCATAATTCATACGGTGTCGTCTCAACGGATTTAGACGGGGCCCAATTTAAAGTGAATGTAGCTGTCTCTAGAGCGTATCCCCAAAATGATAGCGGTAAATCGGTAAGAGACATCATAGATCGCACAATATCCAATAGAGTGCGATTACGACGTTCGGACACACCGTTACGCTGAGGTGTTCCAGGCGGCGTGAGTTGTGAAACGATTCCACATTTCCTTAAGTGCGTACCAAATTCGTGACTTAAATATTCTCCTCCATGATCTGATCGTAAGAACTTTATCTTTCGGTCACGTTGATTCTCTACCTCATTCTGAAATTCCTTGAACTTTTCAAAGGTCTCAGACTTGTGTTTCATCAAGTAGACATACCCATATCTACTTAAGTCATCAGTGAGAGTGAGAACATAACGATATCCTCCGCGAGCCTCAACGCTCATTGGACCACACACATCAGTATGTATGATTTCCAATAAGTTGGTTGCTCGCCCCATTGCTCCGGAGAACGGAGTCTTGGTCATTTTGCCCATGAGGCATGGTTCGCATGTGTCAAATGATTCATAATCGAGAGACTCTAAAAGTCCATCAGCATGGAGCTTCTTCATGCGCTTGACACCAATGTGACCAAGGCGGCAGTGCCACAAGTATGTGGGACTATCGTTATCAAATTTACATCTTTTGGTATTCACACTATGAATATGTGTAACATTACGTTCGAGATTCTTTAAGAATAAACCATTGACCATCGGGGCATGACCATAAAACATATCTCTCATATAAATAGAACAACCATTATTCTCGGATTTAAATGAGTAGCCATCTCGTATTAAACGAGATCCAGATACAATGGCCATGCTCAAACTTGGCACTAAATAACAATTATTGAGGTTTAAAACTAATCCCGTGGGTAAATGTAGAGGTAGCATGCCGACGGCGATCACATCGACCTTGGAACCATTCCCGACGCGCATCGTCACCTCGTCCTTCGCCAGTCTCCGCTTATTCCGCAGCTCCTGCTGTGAGTTACAAACATGAGCAACAGCAGCGGTATCAAATACCCAGGAGTTACTACGAGTACTGGTAAGGTACACATCAATTACGTGTATATCACATATACCATTAGTGTTGCCGGCCTTCTTGTCCGCTAAGTATTTGGGGCAGTTCCGCTTCCAGTGACCCTTCCCTTTGCAATAAAAGCACTCAGTCTCAGGCTTGGGTTCATTCTTTGACTTCTTCCCGGCAACTGGCTTACCGGGCGCGGCAACATCTTTGCCGTCCTTCTTGAAGTTCTTCTTACTCTTGCCCTTCTTGAACTTAGTGGTTTTATTGACCATCAACACTTGATGTTCCTTCTTGATTTCTACCTCTGCTGACTTCAGCATTGAAAATACTTCAGGAATAGTTTTCACCATCCCCTGCATATTGTAGTTCATCACAAAGCTCTTGTAGCTCGGTGGGAGCGACTGAAGGATTCTGTCAATGACCGCCTCGTCCGGGAGGTTAATATTCAACTGGGACAGGCGGTTGTGCAACCCAGACATTTTGTGTATGTGCTCACTGACAGAACTATTTTCCTTCATCTTACAACTATAGAACTTGTCGGAGACTTCATATCTCTCGACCCGGGCGTGAGCTTGGAAAACCATTTTCAGCTCCTTGAACATCTCATATGCTCTGTGTTGCTCAAAACGCTTTTGGAGCCCCGGTTCTAAGATGTAAAGCATGTCACACTGAACGAGGGAGTAATCATCAGCACGTGACTTCCAAGCGTTCATAACGTCTTGGTTCTCTGGGATGGGTGCTTCACCTAGCGGTCCTTATAGAACATATGCTTTCTTGGCAGCTATGAGGATGATCCTCAGGTTCCGGACCCAGTCCGTATAGTTGCTGCCATCATCTTTCAGCTTGGTTTTCTCTAGGAACGCGTTGAAGTTCATGTTGACATGAGCGTTGGCCATTTGATCTACAAGACATTTTGCAAAGATTTTAGACTAAGTTCATGATAATTAAGTTCATCTAATCAAATTAATTTAATAAACTCCCACTCAGATTTGGCATCCCTCTAGTCATCTAACTGTTACATGATCCGAGTCGACTAGGCCGTGTCCGATCATCACGTGAGACGACTAGTCATCATCGGTGAACATCTCCATGTTGATCGTATCTTCCATACGACTCATGTTTGACCTTTCGGTCTCTGTGTTCCGAGGCCATGTCTATACATGCTAGGCTCGTCAAGTTAACCTAAGTCTTTTTGCATGTGTAAAACTGTCTTACACCCGTTGTATGTGAACGTAGGAATCTATCACACCCGATCATCACGTGGTGCTTGAAACATTTAACTTTAGCAACGGCGCACGCTTAGGGGGAACACCTTCTTGAAATTATTATGAGGATCATCTTATTTACTACCGTCGTTCTAAGTAAACAAGATGCATAAACATAATAAACATCACATGCAATTAAATAGTAGTGACATGATATGGCCAATATCATATAGCTCCTTTTATCTCCATCTTCGGGGCTCCATCATCATCTTTGTCACCGATATGACACCATAATCTCCATCATCATGATCTCCATCATCGTGTCTCCATGAAGTTGCTCGCCAACTATTACTTCTACTACTATGGCTAACGGTTTAGCAATAAAGTAAAGTAATTACATGGCGTTAATTCATTGACACGCAGGTCATACAATAATTAAGACAACTCCTATGGCTCCTGTCGGTTGTCATACTCATCGACATGCAAGTCGTGATTCCTATTACAAGAACATGATCTCATACATCACAATATATCATTCATCATTCATCACAACTTATGGCCATATCACATCACAAAGCAATTGCTGCAAAAACAAGTTAGGCGTCTTCTAATTGTTGTTGCATCTTTTACGTGGCTGCAATAGGGTTCTAGCAAGAACGTTTTCTTACCTACGAAAAACCACAACGTGATTTGTCAACTTCTATTTACCCTTCATAAGGACCCTTTTCATCGAATCCGCTCCAACTAAAGTGGGAGAGACAGACACCCGCTAGCCACCTTATGCAACTAATGCATGTCAGTCGGTGGAACCTGTCTCACGTAAGCGTATGTGTAAGGTCGGTCTGGGCCGCTTCATCCCACAATACCGCTGAAGCAAAATAAGACTAGTAGTGGCAAGAAAGTTGACAACATCTACGCCCACAACAGATTTGTGTTCTACTCGTGCAATAGAGAACTACGCATAGACCTAGCTCATAATGCCACTGTTGGGGAACGTTGCAGAAAATAAATTTTTTCCTACGTTCACCAAGATCAATCTATGAGTTCATCTAGCAACGAGAGAGAGGAGTGCATCTACATACCCTTGTAGATCGCGAGCGGAAGCGTTCAAGAGAACGGGGTTGAGGGAGTCGTACTCGACGTGATCCAAATCACCGATGATCCTAGTGCTGAACGGACAGCACCTCCGCGTTCAACACACGTACGGAGCGGAGACGTCTCCCGTGCCTTGATCCAGCAAGGTGGAGGGAGAGGTTGAGGAAGAGATCTCCAGCAGCAGCACGACGGCGTGGTGGTGGTGGAGAGGCAGTACTCCGGCAGGGCTTCGCCAAGCTCTTAACGGAGGAGGAGAGGTGTTGGGGAGGGGAGGGGTTGCGCCTTGGATTGTGTGTGCAGCCCTCCCCTCGCCCCTCTATTTATAGGGGAAGGGGGAAGGGGGCCGGCCCCTCTAGATGAGATCTAGAGGGGGGCGGCGGCCAAGGGGAGTGGGCTTGCCCCCCCAAGCAAGGGGGGCGCCCCCACTAGGGTTTCCCCCCCAACCCTAGGCGCATGGGCCCAGGGGGGATGCGCCCAGCCCTCTAGGGGCTGGTTCCCTGCCCACTACGGCCCATGAGGCCCTCCGAGAGAGGTGAACCCCCGGAACCCCTCCGGTGGCCCCGGTACAATACCGATATGCCCCTGAACCTTTCTGGTGACCGTATGACAACTTCCCATATATAAATCTTCACCTCGGACCATTCCGGAACTCCTCGTGACGTCCGGAATCTTATCCGGGACTCCGAACAACATTCGGTAATCACATACAAGTCTTCCTAATAACCCTAGCGTCACCGAACCTTAAGTGTGTAGACCCTAAGGGTTCGGGAGACACGTAGACATGACCGAGACGACTCTCCGGTCAATAACCAACAGCGGGATCTGGATACCCATGTTGGCTCCCACATGCTCCTCGATGATCTCATCGGATGAACCACGATGTCGAGGATTCAAGCAACCCCGTATACGATTCCCTTTGTCAGTTGGTACGTTACTTGCCCGAGATTCGATCGTCGGTATCCCAATACCTCGTTCAATCTCGTTACCGGCAAGTCACTTTACTCGTACCGTAATGCATGATCCCGTGACCAGACACTTGGTCACTTTGAGCTCATTATGATGATGCATTACCGAGTGGGCCAGAGATACCTCTCCGTCATACGGAGTGACAAATTCCAGTCTCGATCCGTGTAAACCCAACAGATACTTTCGGAGACACCCGTAGTATACCTTTATAGTCACCCAGTTACGCTGTCACGTTTGGTACACCCAAAGCACTCCTACGGTATCCGGGAGTTACACGATCTCATGGTCTAAGGAAAAGATACTTGACATTGGAAAAGCTCTAGCAAACGAACTACACGATCTTGTGCTATGCTTACGATTGGGTCTTGTCCATCACATCATTCTCCTAATGATGTGATCCCGTTATCAATGACATCCAATGTCCATAGTCAGGAAACCGTGACTAGCTGTTGATCAACGAGCTAGTCAACTAGAGGCTCACTAGGGACATGTTGTGGTCTATGTATTCACACGTGTATTACGATTTCCGAATAATACAATTATAGCATGAATAAAAGACAATTATCATGAACAAGGAAATATAATAATAATCCTTTTATTATTGCCTCTAGGGCATATTTCCAACAAGAACGTCACCCGCTTCTAGTACAAGCCCTCTAGACCAACCATGGAGGGTATCTACTCTTCATAGCCTTGATTGTCGACATCCTGATAATCATACTCCATTTCAGAATAATCGAAGTCATTAAGATGACCAGACTCATCATAAGTACCATTATCTATCTCCTAGGAGTTCTCATAACTCACATGTTCTGAAAAAGAAACATAAGAGCCGTTGAATACGTGGAAAAGTGGATGCATGAGTTTTTGAAGAGGGAGACACTTTATCGGCTACGGCTACAACCGTCGAGCCATTAGCTCAAAGTACTTTGTTGGTAAAATATTTTCCCTTAACCCATTTTGTTGAAAACCAAATTTTATTTGTAAGTTCTACTGGCAACAGAGCAACGTGGGATCTTACATCATGTGTTAGAGAAAAACCCACATGACGCACTTCCAAACCCGGAAGATCGGAGTGATATCACATTTTACTCTGGTCATAGGTGTGTTGTTTTGCCCATAGCATCACTTGGTCCAAGTCATCCATGCACTACCCGTGCGCACGACTAGACCAAGGAACCAGAACCTTTAACCAGCCCCTACACTACCTCTGCTTTTCTACCTTGCCTTACTAAAGGCCCGCAGGTCGAGACCCCTGACCGGCGGTCTCGCCCTAGGCTGATTGTACCTACCCGACTATAGCCACCTTCTCACCCATGCAAAGGCAGCTACTTAGCATGGGTAGTCGGTTCAGCCCGTCCCATTCCAGGTCTATGGTCAATACGATTTGCGCCGCTTTTGAAGTAAGCGCCAGTTGGTTGTGTCCTAATGTGATACCCTATATAGAGAAGTCCGCCATCCAAGCCAACCCTACCTAGGTTGCTTTCACCAACATGAGCTCCCCTATCCACCAAATATTTATTTATATTGTAACCCTACCCGGGTCACAACTACTTAATATAGATACTTCACCTTATCTGGTCCAACTGCCAAATCAGTGGATCAGCCTGAACCAAATTTCATTTTGTTTATGAAAAACATTTATTTTTAATTCTTATGCAAAGTTTTGGAAAAGACCCACAACCCGAAAAACGTTTATCAAGACATGGTCAAAAGAAATGGCGATTTGCTGGGTAGTTCTTCGACCAACTCGGAACCACCATACGTGGCTCCTACGTGTCCGAGATCAACTCCTGGTGACAATGCATGCAACCCAAAGAGCTTCATAGTAGTGAAGGACAACAGTGGCAGAAAGTGAAAAGGCGGATGGTGGGGTTACTCCAGCGATGCGTGTGCATGTGCGTGTGCGTGTGCGTGCGTGCGTGCGTGCGTGCGTGCGTGTGTGTGTGTGTGTGTGTGGGAAGGCACTACATGTGGTCTGCATGTGTGGTTAGGCTTGCATGCATGCCTCCATTTGTGTCTCTTGTGAGTTGTACTAGGGACAAGTGTAATTTGCTTGGCTGGCCATTAGTTGGCATTTACTTCATGCCTAAGTATATGGCCTAATGGTTGTTTGTAAACATTGTATAGAAAGTAACCATTAAAGTTTTGTTCTGATCCAAATTAAGATCAATATCCTAAGTGTTGTTCATGGCGATTCTAATAGTTACATAGCAAACATGGATGTATCTTACTTACCGTTATATTTGTTTGAAGGTTTTTACATCGGTTATTCTATGACAATGGTTCAATTGTAAATTTACAAACTATATGGAGGTTCGGAGAAGAAAAGTTGTGCATAGAAAATTTTATATACATCCTACCACCTAGGGGTAGTTACCTCACATGTCTCATATACTATCATATAATATTATCTATACTATTTTATCATTATAAGTATGTTCATATGTTATATGTAACATATTCCAAAGTGAGTTACATGGAAAAACTACAAGTTGGTCCATGATTTTTATTATATTTGTGAAATATGTACTCCTATGTATTTATTTAGTCCACGTATTAGCTTTGGTCAAAGTCAAGTTTTGTAAACTTTTACCAAGTTTATAAACAAAAATATTAACATACACAATAACAAATCAATATCATTAGATTTATTATTGAATGTACTTTCACATCATATAGATGTGTTATGGTAAATGTTTGTACTTTTTTCTACAAATGGTCAAACTTTACAACTCTAGTATGCAAAGTAAATAAAAATGGCAGGAGTATATATTTGTATGAAAAAATAGCATACACAAAATACGATGCGTACTACCTAAAAAATAGTATGCATACTATGTAAACATTCTTATATATTACATACTAAGTGTACATACTCTCCGATTTGATAGATACTACATGCAACATACAAAACTCAAGTGGTGGTAACTATCATCGGTGGTAGATAAAATTTGTCGCGCGCGCATGTGTGTAATTTTGAGGGTTTTTACATCGACGCTCCTGCAACAAGCCGAGAATGCACGCAGAATTAGAGGGATCAAAGTGGCTCTGCAGGCACCAGCTATATCACAACTTCTGTTTGCCAACGACTCGCTGCTCTTGTTTGAAGCTACCAAGGCGGGTGCGAACGAGATTAACTGCATCCTCACAGTTTATGAAGCAGGTTCAGGGCAAATGGTGTATAAGACAAGTCATCAATTATGTTCAGTAGAAACGCTAAGACTTCGGTGAAAGGGGTGATCATGAACATCCTCGGTTTGCAGCAGGAAACAACTGATGGTAAATACCTTGAACACCGCATGTGCGTTGGTCGGTCTGTCATGCAGTGTTTCGAGTATATAAAGGTTCGGTTGTGGGTTACTCCTTCCGTTTCTAAATATTTGTTTTTCTAGAGATTTTAACAAGTGACTACATACGAATCAAAATAAGTGAATCTACACTTTAAAATATGTCTATGCACATCCGTATATGATAGTCCATTTAAAATCTCTAAAAAAACAAATATTTAGGAAAGAAGGGAGTAGAATACAACGATGGCTGGAACAATTCCTCTCCATGCAGGGGAAGGAAATCTTAATGAAGTTTGTTGCCCAAGCAATCCCGGCATACGCTATGAGTTGTTTTGACCTTACAAAAGGCCTCTGTGATGAGCTCAACAACATGATATGCAAGTATTGGAGGTTGCAACAACAAGACGAGAAGAAATGCACTTGGTGGTTGGGAAAAGATGAAGCTACCCAAAGATTGTGGGGGGTCTCGGTTTCAGGGACTTGTATTCGTTCAACCTTGCGCTGCTTGCGAGGCAAGCGTGGTGACTTCTCCAAGCTCCGGGGTCCCTATATGCAAGAGTGTTACGAGCCAAATACTACCCTGACGACGACATCCTCTCTGCTGCCCCCACAGCCGGGATAAGCTATACTTGGCGAAGTATATTCTTCGAGAGCTTGAAATCATCAAGGAAGGATATATCTAGAGAGTGGGTTCTAGCGAGAATATAAGAATCTGGTCTGATCCTTTGTTGCCACGAGATCATTCGAGGAAACCGCTGACTGGAGGAGGGCAGAATCTGGTCACTTCCGTCTCGGAGCTGATGAACCCTAATTTGAACTCCTAGGACGAGAATCTGGCCAGACAAACTTTTCTCCAAGAGGATGCTAATCTGATTCTGTACATTCCTGTTCTTGAGCGGCACGATGACTTCGTAGCTTGGCACTTTGATGCTAAAGGGCTCTTATCAGTTAAATCAGCCTATAGGGTGCACACTGACTTGATCTGAAGGGGAAAACAGATGCAACAGGGAGATGGCTCGACTAATCTGGAGCGGCGCCGAAAGGTATGGTCTGCAATCTGGAAAGTTGGTTGTGGGCAAGGTTTACCGCATCCTTTGGCGATTCGGGCAGAACAGCCACCCATTTCATATGAACATTGAACGATGAGGTGTTGATCTGGACACGCGATGTGCAGTTTGCAAACGTCTGTTTGAGGACGGCCACCATTTTTTACTTCGGTGCAGATGTGTCAAAGCTATGTGGCGTGATGCGTGACTAGAAGAGGTTAGAGCAAGCCCGCTGGTGACCTCTTCGCCATCGGAAGTCATGAGAGGGTCCTCAATCCGACGAAGCAGGGGGTAATATGCCTCTTATGGAAGTGGTGGAATGAAAGGAGTCGGATTAGACATGGCGAGAGGAGGGCGTCTGCATCTGAATTCGCGAGCCGGCTCTCTGCATCCATGGCTGAGTGGCTCAAGTCTAAATTTTATACCCTATACTCCATTTTAAGCCTTGACGGTGTTAAATATCACTGTAAAAGACATTTTTGCCCCTCATGTGGTATGTGACCACAATTTAATAATAGATGCTACTATTAAAAAAAAGACACCTCCAGCTCGCCCGACCATGCTCGACACGCCCTATACACTTACACGTATATTAAGAGAACACATTGTAGCCGTAGATGCACGAGCAGCCATCAATCGATCAGGCTGGCAAGTGCAAAGCTAGCTTCGCGTGCTAGCTAGTTCGGCTAAAAATCGAGCAGGTTGCTTGGCAATAGTAATCCTGCTTCCTACGCGTGAATCATTTGTACGTCCAACCCGTCGTACTAATTGATCAAGTTACCAAGCGAGTTTTTGCCAGGTACCTCGTCGAGAAAGTACTTCCGCTGGTAGCATCGGCGTACAGACCTTAGCCAACATACACGAGGGTACAAGTGTCTTTTTACATGCAATTTAACAGGGTTTGATGGAAAAATGGACGGAAGTGTCATATAAAGGGCATGAAATCTAGAATCGGTGTTAGTTAGCGAAGAAAATAGGTTTCAGTGTCGAAAACAAAATTTAATAGTATTAGGAATGCTTTCCTCACATTCACTTTAGCTCACACCATCATAACTGCCATGGCACCGACACAGATCAATTTTGATACAACTATTGCCTAACAAATTGTGGACACCTACAACAGCTATTACTCATGTTTGGCAGTGAATTTTACATAACCCCTTCTAAAGTATAAACATGTGACAACCAACCAAGTCTATGCTAGATGTAACCGCAAGGCAGCCTCTAGGCTGTGTTCAGCAGTACAAACTGACAGAAAAATGTATAGCTCAAGCAGTATGCGATTTAAACAATAACACACAACTGAACTTACGCAAAGTTCCACAAACAGATCATATAAACCTTACAGGCCGAGACATACTGCAGAACATGGTTCACCAACAGAGAGCAACAATAACCGGAAACCAAAACGTCCGCTTCCCTGCACAAACAGAATGTATAAACCTTACCGGTCAATAATATATAAGCTGCACACCATGGCCAACAGCTAACCTTCTTCAGCTGGGTTACAAGCATTAACACACAACATTCAGAACGGCTGGGTTACAAGGATTAATAACACACACACACACACACACACACAAACAAACATGTATATACTTCAGCGCAGAAATCGAGTTGATGATAGCTACACTCAAATCTAGGATGCAAGAGGTGCGCCAGCAACAGCCAGTTAAGCAGCTATCACAGTACAAATTATACTAATGACACGAAAAAACTACTACAGCTGGTTTGGCCAGCGGAACAGGGCAGTTGCAGCGGCGCCGCTTGCATCTCTACTCGGAACATCTTGCCAGTAAAACCAGGCATCCTGTGACAAGATCAGCCGACTATGAGTATGCATTCATGCATACGCATGTACACATCATTACAATCTCATCAAACTTAAATCCCCTCATGACAGAAATGTCAAATTACTCATTGCTGTGAAAGATGATGAACTGCTGCGGCGGCTGCCCCTCTTGCAAACAGGTGTTGTTAGTGCAGCTACAGGCATCCATGTCCATGCTGAATCAATGGTAACAGGCGCATGGAACTGTCCATCACTGGCTTGGTCAAAAACCATATTGCCTACAATCAGGACACCACTACCCAAACTCTGATGTCTCACCCAAAATTGTCAGTAAGAAACTTGTTTAGTGATATAATAAAACTAGTAACTTGCAAACATACACTAAATCGTCCGAGCTAAATGCACCGCTACACCACAAAAGTTAGACGACAAAGCTCCCCTGAGCAAGGTCAAAAGTATAGGCCAACCAGTTTAATGCTACTGCAGAAAGGCAGAATAATGAGTAGATTCCAGAAAATGACAAAAATGTAGGCATTAATTTTTGGTAATTATAACACTAGTCAGTTATTAAGCAGAATAAGACAAAATAGCAGCAATTGAGAGCATGACAAGGGACAGTTGTAAGTACTGACAAATCTTGGAGGTAAAAGCAAAGCCTAATGGATCTCCCCATCTTCTCCAAGTTCACCGTCTTCAAGCTCCTCATGCCCACCATTTTTGCGGGAACTATCTCGATCCTTTTTGTGTCTTCTATGCCGGTTTTCACTATCTGAGTCTGAAGCATGGGTGTGCTGCATAAAATGATAAACAAATCTCAACATCAGCTAGACATTCAACCCTCTCAAGACACACAGTGTACATGCAAATATTTGATAGATCAAAAAATCATCATAAGCATGGGTATGCTGCATGAATGACAAACATTCTCGACATCAGCTTTAGCCATCACCCCTTCTCAAGACACAAGTGATGCAAATAGTTGATACATCAAAAAATCATCTTGCAATCCTCCCCAGAACTGCCCCCTTATTAACCCCCTTAGAAAGCAAGCAAATTGCATTGGTGAGAATTGCCCCAAGTCCAAAGTTAGCAAATTGCATTGGTGAGAATTGCCCCAAGTCCAAAGTTAGAGTTGATCTTAGATGACCCTTGGGCAGGAGGAATGCATGAAGGAGGCAAGTCCTACACTTGCTTGTCCCTGACCAAGAATTACAATTGGGCCCCTTGGGCCTTGTGACAAATGTCAATTGCCATGTAAGATTACATGCCTTGGTTAAGTAGTTACCAGATAGTTATCACCATCACCAATATTCATGTGGTATTGATGCCTGAAGCGCATGAATTACAACCATGCTAATTCTCGATATGATTTATGCAATAGATATTTTAAATAAAACAAATATCATATACTGGCAATATCTCAAGTTCACCATTAATTTGAAACTAATGTATATCAATGTGCAACAATACATACGCACATGCCTCACCAAACTGTCCACATATTTAAACATCACGACACAAAGGCAACAATGTTCTTAGTTCACTAACACATATTGTGAATTTGGGAGCACTAAATTTGGCGCGAAGAAGACTTGAATTGACTAGGTGTTGGAGGCAATCTGCCAACCATATTCTAAGTACCTTGATTTGGACAAAAGGATACCAAATGTTATACCTTCCTAGATTTCTTGCGATCACTGCTATGCCTTCGAGATTTCCTCGAGTCATCCTTCTCATCCCTTTCAGAATCTGTGGTGTCATGGTGGCGCCTTTTATGCTTCTTCTCTTTATCCTTCTCTCGCTTCTTATCTTTCGAGGCATGAACTTCCACATCATCATCAATATCCATTTCATCTCTCCTTGACCGGTCTTTTCCTTTTTCCTTTTCTCTTTCCTTCTCTCGGTCTCTTTCTTTTTCTTTGCGATCTTTCTCCTTCTTTTCCTTTTCCTTCTCTTTCTTCTTTTCTCTCTCTTCACGGTCTTTCTCTTTCTTCGCCTGCATAGAAGAAAGCATGCATAAAGCATATGTAGGTAAACAATACATGCAGTTAAGTTGCACTCATGTTTACATTTGGGCAGCTAATAAGTTCATATAGTGGCTATTTGGATGGTCACCAGGACTTGCCCTTCCAATATATTGGCATTGACAGGTAGCATAGGCCCGTGTTTGGATTGAGATCCAATTTGCAGAACCACACTAATTTTTTGGCTGGAAAAACGAGGGCAGCAGATTTGTTCGCCAAATTGTTGGCGCGCACAGAATTTGTAACGTAGCACAGGCATTGTCCAAATAGAGCCATACATTCAGGTGCCACTTCTAGTTGGTAGCAAGCATGGCTACGGTACATGTGCACTTCACGCACTTTTTCCACCACCCGCAAAACAAGCGGTAGTGAGGAGAGTGCGGAAAAATACAAGAGGAGAAAGTTCAGAAAACATGTAAGTAATAGATAAATATCATTTCTAATAGATGCCCGCAAAACAAAACAAATAAGCATAATAACATGAACCAAACAGCAAATTATAATAGGACTAAATGGTAAATGATTCTACAAAACAGTAACATTACCTTCTCTTCTTCCCTCATGCGCTCTTTCTCTTTAAGCCTTTCTTTGAGGCGGGCAATATACTCTTCAAAAAGCTCTTTAGCATATGTCTCGCCACCCAGATCCCTATGGGACATATACAACAGACAAAATCAATCCATATCCCAAGGGGCAAAAATAACAAATATAAATACATATTGCCCTCAATTGAATTTCATAGAGGAACATTTGTCAAGATCCAATGCCAAAACCAGCATTTTGCTTATGTTCATTAATTAGGTCCTGGTATATGATCCAATTTTGCGTAGGTAATCAGGGCCCAAACAATACCAAATGGACAGATCTCCAAGCTAATACTACCTCCATCCGGATTTAAAATGCTCGTTGGCTAGAACCAAGGCAGGTTATTAATGCCAATTACGTGAGGCTTTTTAGGATGGCAACTACCAATCAGCTTGCCCTAATCAGCGCCATCTTTCAAGTCTGTTTTGCATGCAGCCAATTGCTGCGCGGGTCAACCTCTGCATGCAGCCAATCAGGCTAACACTTGGTTTGCAAGGTGAACAAAGTGCTACGATTATCTCTCCATTTAATTCTAGCGTACATACCCAAGTGGCCAACGGGCCCTTTAGAGCCGGACGGAGGTAGTATCAAATAAGCTGGCTTAAAAAACTTTAGAATTTATAAAGAAATTCTTTGGAATTGACCATATCGTAACTTATAATTGTGCAGACTTATTACAAATCAAAATGTCAGTAGCTTCACAAACAATTATTTTCAGATCAACCAACTCAGCTTATTTTTTGCAAACCAAACTCTAAAATTTTATGTGCAACCAGAATTAGCCCAGTAACCACTTGCGATAACTGCAAAATTATATGTATTGCACCATGAAACAGGGAGGACTCATGACAGTGTTTCTGTAACAAGGTGGCATGGCTCAATGTTAGCTACTTCACATAATACTTAAGAGGATAGCCGGTACCTGTATTCCTGGGTATCATCAAATAGTGATTTAGAATCATCCCATGTTGAAGCAGCAGTAATTTCCTGCAATTTTTCACAGAAGAAAAAGATAAATTAGACCAAAAGGACAACATTCCTCAACTTATCTCACTGAAAACATGATTTAACCAAGGATAAGGTTGCTCTCAGTGAAGCAAGAGCAAAACATAGATTGATGTATATGATCCCAAAAGGTTATGGTTACCTCAAACAATTCTGGACAGTTTTCCCATATATGGCCTAAACAGATAAGGAACTACTATCGAAATGATTTGATATTTGCAGAGAAACTGAAGTGAGGGGAAATTATAATTATACTAAAAATTCCTCAGTTTCAAGCAAGGCATGGTCTAGCACTAGGACTATAGTAGGATCCTGAGCCGTTATCTAACATTTACAAGTTAGAACCCAAATTCAAGTCCTGGATAACTAGAGTCCTGTCAATTATCAAAACAGCTTACTACAGCTGGTGACTAACTAGGGGGGTATAAGCCCCCAAGAAAATGTGTACTGGAACTAGACACTTTGTTATATTTGCATTCTACAAATGTCAATACCAGCAGCATTTGTGGCCACAATTCATACACCATTTGTGCATCAAAGGAGGTCTATGTACGACCATATCATGAATACCTTGATTGAATACAGTAGATCCAGAAAATTATCACCCAGTCGCTGACGCTTCTTGGCCTCCTTTAGATCCTTTTCCTTGAGCCTTTCAATTTGGTCCTCATAAATAAGCTGGATCACATCCACAAAAAAGAAGCAACATTGTCAGTCATAGCTAAAACTCATTGGTACAATCACTTGTATAGCAAAAATACCACTGGGAACATCTCAAGAATATCTTCGAACAATGATAAAAGCGTAAAACCGCACCTTGATATTTATGTTCGACACTCCTTTATATTTTTCGTCCTCAGTAACAGCAGCTTGGAAGTCCTCTAGTGTCCATGAGGCCAACATAGGAATCTAGAAATAGAAGGTTGTCAACCACACATCTGATGCTACATACAAAACTGTACCATATAATGCACCATGCTTTTTCCTTGGAATGAAAATTATTTTAAATAAAAAGGTACCTTTCCAGATTTCACTTCATCTTTAATTAAAGCCCTATCATCTTGATACTGAAAAGAAAATATCAGAAACCATCAGTTCGCATGGTCAAAAATGGAACACAGGTATATATGGGATTGAAACATGAATTAAATATAAACAAAACACACACCAGATTTATTCAAAACATGAACATCAAATAAATCAACAAGTGAAATTTTACAGATTTTCAACCAAATTTGAATAATATGACCCAACCTAATTGGGCATATTAATGATATAAGCTTGCAGCTGCAGAGCGCGAACAATCATGAAAGAGCAGAATATACAAGAATCCATTATTATTATAATTCAACTGAGATTTAACTATTCAAATTTGAAAAACAAAAAGCGATTATCAGATGGAACAGCAAGCAAAGCTGTACCATTCCTGATTGAATCATCACCATCAGAAAACAAATAGACACAATTGGCATGATCTGATAGATAATCTCCCACATTGCCACCATAAAAGAGAAGACTCTATCCTTTTCCTTTTGAAGAAAACTGACGCCATGAAAAATAAAAACACTGTTCCAAATTGTTCCAACTTATTTAAGAGGTAAAAGAGCAAGTTCAATTATAGAAAAGAGGACCATCAATTTTACTCCCTCTGTCCCATAATGTAGGACGTTTTTTTACAATATGTAGTGTCAAAAAACGTTTTACATTATGAGACAGAAGGAGTACCAAATTTTATTGGTGTAAGTGTTAGGGCATCCCCAAGATGATGGCACAGGGTTATCAAATTTTTTTCAACGGTGTATAGATGTTGGCAGCAGGAATATCAATTTCTTGTTCATCAGTGTATCAGTTCCCCCAACAATGATGCAAGCTCCAAGCTATTTTCCAATGATAGGTATCTTTACTAGCATATAAAAGGGTTTCTCTATCCCAGCATGCTAAAAAAGACCTAAAAATAGCAATTTAACCAACAGAAAGACAATAAACTTCACCCAAAAGACCAACTTAACCACAGCTTAAAAAGTCTTTAATAAACATGGAGCATGAATGCAGAATTTTTTATCAGTAAGAAAAACTTGGATGAGCGTAGCAGCAAGCTAAAGAACAGAGCTGGCTGAGAGGTTGACAGTTGCTTAACGTGATTAGGTCTACATGTTTTTATCCGTGGCAAAGCAAGTGTATTTAGCTAGTTTACTAAGTGATTAACACCGTGCCTTTAAAATGATTGTTAACATTTCAGTGTTTCCTCAAAACAAATTTCAGTGCAGCATTTATCAAAGTTTGTCGATCTTCGATAACAGGGATCGGTGCAGCATTTATCAAAGTTCGTCGATCTTTGATACAAAACAGGAACCACCGATCCAAGTACTAAAACAGATAAACTGTAGTAGGACGTTCACAAAATGATAAATGATTACAATAATGTCATCAGAATTTTGAGAAATTAACCTGCTTATCAAGCTCCTCCAGGACATCATCAAAGAGTTCTTTTGGCATCGAGCCAGACAAGTTTGAAGCAACTGCCAGGTAAGCACGTGAATCTTTTATCTGTAATGATAAATTTAAGGAATCAGGAATTCAGGATAAACTCGTTTAACATTTGATTTAGGAAAAAGTGTACTCTTCATCCCTCAACTATTGGCAACATTCACTACCCTCAACTCTAAGACCAGACAAAGTTTGTCTTTCAACTATTGTCAAAGTCTAAACTACAAACACTTTTAATCCCTGGGCCAATGTCACCCTTGTTTTGAACCACACAGCACCTACCTATACAAGGCTTTTCACACGCAAGAAGTGATTTAGCATCCGGTCAGCAAGTCATTAAAAAGCCAAAATTATCAACATAATCACTGTGTTTTACTTAAGATGCTGCGTCATATACACGGATGTCAGAGCTTCTGAATGGATGGCATAGCTGTGACCAGCAGGAGCATGAGGGCAGAAGAACACACACAGGTAGACACCATAGCCAGCAAGACAGGCAGCAGCTTCTGAAGGAGAAGAGAGTTCAGGGACGAGAGTAATCTAAATTGATAACTTAAGATTCACATACAGCCAATAGCTCCTTATATGTCAGATATTTCAACTCAACACAAAAGAAGGGAAATCCTAACATGACTCTAATCCTAAGCTGTTACGAACCTATCAACCTGCAGACTTGGTTGAACAGGGCCTCTTCTATTGCGATCCCAACTACTGCTACAGTTTAGTCTGTCCTACTGCTTAATGCACCCTACACCTGCTATAGGGTATTCCCCATATCACAGAGGCAGAGATGTGGGATGTAGATGGACCAAAGCAACTTTGAAATAGTCAGTGATGAACAGACAGTGTTATGGTATGACAGTTGAGCGACCATTCTATCCGGTTTTAGAGTTGAGAGGCGCCAGTGAAGGAAAAAATATTTCCTTTTAACCCATTACAAAAGTAAATATTTCAATAACCTGTGAACAGTAGTCACGCCAGTAAGTTTTTGCGTTAAGTGTGCCATCAGCAACATGTTCTTCCATCATCTTCCGAAACTCATCGCGGTTTTTCCGTTCTTGTCTCCTTAATTGCTCCTGTATTTGCAGAGTACCAACAATTACGTCCATATCAGTAAAGCATTAGAAATATATTAGTGATGAAGATAACAACAAACCTTCCGAATTCTCTTCTGTTCTTCCTCTTCTTTTTCAAGATGCCTTATATAGTCCTGTAACAAACAGAGATGTTTTGTTAAGCCACAAAATGAGAAAAACTGATATAGAGTACAGAAGATACAAACTTGAAAAACATCCAAGCGGTCAATCTTCTCAAGTCGGGCACAGCGTTCATCATCCTCTAGCCGATCTTGAACTTTTCGCCACTGGGTGTTTGCCTGAGCATACAATCTCACAATGATGACACTCTGAGCAAGTGAACATATACTAATTAACTAGATGATAAGGTCAAAGCAATAACCTTGATGAAATCACATGACTCAAGAAATTCTCTATATTCTGCTATGCGTCTTTTGTGCTCTTCAGCAGCCTTTGCTTTTTCCTACAATGCAACACAACACATATTAGATAAGGATCACCATGTGATATATTTTAGGCTACAACATATAAAAACCTCATAGAATAGTTTTCCATCAAAAAAACTCACAACGTTGTACTTGTTGGAAATTAAGTCAGAAATCTGTCATTCCGAGAAAGTGATTTTTACTGATTCATCATAGGATCATTAATCCATTCCTTTGTTTGGTTCAAGGGAATCAGAAAGTCAATCACCAAGTGAATCACAATTAGTAGAACAACCCATGGAAAATTAAACTGAGAAACAGCAGAAAACCTGCTCGCAAACAAAAAATGAACATCCCCCACCCTCGAGCTATGTGTATTATTACTAGGCCAAAGATTAGAAACAAAAAATGAATATCCGCCACCCTTGAGCTGAAGCCTGGCACATGGGTATGTGAGGGGCAGATGTTTTTTGGCCAAAGGCGTCTAATTACCAGGAAACAGGCCGAACTAACAATGTTTTGTTCTTATTAGGGCCACTTCCAGTTTCCTTGAACCTGGGACGAGGCCATTTCTTCATCATGTTCATATCAAGAATACAAAGCAAATTACCAAAACCACAAACCAATACTCCAGGTTACTTATTTGAAACAAACAAAACATCAAGCTGGTTAAAGATGACAAGTTAAAAACATTGATAGCCTAACTGGATTATCTGTGAGATAAAGCAATTAAAGAAGAATTGAACTACAAAAGCAATCAGTTCTCCAAGTTATATAGTATAACAACCACAACTATAAGTTAGGGTTTTCATATCATATAACCTTCTTCTGCAGCTCCACGAGATAGTTCTCAAATAAATCTTCACGCTCCTTGGGGCGTTCAACAGCATTGAACCTTTCATCATGCCCAAACATAGTAATTGCTTTGCTGCAGTGAAAAACAGCATGCTAAGTGTATGCAACAATAACAGAAAGAACCATATTAACAAACAGAAACTTTAATTATTAGAATTAATGAAAAGCATGAAACTTTCCGTTTGGTTGTCATATACAAAAAAGGAGCTTGAGAATATACCTCCATCTCAGTGATGATGTAAGGTCCTTACATTCCTGAAATACGCAACAAAGTGTTTAATATGGTAAAAATAATAAGGAAAGGGAAAGCTTACTAGAGCAATCTTACTTCCAGCATTGTGAAAAAATCATCACGTGCTTTCCTTTGCTTCACACGCCTCTCCTCAATTTCAATCTTTTTCCGCTGGTTTAAGTACTGCAAAAACAGCAGATATAACCATAAGCAGACGGTCTACCACAAATCGGGAACACAATGTTAGAGTCAAATGATTCCGTAAAAATGTTATCTCTTGTAAGAAAGAAATGACAACCTCATTGAAAGCTTGCTTTCTCTCTCCAAGAGTTTTCAGAGCACCATATCTTTTGTCACTTATAATAACTCTCATGGCCTGGGGCAAATTATATCACTGTCAGGCATTTGATTTATTTAATTAATCATAGTTCAATTCAATTTCTGTACCTGATCCCATGACCAATCTGACTGAACATTTGCCGATTCAAGCAGGGACTTGAATGCATTCTTTGCTTCCTGTGGTTTGAAAAAAAAATAGGGTCACAACAGTAAATCAATTGCTGATTTTCAATTTACTTCTGTAGTCTTCCTCACCAACTTAGTAGCATAAACAACAGGTTCTTCTTCACTTGTTTTATCCTCCAGCGGAGTAACATTGATCTTCCCTGCAGTTGGCATTGTCTTTTTGGCCTCCTGGTGGCAGTAAGAAAGTGTAGCACTAGCATCAATGGACTGAGACAGACAGACGCATTCACAGTTACCCCCTCCATCCAATAATATAAGAGCGTTTTTGACATTATACATTATTGTAGTATGAAAAATGCTATTATATTATGAGACGGAGGGAGTACATGGCAGCACAAATGTAAAAAGAAAAAAAAAATGCAGTTACACTCACTACGAAAGTACAGTCCAATTTAAAATATTCAAATTTATTTAAAAAACAGAACATGCAAATATGTCTGAGATGTGTGAAAATAGCAGTAAGGTGACTACTCATGATGTTGCCATACTAGTCCTAATTGTAATAGGAACCTCAGATTATTCAAAGAACTTTTCATAAGGTAAAGTTGAGACTACTAAATGTTGCATTGAGCCCATGGTTTCAACAGACCTAAATAAAAACAAGGAATAAAATAGAACTTCTTAGTCCTATGAACTGAATCACAAAATGAGACTTGGTACCATGGCAGTCCATGTACTATTAGAATGTTCTAAACTAATAAGCATACAAAGCAATACCAGTAACACGAAATATTATTCATTTGTCGCATGTAAACCATCTCTTTGCTATTACAGTAATTTTGCTTTCTCAAACTCTCCAAATCAACCGATCAATAAGGTAAGTACTTTGCAGTAATTATAAAGGATCGTGGTACTCGGCAACTCAATAAATTAAGAAACTACTGGTCAGCTTGCATTGGGGGATCTAATAATGCAGGCCTTGCATAAAACAGAGGAAAGAAACTATTCTAAGAATAATGACGAGTGGATGAACTCTTGCTAACAACCAATGCTATGTTTGATATAAAATACAAAAATACAAAAAGGTGCCATAATATACCTCCAAATCTTCAGCAGATGCTCCAACTTTTGTGTCAGTAGTACTAGGTACAGATGAACTTCCATAAGTGCTTCTGCAAAGTTCGACACATTAACAAAACCTAAGCTGCACTCAAAGGATGTGAGGAAGAATAGAGGGAAATTGAGAAAACATCCACAAATACCTGTTTGTCCCTGCATCACTTGCAACTGATGGATCTCCAGTGCTCGTTGTAACAGGGGCAACCACAGCAGCACTTGCTCCACCGTTTTGCATGGAACTAGAAGATATATCCCCATTGTATGACGGGCCAGAACCAGGAGGCAAGTTTGCTATCGCATCATGGGAGCTTGGAGCAATTGTTCCTACTAAAGATGAAGACTGTTTGGCAGGTAAGGAAGTCTCCACAGAAACAGAAGCGGATCCAACAGGGGCAACAGTAGTGGATTCAATCTCCCGGGCAGGCTGCTGATTTGATGTCTTTTCTGCTAATTCACGTGCAATCTGAACAGAAAGCCAAAAGTAATTGTAAAAATATTCTATGTCTTATTACACAATAATTACAGATGTCACGTCAAAAGAAATACCCTTAGCTCGTCAGGAATAGACCATTTGGATTGCTTTGTCACTTTGTTGTAATAGTACCTGGAACAGCAGAATAGTGAGACTACAGAATAAAGAAAATCCATTGAGGCTGACTAAATAACAGAACATCTGTGGCAATTAATTTCAATATGAACTTACTTCCGCCCTTCTGCTGTAGTAAATTCTTTCCATTCAGTTGAAGCGTCAGCCCGCTGTAACATTACAAAAAGTATGTAACAGAAACCGTAAATGGCCATTTAATATTAGTGCAAAGAAGTAGAGGACACCAAAATGTAGTCGTCCTACCAGACACTACCATGTTTCTTTAGTTACTATATATGCACCTGCCCTTTGCAGGAGTAAAATGAAGAATGCATTTTGGGCTAATTGTAAATGTTACTCGGCAATAATCGCAAGATATATATGATAAGGCAAAAATGGAAGAGAACATGTTGCACTTATCGTACGAAAAAAGTTAGGGTGTACTACTGCCGATGAAAGAAAGGAGGATCATGCAAGTATTGTTCCATAGTATTCATCAATTTTGTAAATTTAGATATCAGTCATGTGAAAACAAAATAATACATAAAATGCAGGCATGCAACACAGAAGTTGTGCATGTTACAGAAGCAGATAAATTATCAATTTATACAAGCAAAGCCAACTGTTTAAGCCTAGCATCATTGGAACTGCGATATCAACAAATGAGTTATACCAGCTAAATACCAAATGATGATCATGACAATCAATATGTTGATAAAATGAACAACAATATGTTGAAATAGCACACTGAAATTAAAGTCAAGACTTCATGAGAACAAAGACTATATTAGGAAGCAAGGGAAATATATAAAACGTACATGACGTATAAAACATATAAGCACAACTAACCTCCAAAGGGGTCATCAACTCAGCAGGTTTCTCCCAACTTGATTGCTTTGTCCTCTTATTGTAATAGTACCTAGGTAAAGAACGATACCAAGCAAAGCAAATAAGCAGACAGACCAAAAGGTGCAACAGAATCAAGAGGAGTACATCACGAAGTTATTATTTAAAACAGAAAGTAATAGAAAGATGACTTACTTCTTTCCATCCCCTGAACTGTGCTCTTGCCAATCCGCAGAGCTAGGTTCAGTTGAGCTCACCTGCACATTTGCTAACTGAGTAGTTGCACAGGCAAGGATATCCAATTTTAAGTAGCATACAAAATGAATGATGCTAGAGTGGTCTTTTAGTAGACAAAAATCAAGTGATGGAAATGTAAAAGAGGCCCTGCAGCAACTTACTGGGGGCACTGAAGCTGAGAGAGACTGATGCCCAGGCTGCACCATTGGCGACACAAGAGGTGCGCCCTGACCCGGGGCTGTGCCCCAGGGTTGAGATCCAGGAGGAACCGATGTTGGTTGATACTGAAATGTAGCATTAATTAACTTGTAAGCAAGGAAAATATTCTAATTATTGACATGGAGAAGCATGGATGCATATTCGTCAATGGGGAACGGTGAGAAACAAAGGCATACGGTATAAGAAGGAGGCTGCATAGGGGTGCCCATGGTGGGCATAAGCCCACCAGGGAATACAGCTTGCTGCTGTGGCTGCATAGGAGCTGATGACATAGGTCTAGCTGCCTGGTACGGCATAGGAACAGCTTGCGATGCAGGCGGAACATGACCAGAGTGAGGCATATGTGGCCCAGGTTGCTGAAAATGTTGCATCTGCCCTGGCATGCCCATGTTAACTCCTGGCATGGCCTGACCAACAGGCCGATACTGTTGTGGCGCTGGTTGCATGAACTGAGGAGGCTGTTGTGGCGGACCTGGTGGCCACTGAAAATGGAGCACATAGTAGCTATTAATAACCTAACATATGATTATTAAGGCGCAGACTGCAGAAGGAAGCAAAAAACAAAATGAGATGTCCTTATTTACCTGCATGGGCATTGGTTGTCCCATATTTTGTGGTGCGGTAGAACCCATCATAGGAGGCCGGGGGGGCTGCTTGGAAGACAATTAATGGGGTTACCAAACTTGGAGACCACGCAACAAAGATAAATATTCATGTGGTGAATAACCACATTACGGTCGAGGGGGGTGGTAACTTACCTGAGGCGGACCAGGAGTCTGCATATTACTCGCCATTAAACCGCATCAAACGACACGGATAACAGGAGGAATGTTACCTGCCAAGTGACAAATTGAGATGTTAGAATAGAACCTGCAGATGACACGATTGACTGTCTGTCAATCTACGATTGTATCGTGGTTGCATAGAGGACAGAAGGCAACTCGGGAGTTTGGCACCCCTTCCATCTCAGATCTACGGCAGAAATAAAACAGGGCATGCCTTCTTTTCTGGTTAGACAGGCATGTTTCTGGTGAGCAAAACCTGACCGTTGGATCAGGCTCGACTCACTAAAACCAGTGATACTAACCGACATAGCTCACGCGCCTCCTCACCACACCACCCTAGCTCATAAATGCCTGCCTGCCTACGTCCCGAAGAAAGCATACGGTATTTTAACCATCAAGCTCATCTCCTGCATCTACTGGAATCAAAATATGGCGCGCACAGGACTAGGAGTCGAAATGCACTTGAATCGACACTAGAAGCCTTACCAGCTACCACTACAGATAAGCCACCTAACCTAAAAAAGGACTGCTAGGCTAGCACACGAGGCGAAAAAAAAATCTAGGGTTCACATAACCTCTGACTATCAAATCTAGGGCAATTCAGGATTTCCGCAGCCCTCCCATCTCAAATCTCCCACAGAAAAAAGAAATACGGGGCATGCCTTCCTTTCTGGTTATAAACAGATGTGTGTTTGGTGCGCAAAACCTACCAGATCTGGCTCGATTCACCAGAACCAGTGATGCCGCTAACCGACACACCCACGTACCACATCGCCACACCGCCTTACTCATAAACACTACCTGCCAATCTACTGCCCGAACAAACCACACGGTTTATTAACGATCCCTCCCCTGCGTCTACTGGAATCAAAATATGGCGCGCACAGGACCAGAGGAGTCGAAATGCACTTGAATCGACACTAGAAGCCTTACCAGCCACCGCTACAGATGAGGCATCTACACTACTGCTGCACTAACACACGAGACAGCCAGAAAAATCTAGGGTTTACATAAACCTCCGACTAGCATGGAAAACAGGCTGTCAGCCTACAGTGGCGGCCCAGATCTAGGCCGTCCTCAGGCGCTCACCGGCGCCCAACCAAAATTCACGGAGGCTAACCATCGATGGGGTCCTAGATAACCAGCGGAGGACCGGAAAAAGCTCATACCTCGGGGGAACAGCGCCCAGGGACCGCGGGCGGGGCCGAGGCGGGAGGGGCGCGACGCCGGAGCGGGGCGGGACGGGAGCGGGCGACGTGAGGCGGCGGTCGGCGGCGAACCACCGGCCGCGACCGAAGGTTGCGCGTCGGCTCGGATGTATGTGTGTATGTGTGTAATTCTGGGTGGCGTCGGGGTGGGCGGGAGGGGCGACGGGGCTGGGCGGTGGGCGGGGTCGGCGGCGGCGTGAGGAACCCTAGCGGAGCGGCGCGGGCGGGGCGGGGCGGGGCGGCGGAGTGGGGAACCCTAGCGGAGGGGAGGGGAGGGGAGCGGGGCGGCGAGAGGAGAGGGACGACTCGCTGGCTGCGGTTGGGAGCCGCGAGTCAGGCGTGAGGGCGTCGGGTCTCGGTCGGTCGGGACTCGGGGCTCTGATGGAACTGGGACTGGCCCCGACCCGGGCCACCTTCCAGCGATTTATAAATACGAAAAATAATACGGCATTTAACGCGTATACCCCAGTATTAATGTGCTTCCCTGAATACGCGATCTTTTCAAACCTCGTCGATAAATATCGCCGATGCGATAAGTCCTGGAGTCTACATTGCCCTCGGTCGGTTTAAAGTTGGGTGTCTGACCTTTGCTTATTGTTGTGAACCAACCTGTGGACGGTTAGCTGGACAATGATATCTCCAGACCATCAGGGTTCAAGTCTTGTGCTCGTATTTATCCTAAATTTATTTCAGGATTTTCGGCGATGCACGATTCAATGAGAGGAGACGCGCTCGTCGAGTATGAGGTGTCTATGATGACTTCGTAAAATATCAACATAATATGCCGGCTCAGATCTCTCGGAAGTGCTCAGGGGTGAGTGTATGCCCGTATATATGAGTGCTTGCGTCTGTATTGTGGTCTACAGATCTGGATGTAATTTTTTATTTCTGGTGTTCGTTCTACTGCCATGATTGAAGATGAATAGATTGGAAGTTTTTTCGAAAAAAAAATAACCTTTGTTTATTGTTGGTATTTTCAATTTATATATATAGCCAAAAGAAATAGCAACTCTAGCGAGGGAATAGGTTCGTTTCGTGTGTATGGTTTTGCACCATTGGTAATTCAGATGTATTGGCTTGTATTTGCAGGCTAAGGTGGGCTTGAGTCATTTGTAGTGCGACACAAAACAAGCATCTTTCATAGTGTTGTGTTTCATCGAGTTCCTTTTCTTTTTCATGTCAACCTTGCATCCAGCAAACTCTTGGTTGAAGCAGCATCGCGGTCCTTTTTTTTGAGCCACCGATTGATCCTCCCATAAGAGGACATGTTGCCCCAAGTACAATCATGGTTTCAGGGGGTGGATCGTATCCAGCAGCATAAATAATCCTCTAGAGACACTTTTTCGATGTTTTTGAAGTTGTTAGTTTTAGTTTATTTCCCCCTTTGCACTCACATCGTTGCATATTTGTCCTTTTGCAAGTGTGCGGAGTGGAAAATATGTTTTTAATGGGAGGTTGTGTATCTTAACTTTCTTCATCATCAATGGATCGCTTCTTCATCATCTCCATTCATGAGCAAGTACATAGTTTCAATGAATATCTAGCCATCCGTAACTACCAAAAAAAGAGCACACCATCTCGACTATCTGCATCACCATCCTTGCGGGATGCTTATGAGTTATGACCCTTCTAATGGTTAATACTTGAGTAAACGAGGGGATGAATCAAACGCTACGACCATGTGCATGTCATGTTTTACCTCATGTTGCCCTAGTATTAGCATGTATATCATTAGCCTTTGTAATTTGTTGGCGTACTCATTACGTGGGCCGATAAATATGTGTTGCATGCACTCGAATCAGTGGCTAAACCAGTTAGCAATGCTAGGTTTGCTCGAATAGTCCATTTGGTTAACCGGAACGTTTTCATGACTTGGCACGTGTGGGTAGCCATTATCGTTGTCCTTAAGTGCAGGTGGTCGTCGATTCATTGATGTGTTTATAATCAAGACGATGATACTTTCATTAACCGATAACAAACCTACTTTAATTATGCTAACGAAACTGAGCTTTAGCAGCATTAATGTTAGGCGCCCATCGATTTGTTTCCCCTTGTTAGTAACGGCAAATGACGTTTGGCGAACCAAAGGTGAATTAATACCTAATAGACATGGTTGCTCAGAAAGGCGACAAAACAATTGAGCTCAGTTACTACACCACGTCAATGCTCGTACCTAACGCGTCTTTTATCGTATCCTACGGTTGCCCGAGATCGTTCATTATTACCCTCATAATTCATGTCGTACACTTAAGATATATCCGCCAAAATCACTTCCCATGCATTACAAACTTGTCCACAAGTGCACAGATGCTCAGAGCACTTATAGCCTAAAGCCAAACTTTGCGTCTTCTCATCTTCTCTAAAATTTCTATGTTTGGTTTGAGCTAACCTTACAAACAGTTTGGCTAGCCAAAATTTTGTCCTGGTTTTTGGTTGCGCATTTTTGGTCGATGTTTGCAGGAAGGAAAACAAGGTTGCTATGGAACATGGGTAGCCATTCAAGGAGGAGCAATTTATTAATCTTTTATACTATTGGACATGAGTATCATGTTTCAATATAATGTTGACATGTATACAAAATTAAAAGCTATGTCTAGACTGTACATAAACCAAACATGCATGCATCCTTCGCATAGAGTCATAGTTGCTTTTGGTGTGGCCTTGAGCCTCACGAATCATCTCCTCCCTTCATGGATGATGCAAACAATGTGTTTTGGTTTATGATAAGGTTGTCCTACCAAAACATTGGCTAGCTAGAATTTCGGTCAGGCTTTTGTTTACCCTAAGTTGACCAACATTGGCATGGAAAGATTAGAAAGGGGGCATTACCACGCCAAAAGGTAGGCAACTATCATCCAACATATGTAAGTCTTTCGGCCATGAATAACAACTTGTTAAGGTACACTTTAAACACAATCCAAATACACCTTAAATTGCGCAGCTACTTCTTCATGTACTAGATGGTCATTGACGGTGTAACACGCCGAGGGTGGCTCGTCTCCGGGGAGCCCGACAGCAGGCTTGCCCAAGGGCTCATAAGGCCCACCAAGTGACTGGTGACATGAAGGAGATCATAGGGGAGGAAAGGCGCATAAGTCGGTGGCGGCCTAGATCACATCTCCTCTTTGTAAAACCCTAGGCCCCCATTGTGCATGTAAGGTGGAGGCTACAAGGCTCTCATGCTCACCTACTCTCGTGGACTAGACTCTTGGTAGCATTTCATACACTCCATTGTAGTCCCTCTCACGAGGTATACTCACCATGAATAACAATATAAAGCAGTGGAAGGATCGATATAGTCGACTAGAGGGGGGTGAATAGGCGACTAACATTTTTTAGCTTCTTTTAACAAATTAGGCTTAACAACAAAATAGGTTGTCTAAAGACAACTAGGTGGACAACCTATAAGGCAAGTGATCTCTACTACACAACCTTCTTCTTGTAGACGTTGTTGGGCCTGCAAGTGCACAGGTTTGTAGGACAGTAGCAAATTTACCTCAAGTGGGTGACCTAAGGTTTATCAATCCGTGGGAGGCGTAGGATGAAGATGGTCTCTCTCAAGCAACCCTGCAACCAAATAACAAAGAGTCTTTTGTGTCCCCAACACACCCAATACAATGGTAAATTGTGTAGGTGCACTAGTTCGGCGAAGAGATGGTGATACAAGTGCACTATGGACGGTAGATAAAGGTATTTGTAATCTGAAACTGTAAAAACGGCAAGGTAACTAATGATAAAAGTGAGCGTAAACGGTATTGCAATGATAGGAAACAAGGCCTAGGGTTCATACTTTCACTAGGTGCAAGTTCTCTCAACAATAATAACATAGATAGATCATATAACAATCACTCAACATGCAACAAAGAGTCACTCCAAAGCCACTAATAGCGGAGAACAAACGTAGAGATTATGGTAGGGTACGAAACCACCTCAAAGTTATTCTTTCATATCAATCTATTCAAGAGTTCGTACTAGAATAACACCTTAAGACACAAATCAACCAAAACCCTAATGTCACCTAGATACTCCATTGTCACCTCAAGTATCTGTGGGCATGATTATTCGATATGCATCACACAATCTCAGATTCATCCAACCAACACAAAGTACTTCAAAGAGTGCCCCAAAGTTTCTACCAGAGAGTCAAGAAAACGTGTGCCAACCCCTATGCATAGGTTCATGGGCAGAACCCGCAAGTTGGTCACCAAAACATACATCGAGTGGCACGTGATATCCCATTGTCACCACAGATAAACACGGCAAGACATACATCAAGTGTTCTCAAGTAAAGACTCAATCCGATAAGATAACTTCAAGAGGGAAACTCAGTTCATCACAAAAGAGTAGAGGGGGAGAAACATCATAAGATCCAACTATAATAACAAAGCTCGCGATACATCAAGATCGTGCCATAGAGAGAACACGAGAGAGAGAGAGAGAGATCAAACACATAGCTACTGGTACATACCCTCAGCCCCGAGGGTGAACTACTCCCTCCTCGTCATGGAGAGCACCAGGATGATGAAGATGGCCACCGGTGATGGGTTCCCCCTCCGACAGGGTGCCGGAACGGGCTCTCGAGAGGTTTTTGGTGGCTACAGAGGCTTGCGGTGGCGGAACTCCCGATCTATCTTGATATTCGATGTTTTAGGGTACGTAGGCTTATATAGGCGAAAGAAGTCGGTCGGGAGGTGCTCGAGGGGCCCACGAGACAGGGGGCGCGCCCTCCTATCTCGTGGCTGCCTCGAGGATCTTCTCGACGTGAACTCAAGTCTCCGTGATCATATTCTTCCAAAAAATCACGCCATCAAGGTTTCATTCCGTTTGGACTCCGTTTGACATTCCTTTTCCTCAAAATATCAAACAGCAATAAAACAAAGAATATGGGCTAGGCCTCCGGTTAATAGGTTAGTCCCAAAAGTAATATATAAGTGTATAATAAAGCCCGTAATCATTCAAAACAGATAATAAAATAGCATGAATGCTTCATAAATTATAGATACGTTGGAGACGATCAAGATCCCTAAGCTTAATTCCTACTGCGTCCTCGAGTAGGTAAATGATAAAAGAAAAAATTTATGAAGTGTGAATGCTAGAAGGTGAACAAGTTTGATCAATGATAATTTCAATCACCTTTTCTAGCATGATAATATGCCATAACAGTAGTTCATCTCATAAAACTTCTCATGATAAAGTAACAAGCAATTCACATGTCAAAGCATAGACCATAAACTTTCTTGAAAACTAGCAAACTTCATTCCCAGTCATCAAACAATTGCAATTCATCTTATTTTCAGGAATAACAAACTCCACATAGTCAACTATCATATAGTCTTCTACAATTACTAACACTCACGCAATACTAATGGTTATGGAGTTTCAATCGGACACTGAGAAAGATAGGGGCTTATAGTGTTGCCTCCCAACGTATTCACCTTTGGGTGATGTCAACAATAATAGTTCATGCTAACTTACATCCAATTGGATATATATATCAGAATCACCCCAACACAAAGTGCTTGCCAAAGGATAAAATGAAAAAGGGAAAGGTGAAGATCACCTTGGCTCTTGCATAAAGTAAAAGACATAAGGTAAAAGATATGCCCTTCGCAGAGGGAAGCAGAGGTTGTCATGCACTTTTAGGGTTGGATACACAAAATCTTAATGCGAAAGAACGTCACTTTATGTTGCCCCTTGTATATGGACCTTTATTATGCAGTCCGTCGCTTTTATTGCTTCCATAACAAGATCGTACAAAGCTTATTTTCTCCACACTAATAAGCGATGCATAATTAGAGAACAATTTTTATTGCTTGCACCGATGACAACTTACTTGAAGGATCTTACTCAATCCATAGGTAGGTATGGTGGACTCTCATGGCAAAACTGGGTTTAAGGATATTTGGAAGCACAAGTAGTATCTCTACTTGGTGCAAGGAATTTTGGCTAGCAAGAGGGGGAAAGGCAAGCTCAACATGTTTGAATGATCCATGACAATATACTTTAACTGAGATGTCGGAAAACATAACCCATTATGTTGTCTTCCTTGTCCAACATCAACTCTTTAGCATGTCATACTTAATTAGTGCTCCCAACTATAAAAGATGTCTAGGATAGTATATTTATATGTGAAATCTCTCTTCCTTCAATATTCTTTCATGAATTGTTCAAATGACCAATACAATGCTTGCTAACCTTCAATAAATTTACAACCTCTACTTCTTAGATGTGAAGTCATTACTCCCCATGGGATAAGAAAATGAGACATATATAATTTCAGATTTATGACAATCAACTCATTCAACAATTTACTCATAGGATATAAGTGAAGCACACGAGTAAATGAAAAACTACTCCAAAAAGATATAAGTGAAGATCAATGAGTAGCTAAATAATTATGTAACTATGCAAAGACTCTCTCTCATTTAAGAATTTCAGATCTTGGTATTGTATTCAAACAGCAAGCAAAACAAAATAAAATGACATTGCAAGGATAGCACAACTCATGTGAAGAAGCAAAAACTTAGGCTCAACCGATACTAACTGATAGTTGTTGAAGAAGAAAGGTGGGATGCCTACCGGGGCATCCCCAAGCTTAGATGCTTGAGACTTCTTGAAATATTATCTTGGGGTGCCTTGGGCATCCCCAAGCTTGAACTTTTGTGTCTCCTTAATTCCTCCCATATCATGGTTTATCTTTTTATCAAAAGCTTCATCCACACCAAACTCAACAAGAACTCATGAGATAGGTTAGTATAAACCAATGCAAAACCTTATCATTTTCTACTGTAACAAATCACTAAAATTATTATTCAACATTCATATTAAATGCCTCTGCATATTTAATACTCCTATCCTCAAATAGAATCATTAAACAAGCAAACATATGCAAACAATGCAAACATAACAGCAATCTGCCAAAACAGTACAGTCTGTAAAGAATGCAAGATTCATCATACTTCCCTAACTCCAAAAATCATGAAATAAAATTCCCACTGTAGTAAATTTATCAGATCTCATCATGAAAAAAGTTTCAACATTATATCATGCTCTGACTTTTCTAGGAAATTTTTGCAACAGCGGTAAACTTTCTGTTTTCAAACAGCAACATGTATACTAGCAAAATAAGCATGGTAAAGGCTATCCTTGACTTTTTTATTGAAACTAAAGATGTAAAACATTACTATAAATAACAAGCAAATACTAACAAAAGAAAATGACGCTCCAAGCAAAACACATATCATGTGGCGAATAAAAATATAGCTCCAAGTAAAGTTACCGATGAACGAAGACGAAAGAGGGGATGCCATCCGGGGCATCCCCAAGCTTAGGATCTTGGTTGTCCTTGAATATTACCTTGGGGTGCCTTGGGCATCCCCAAGCTTAGGCTCTTGCCACTCCTTATTCCATAGTCCATCGAATCTTTACCCAAAACTTGAAAACTTCACAACACAAAACTTAACAGAAAATCTCGTGAGTTCCGTTAGCGAAAGGAAACAAAACACCACTTCATGGTACTGTAATGAACTCATTATTTATTTATATTGGTGTTAAACCTACTGTATTCCAACTTTTCTATGGTTTCTAAACTATTTTACTAGCCATAGAGTCATCAAAATAAGCAAACAACACACGAAAAACAGAATCTGTCAAAAACAGAACAGTCTGTAGTAATCTGTAACTAGGGCTGGGCGTTCGGTAGAAACTGAAAATTCGGTTTATACCATTCGGTTATTTTTAAAATTCGGTTAGCAAGAATCAAAACCGAAATAGGCAACCCAAACCAGCTAACCGATAATTCGGTTAACCGACTTGTTCGGTTCAGTTTTCGGTTTACATCGAAGTTGCGTTGTTGCTTACCATGCAGCTGCGAGTGCTCCAGTTTCACCCCGCCTTCTTATATAACCAAGCACCTTGTCTCCTTCAGTGTAGCCAGGCGAGGTGGGACTAAAGAATTGAAAGTGTCCTGCCACTAGTGTTGGGGAACGTTGCAGTAAATTAAAAATTTTCCTACGGTTTCACCAAGATCCATCTATGAGTTCATCTAAGCAACGAGTCATGGGAGAGAGATTGCATCTACATACCACTTGTAGATCGCGTGCGGAAGCATTCACTAGAACGTGGTTATCGTACTTGCCGTGATCCAAATCACCGATGACCGAGTGCCGAACGGACGGCACCTCCGGGTTCAACACACGTACGGAGCGGATGACGTCTCCTCCTTCTTGATCCAGCAAGGGGGAAGGAGAGGTTGAGGAAGATGGCTCCAGAGGCGGCACGACGGCGTGGTGTTGGTGGAGAAGCAGCACTCTAGCAGGCTTCGCCAAGCACGTGACGGAGGAGGAGAGGTGTAGCAGGGGAGAGAGGCGCCAAGATGCAAGGTGCGGCTGCCCCCCTCCCCCTTTATATAGGCCCTGGGGCGCCGCCCTGGAGATCTAATCTCCCAAGGGGCGGCCAGGGGAAGGCTTGCCCCCAAGGCAAGTGGGCGCCCACCCTAGGTTTCCAACCCTAGGCGCGAGGGGCCCAAGTGAAGCGCACCAGCCCACCAGGCTGGTTCCTCCCACTTCAGCCCACGGGTCCTTCGGGATAGGTGGCCCCACCAGTGGACCCGGGACCTTCCGTGGTCCCAGACAATACCGTAACCCCAAATTCTCCCGATGGCGAAATAGCACTTCCTATATATATATAACGCCTCGATGCGGCTATATCTCCCACGTGTCGAAGCACGACTTAGAGGCATAACCGCATTGAAAGCAATGTCGCAAGTGAGGTAATCTTCACACAACCCATGTAATACATAAGGAAAGAGATACATAGTTGGCTTACAATCGCCACTTCACACAATACATGAGTAAAACATTACATCATACAGATACAATCAAGGTCCGACTACGGAACCAAAATAAAAGAAGACTACCCCAAATGCTACACAGATCCCGATCGTCCCAACTGGCTCCACTATCGATCAACTGAAACGAAACAACACAATGAACAAGATCTTCATCGAGCTCCTCCTTGAGCTCATGTAAGGCCACCGCACGGTTTCGGCTTGGCCTGCAAACTGGTTTGGAAGTATCTGTGAGTCACGGGACTCAGCAATCTCACACCCGCGAGATCAAGACTATTTAAGCTTAAAGGTAGGACAGGGTTGTGAGGTGGAGCTGCAGAAGCGCCTAGCATATCTGGTGGCTACAATCGCAAAAGAGAGCGAGAAGAGGAGGCAAAGCACGGTCGAACAACTATGATCAAGAAGTGATCCTAGAACAACCTCGCCAAGCATAACTCCAACATCGTGTTCACTTCCGGACTCCGAGAAGAGACCATCACGGTTACACACGCGTTGGTGTATTTTAATTAAGATCAACTTCGGGTTTTCTACAACCGACATTAACAAATTCCCATCTGCCACATAACATGGCACGGCTTTCAAAGTTCAAACCCTGCAGGGTGTCCCAACTTAGCCCATGATAAGCTCTCGCGATCAACGAAGGATATTCTTCTCCCGGAAGACCCGATCAGTCTCGAATCCGGCTACAAGACATTTCGACAAAGAATAAAACAAGACCAAAGAAGCCGCCGGATGTGCCGACAAATCCTGATAGGAGTCGCACGTACCTCGGTCTCGTGGCACACCGGATAAGTCAAGCTACGAGTAAAACCAACCTCGAGTTGCCCGAGGTGGCCCCGTGGGCTGCTCGGTTCGGACCAACACTCGAAGGAGCACCGCCCGGGGCTAAAATAAAGATGACCCTCGGGCTCCGAAACCCAAGGGAAAAGGGCATAGGTGAGGCAAATGGTAAAACCAATGTTGGGCCTTCTTTGAAAAGTCTTATTCAAAGCGAACTGTCAAGGGGGTCCCATAAATCACCCGACCGCGTTAGGGACGCAAAAATCCGGGAACATAACACCGATATGACGGAAACTAGGGCGGCAAGAGTGGAACAAAACACCAGGCATAAGGCCGAGCCTTCCATCCTTTACCAAGTATATAGATGCGTTAATTAAATAAGATATATTGTGATATCCCAACAAGTAAACATGTTCCAACAAGGAACAACATCTCCATGTTCCAACAAGGAACAAACTTCATCTTCACCTGCAACTAACAACGCTATAAGAGGGGCTGAGCAAAGCGGTAACATAGCCAAACAACGGTTTGCTAGGAAAGGATGGTTAGAGGTTTGACATGGCAACATGGGAGGCATGATATAGCAAGTGGTAGGCATCGTAGCATAGGCATAGCAAAAGAGCGAGCATCTAGCAAGCAAAGATAGAAGTGATTTCGAGGGTATGGTCATCTTGCCTGAAATCCCGCAAGGAAGAAGAACGAGTCCATGGAGAAGACAAACGGATGTAGTCGAACGAATCCTCACAACTCCGGAACGAAACCGAAGCTAACGAGAGAAGCAAACCGGAAAGAAGCAAACCACATAGTAAAACAACCATCACATAAACATGGCATGATGCGCAAACAAGTATGATGCATGTCCGGTTTAAATATGCATGGCATGGCAAAGTGCAACAAACAATACCACAAATTAAGTGGAGCTCAATATGCAACGAGTTGCATATTGACGAAACACCACATCAATTATTTAGTTCTCTCTCGGTTAGGGGACCAACAATATTAAATGTTATTAAACATGGCAATGGGTGAAGCATAATTAAACTACCTATTTAGGCAAGATTAAATGAGGCCGGAAACAACAACAACAATTCCGGAAAAATCCTCATATGCATATTTCGAATTTGGTGCGGATCTGCCCTAAACACAATTTTAGAGTTGTTAAACAGGAAAATAAAGTATACCAAGTTAAACTAGGCATTTTTCTACCCCATTTACATATATAATTTAATCAAAATGGAGCTACGGTTATTTAGTTATGAAATAAATCATTTTAGCATGGCATTTAAGCAAATTAATGCAAACAACAATTTTAAACATTTAAATGTTGTTATCATGATGCGGATGACATGAGCAAGTTTTATGCAATTTTATGAAAATGTTGACAAGAGCATTATGAAGCATTGTGTCACCGTGGTGGAAGAAAGGGGTGCCACGGCAACGAATCCGAAAATGGTGCCACGGCAACATATCGGTTCCGGTAGCTCACGGAGATACCGGCGCAAAAGGAAGTGTGGACGTGAGCGAGTCATGCGAGGATGGTGGGGTGCTCCCGATTACCGGGCTCGCACGGAACGGTGGCATGGCAAAAGAGGGGCATCGCAAGGACAATTCGGACATGGTGCAACCATATCGTGCATCTCATACATGCAAGGGCATCTCATCGCGGTCGTCTCGGGTTATACCTTCGGATCGTTCAAACGGGACGGTTCGCGTTTCGTAGAGGGAAGTAGTCGTTCACGGACCGACGGTAGTGGTACATCTCGATTTTTGGCGGCGGTAGTTACACGGTTTGTGAGCGTCGAGTCATCGGTAAAGGTACTTGGTGGTCGACCTTGGCCTATCCGTGCGTAAAGGGTACTTGGCGTCCGTAGATGTACACGTTCGAGCGGAACTTGGCGTATCCATGTAGTCGAACTTGGGGTACTTGGTGAATCCACGTGAGTCGTGCACAGGTCGTAGAGGTACTTGACGCTGTTGTGTAGTTGAACACGAGGTTCCTCGGGTATCGGTCTCGCAATCCAGCGGCAGCAGCAATGCGTCACGTGTCTGAGGCAACAATTAGAGGAGCTCCGGCGATGCACAAAACCCTTAGCCATGGCAGCCGTGGCTACACGCGCGACACACGAAGCTGGAGCAGGGCAGCGTCGGACAAGCCGCGGGCCCGAGGCGGCAAGGTGGAGCAGCTTGGGGTCGGGTTGGCCATGGCGTGGAGGAAGAGATGGCGGCGGATCCTGCTGGCGAAGGCGGGATTTTTGGCGGCGCGGCTTGGCGTGGCCTCGCCGTCGGCGGGTTGGAGCTCCATGTAGTCGAACTTGGGGTACGGTGGCACGTGATCGCCGCACGACGCCGGAGATGGCAAGGGCGACGAAGAGCTGAAGGACGGTGTCTGAGGCAACAATTAGAGGAGCGAGGAGCTCAAAACCCTTCCCGTGGCTACAGCGCGGACCGAGGAGCTCTCGGACAGGTCGGGCCGAGGCAAGGCAGCAGGGTCGGGGCGTGGAGGAGATGGGGATCCTGCGCGGGTTCGCCAGGCCGTGGTCGTGGGCGCTCGGGAAGGGAAGGCACCATGGAGGAGGAGAGGAAGGGGCGAGGCTGATGCGACGCGCCATGAGGCGCGAGAGGAGAGAGATGGGGAGGACGAGGGGTCGTGATCGGGAAGGACGAGGAGAAGGGATCGGGCAGGGAGAGCGAGATGGGGAGGGCAGGGATCGGGAAGGACGAGGAGGGAGTCGAGGAGAGATCGAGAGGAGGGGTCGGCTCCTGGCGGCTAGGGTTACTGAGGAGTTGATGGGGCGGCTGGGCTGAAAGGGGGGTTTAGTGGGCGGCTGGCCCGTGGAGAAGAAGTGGCCAAGGCCTTGCTGGGCTCTCTCTCTTCTATTTAGCGAAAACAAATAAAGAGAGACAAAAGAAAGAGAGGGTTAGGGAAAGAATTTGGGAACGAGGACAATTTTCCTGGACTCATAAAAATATGAAGAATTTAACAAAAATGGCCCGAGGATTTTGGTGGAGCTCCTAAAATGATGAAATAATATTGGCAAGGTTTTGAGGTCAACTCGAAACAGTAAAAGGCATGGGATTTATTTTGCAAGTGGGTTATGGTGATTCCAAAACAATGGAATATTTTAATATAGCTCCCTAATATTGGGAGGATATGTTATAAAGAGAAGTCACCATGTGAATCCTCGGTTTAAATGGATCAAAAATTCCATACAATTTATTTAGATGAGTTTTAAAATTAAATGGCATGATGAGATGATGACATGATGCAATGCAAGAGATGACATGATGAATGCACAAACAAAACAAATCGCACGACAAAACTCTAAACCCCGGAAGGCAATCAAGCTCCGGTCTTGGGCGCCACAACACTCCACCACTACGAGAGGATCTCGTCCCGAGATCTAGGATGGCGCGGAGAGAAACGGAAGAGGAAGAGGTAAAACAAAGTTGCTTCTTTGACAAACGAATGAAACCAAAGAACCTCGAGAGGTTTAGCAAAATGAAAGAAAGAAAACCACGAAGATGAGCAAAGTTGAAAACACTCCGTTAGAAAAGAGGAACAAGGGATACGACGAGAACCAAGAGTTTTAGTGATAAGATAGATATTGAAAACACTCCGGTTAAAACTAGCTAGAGAAGGAATAAGATTGATAAAATTTGGGCAGCACTCCGACTGAAAATGGAAGGAATTAGAATCATGAACTTGGCAAAAAGAAAGCACCTGGGTGAGACTCCGGTTAAAAGAGGAACGATAGACACAACACTCCGGTTAAATCGGTAAGCAAGGAAAAGGACATGGTCTTGACAAAAGAAGATGATGGGTCGAAGAGAGCAACATCACAATGCCTCCGGAAACAATGCATGATAGATAGAAAGTTGGAATGAATAGAACGAAGAATGAAACCAACATCTCCCACCATAAATGAATTTGAAAGAGCATCCTTACGAAGTAGGATTGAACGGAGTTATTTGAAAAACAACAACGATAAGGATAAGCTTGTAGTGGGCTTATGAAAACATCTCAAAATTATGAGGTGAGCTTATGCCACTAACGGAAACAAACGATTGAATTTATATCAACAAGGAGACGAGAAACTTATTTCACCGAGAGGAGAAATGAAGAACTTGGGTCCTTTATAAGCACCATAAATAGCAACAATCCTTAGGGAAAGCTTTAGGTGAAATATAGCCCAAGACAACTCCAATGAAGAGATTGATGGATTTAAATATCTCATGAACAAAGATAAAATGATGGATTTAAATATGTCACTCTTAAAAATCTGTGAATCATGAAACGCGAAGGAAAATTATCAACAATGACATAACACCATCTCAAAAGATAAGATAGAGAGCATTGCACTTTGGAATGCAAGATGAAGAATGCTTGAACGCCTCAAAACGAAACATGTGTTGGAACCATGTTTATTTTTGAAGTATGGCTTGACGGATCTTAACTCCGCGAGAAATCTTGATGAACAATTGAAGAATGAAAAGAATCCTTGAGGAAGCACCATGTAGAGCCTCCATGATGAACTCCGATAAACAAAAGGGTGATAGAAAGAAAGAGAAGTTGAAGACACAAGGTGAACCCTTGCAATGATTTAGATGGAGCTTCGCGATTATATAACCGAGAGGACTTGGAACTCCGGAAAAGAAAAGATGAACAATTGAAACCGAGAATTTATTCATCATGAACAAACTCCGAAAGAAGGAATTAAACACTTGGATGAAACAAGAACAAGAATTATGTTATGCGTATCCTTCACCAATTAAATTGATGACAAGCAATGGATTTGGCATACTACTTATTCTCATTGAAAAATGATTACAGATAGAGATATAGCGCAAACTTGGGAAGGTCTTCAACGAACCACTGGTAGGATTGGAAAGAATGAATGAGTCTATATGATAACGAAGGAAGAGAACTCTTGAACAAACCACCGTAAGAATTGAAAAAGAACGAAGAAAAAGAACGAATCGCCGTAAGGAATTAGAAATGAACGAAGATACTTGAGAGAATTTAGATACATGAGAACGGAGAGATCATGAACTGATTAGTGAATACTTGAATGATGCACCGGTCAGATTTGGAGAACAAGAGCTGAAAGCTGGAATGAATAATTCTAAGATGATGGCTCTGGATAATCAAACTGAAAAGATTCCTGAAATGCTCCGGGTGGGTTAAAAGAATTCTCACAATCAAAACAATTATGAGGATGGCACGAAGCTAGAACCATGAATCTTGAAGAGAACGGACCAAGATTTAGGAGAAATCCTTCTTCAATCTTCAATGACGACGAGAAACACCACCATGAATTGTTGAGGCACTCCAGAATGAAAATTAGAAAGGTTGAACCAACAATGAAAATAATTTGAAAGATCTTGGAGAAAGACATTTGACTGATGATAATTCATCCTTACATCAAACTTTGCAAAGAATTTGAGAATAACTCCGGAAAATTAGAAGAGTTAGGTAAGATCCTGGAAAAAGACCTGTGGGTTAGGGCCCACTCAAAAGAACCACCGTTGAACAATTGTTTGAAATAGATATTGCACCGGTAGAATTAAATGGCTTGAATGAGATAGCATCCTTAAAAGAACTTGAGTGAATTGAGAATGGAAACTAGAATCTTCTGAGATATCTTCAACACTCCGGAACAATTGAATAGCGAGAAGTGGATGATTAAGAGATGCACCGACATGAGAAAGCATTTGAAACGATGAAAAGAATACGATCAACACCGAAAACTTGACTTAAATCCACCGGAGAAGAAAATTAGAATGGAACAATGATAAGGTTAAAGCTTCCTTAGCGTCTTCATGAGAAATCACCGGATAAAACATTAAAGGAAAAGAATGAAGAAACTTCACTCAATAAAATTGATACTTGATTAAGAAATCTGAGTCCTTGAAGAAAAAGGGTGGGAGGGCGGGAAAACAAACAACTTGGGTCGGATGAAACGAACACCGTTGAGAAAAAACTTAGAATTGATCTTGCGAATGTTGGAATAATCGGATCCACTTGAAGAGAAGCACGCCGGTTGGAAAAGAATTAACATGACAAGCTCAGTGATCAAGAAGGATTAGTATTCACATAGCAATATGAGAACACCATTTAGAATGAGGTATGGAATCAACACTTGGCATTGAAGCAACTCGAATACCACAAAACGGAACAAAAAAAACAAAGGATTTGGCTTGCAGAATAAGCCGGAAACAAACATATGATAGATCCCATATCATATCATGTGTGTGTTGGAAAGATATCCTACGAGATACTTGAATTCCCACCTATAAACTCCCGAAACTTTCTGGTTATGCAATCTGGTGTTGGGGATACAGGGGACACAAAATATATCACCCAAACTAACAATACCTAGATCCAAATTGTATCCATCCTTCAACACATAACCAAGAAATCCTCGAAATCGTTTACCTCGACCTTGAAAAGCATCCGTTATACGAGTCATGGCAATACTCCCTTTTCGCCTCGATCTTGGGCTATCGGGTTATCTCACCAACAACCGCACAAAAGAGATTTCGATGTCGGCAAAACTCGTATATTCCAGAATCGCAACGATAAAATTGTGACGACAACACCTCGAGCTCAACTCCCCGGACACCGCCACAACCCTAAATGTCGAGGCACCAAGAACAATGTCCTCGTCACAAAACCATCGGAACGATTCCAAGATACCAGCGTGATCCTAAAAAAATTTAGTGAAATTTGAGGAGAGAAAAGTCAAAACTCTACGTCGGGATACCTCACCAGAGCGATTTAAGGGACCGAGGAGTAAAAAGAATCCTACTCTCGATATATATAATCCTAAGACTCAAAAACATTTTCCGTTCTAGACTCAACAACGCCAGCAAACAATCAAGTAGGGGGCTCCTAAGTCGGGGAAGGCTCTGATTACCAACTTATAACGCCCTCGATGCGGCTATATCTCCCACGTGTCGAAGCACGACTTAGAGGCATAACCGCATTGAAAGCAATGTCGCAAGTGAGGTAATCTTCACACAACCCATGTAATACATAAGGAAAGAGATACATAGTTGGCTTACAATCGCCACTTCACACAATACATGAGTAAAACATTACATCATACAGATACAATCAAGGTCCGACTACGGAACCAAAATAAAAGAAGACTACCCCAAATGCTACACAGATCCCCGATCGTCCCAACTGGCTCCACTATCTTGATCAACTGAAACGAAACAACACAATGAACAAGATCTTCATCGAGCTCCTCCTTGAGCTCAAAAGGCCACCTGCACGGTTTCGCCGGCACCGCAAACTGGTTCGAAGTATCTGTGAGTCACGGGACTCAGACAATCTCACACCCGCGAGATCAAGACTATTTAAGCTTAAAGGTAGGACAGGGTTGTGAGGTGGAGCTGCAGCAAGCGCCTAGCATATCTGGTGGCTACAATCGCAAAAGAGAGCGAGAAGAGGAGGCAAAGCACGGTCGAACAACTATGATCAAGAAGTGATCCTAGAACAACCTCGTCAAGCATAACTCCAACACGTGTTCACTTCCGGACTCACCGAGAAGAGACCATCACGGTTACACACGCTGTTGTTGTATTTTAATTAAGATCAACTTCGGTTTTCTACAACCGACATTAACAAATTCCCATCGCCACATAACCGCAGACACGGCTTTCGAAAGTTCAAACCTGCAGGGTGTCCCAACTTAGCCCATGATAAGCTCTCGCGATCAACGAAGGATATTCCTTCTCCCGGAAGACCGATCGATCTCGGAATCCGGCTACAAGACATTTCGACAAGAATAAAACAAGACCAGCAAAGCCGCCGGATGTGCCGACAAATCGATAGGAGTCGACGTACCTCGGTCTCGGGGCACACCGGATAAGTCAAGCTACGAGTAAAACCAACCTCGAGTTGCCCGAGGTGGCCCGTAGGCTGCTCGGTTCGGACCAACACTCGAAGGAGCACCGCGCCGGGGGCTAAAATAAAGATGACCCTCGGGCTCCGAAACCCAAGGGAAAAAGGGCATAGGTGAGGCAAATGGTAAAACCAATGTTGGGCCTTCTTTGGAAAAGTCTTATTCAAAGCGAACTGTCAAGGGGTCCCATAAATCACCCGACCGCGTTAGGGACGCAAAAATCCGGGAACATAACACCGATATGACGGAAACTAGGGCGGCAAGAGTGGAACAAAACACCGTGCATAAGGCCGAGCCTTCCATCCTTTACCAAGTATATAGATGCGTTAATTAAATAAGATATATTGTGATATCCCAACAAGTAAACATGTTCCAACAAGGAACAACATCTCCATGTTCCAACAAGGAACAAACTTCATCTTCACCGCAACTAACAACGCTATAAGAGGGCTGAGCAAAGCGGTAACATAGCCAAACAACGGTTTGCTAGGAAAGGATGGTTAGAGGTTTGACATGGCAACATGGGAGGCATGATATAGCAAGTGGTAGGCATCGTAGCATAGGCATAGCAAAAGAGCGAGCATCTAGCAAGCAAAGATAGAAGTGATTTCGAGGGTATGGTCATCTTGCCTGAAATCCCGCAAGGAAGAAGAACGAGTCCATGGAGAAGACAAACGGATGTAGTCGAACGAATCCTCACAACTCCGGAACGAAACCGAAGCTAACGAGAGAAGCAAACCGGAAAGAAGCAAACCACATAGTAAAACAACCATCACATAAACATGGCATGATGCAAAACAAGTATGATGCATGTCCGGTTTAAATATGCATGGCATGGCAAAGTGCAACAAACAATACCACAAATTAAGTGGAGCTCAATATGCAACGAGTTGCATATTGACGGCTACCACATCAATTATTTAGTTCTCTCTCGGTTGGGGACCAACAATATTAAATGTTATTAAACATGGCAATGGGTGAAGCATAATTAAACTACCTATTTAGGCAAGATTAAATGAGGCCGGAAACAACAACAACAATTCCGGAAAAATCCTCATATGCATATTTCGAATTTGGTGCGGATCTGCCCTAAACACAATTTTAGAGTTGTTAAACAGGAAAATAAAGTATACCAAGTTAAACTAGGCATTTTTCTACCCCATTTACATATATAATTTAATCAAAATGGAGCTACGGTTATTTAGTTATGAAATAAATCATTTTAGCATGGCATTTAAGCAAATTAATGCAAACAACAATTTTAAACATTTAAATGTTGTTATCATGATGCGGATGACATGAGCAAGTTTTATGCAATTTTATGAAAATGTTGACAAGAGCATTATGAAGCATTGTGTCACCGTGGTGGAAGAAAGGGGTGCCACGGCAACGAATCCGAAAATGGTGCCACGGCAACATATCGGTTCCGGTAGCTCACGGAGATACCGGCGCAAAAGGAAGTGTGGACGTGAGCGAGTCATGCGAGGATGGTGGGGTGCTCCCGATTACCGGGCTCCCACGGAACGGTGGCATGGCAAAAGAGGGGCATCGCAAGGACAATTCGGACACGGTGCAACCATATCGTGCATCTCATACATGCAAGGGCATCTCATCGCGGTCGTCTCGGGTTATACCTTCGGATCGTTCAAACGGGACGGTTCGCGTTTCGTAGAGGGAAGTAGTCGTTCACGGACCGACGGTAGTGGTACATCTCGATTTTTGGCGACGGTAGTCGTACACGGTTTGTAGACGTCCGAGTCATCGGTAAAGGTACTTGTCGCATCATCGGGCGTAGTCGACCTTGGCCTATCCGTGCGTAGGGGTACTTGGCGTCCGTAGATGTACACGTTCGGAGCAGAACTTGGCGTATCCATGTAGTCGAACTTGGGGTACTTGGTGAATCCACGTAGTCGTGCACAGGGTCGTAGAGGTACTTGACGCTCGTTGTGTAGTTGAACACGAGGTTCCTCGGGGTATCGGTCTCGGCAATCCAGCGGCAGCAGCAATGCGGTGTACAGGGCAACAATTAGAGGAGCTCCCGACGATGCACAAAAACCCTTAGCCATGGCAGCCGTGGCTACACGCGCGGACACACGAGCTGGAGCAGGGCAGCGTCGGACAAGCCGTCGGGCCCAAGGCGAAGCAAGGGGTGGAGCAGCTTGGGGTCGGGTTGGCCATGGCGTGGAGGAAGAGATGGCGGCGGATCCTGCTGGCGCGAAGGCGGAGAGGAGGCTCCAGCTTGGCGTGGCCTCGTCGGCCGGCGGGTTGGAGCTCCGACGGTGGCACTCGCCCGCACGACGCCGGAGATGGCAAGGGCGACGAAGAGCTGAAGGACGGCAAGGGCGAGGGAGCTCCTGGTTCCCGGCGGCCGAGGAGCTCCTGCAGGGCCGAGGCGGTGGCAGGGGAGGGAGATGGGGGCCTGGCGCCGGGTTCGCCAGGGCCGTGGTCGCGGGGCGCTCGGGAAGGGAAGGCACCATGGAGGAGGAGAGGAAGGGGCCGGCTGATGCGGGCGCCATGAGAGGCGAGAGGGAGAGATGGGGAGGACGAGGGGATCGGGAAGGACGAGGGAGAAGGGGATCGGGCAGGGAGGCGTGCGGCGCTGGAGGGAGTCGAGGGAGAGATCGAGAGGAGGGGGTCGGCTCCCTGGCGGCTAGGGTTACAGGAGTTGATGGGGGCGGCTGGGCTGAAAGGGGTTTAGTGGGCCGGCCTGGCCCAGTGGAGAAGAAGTGGCCAGAAGGCCTTGCTGGGCTCTCTCTCTTCTATTTAGCAGAAAACAAATAAAGAGAGACAAAAAGAAAGAGAGGGTTAGGGAAAGAATTTGGGAACGAGGACAATTTTCCTGGACTCATAAAAATATGAAGAATTTAACAAAAATGGCCCGAGGATTTTTGGTGGAGCTCCGGAAAATGATGAAATAATATTGGCAAGGTTTTGAGGTCAACTCGGAACAGAAAAGGCATGGGATTTATTTTGCAAGTGGGTTATGGTGATTCCAAAACAATGGAATATTTTTAATATAGCTCCCTAATATTGGGAGGATATGTTATAAAGAGAAGTCACCATGTGAATCCCTCGGTTTAAATGGATCGAAAAATTCCATACAATTTATTTAGATGAGTTTTTAAAATTAAATGGCATGATGAGATGATGACATGATGCAATGCAAGAGATGACATGATGAATGCACAAACAAAACAAATCGCACGACAAAACTCGGAAACCCTGGAAGGCAACTGAAGCTCCGGTCTTGGGGCGTCACAACACTCCACCACTACGAGAGGATCTCGTCCCGAGATCTAGGATGGCGCCGGAGAGAAACGGAAGAGGAAGAGGTAAAACAAAGTTGCTTCTTTGACAAACGAATGAAACCAAAGAACCTCGAGAGGTTTAGCAAAATGAAAGAAAGAAAACCACGAAGATGAGCAAAGTTGAAAACACTCCGTTAGAAAAGAGGAACAAGGGATACGACGAGAACCAAGAGTTTTAGTGATAAGATAGATATTGAAAACACTCCGGTTAAAACTAGCTAGAGAAGGAATAAGATTGATAAAATTTGGGCAGCACTCCGACTGAAAATGGAAGGAATTAGAATCATGAACTTGGCAAAAAAAGCACCAGGTGAGACTCCGGTTAAAAGAGGAACGATAGACACAACACTCCGGTTAAATCGGTAAGCAAGGAAAAGGACATGGTCTTGACAAAAGAAGATGATGGGTCGAAGAGAGCAACATCACAATGCCTCCGGAAACAATGCATGATAGATAGAAAGTTGGAATGAATAGAACGAAGAATGAAACCAACATCTCCCACCATAAATGAATTTGAAAGAGCATCCTTACGAAGTAGGATTGAACGGAGTTATTTGAAAAACAACAACGATAAGGATAAGCTTGTAGTGGGCTTATGAAAACATCTCAAAATTATGAGGTGAGCTTATGCCACTAACGGAAACAAACGATTGAATTTATATCAACAAGGAGACGAGAAACTTATTTCACCGAGAGGAGAAATGAAGAACTTGGGTCCTTTATAAGCACCATAAATAGCAACAATCCTTAGGGAAAGCTTTAGGTGAAATATAGCCCAAGACAACTCCAATGAAGAGATTGATGGATTTAAATATCTCATGAACAAAGATAAAATGATGGATTTAAATATGTCACTCTTAAAAATCTGTGAATCATGAAACGCGAAGGAAAATTATCAACAATGACATAACACCATCTCAAAAGATAAGATAGAGAGCATTGCACTTTGGAATGCAAGATGAAGAATGCTTGAACGCTTCAAAAGCGAAACATGTGTTGGAACCATGTTTATTTTTGAAGTATGGCTTGACGGATCTTAACTCCGCGAGAAATCTTGATGAACAATTGAAGAATGAAAAGAATCCTTGAGGAAGCACCATGTAGAGCCTCCATGATGAACTCCGATAAACAAAAGGGTGATAGAAAGAAAGAGAAGTTGAAGACACAAGGTGAACCCTTGCAATGATTTAGATGGAGCTTCGCGATTATATAACCGAGAGGACTTGGAACTCCGGAAAAGAAAAGATGAACAATTGAAACCGAGAATTTATTCATCATGAACAAACTCCGAAAGAAGGAATTAAACACTTGGATGAAACAAGAACAAGAATTATGTTATGCGTATCCTTCACCAATTAAATTGATGACAAGCAATGGATTTGGCATACTACTTATTCTCATTGAAAAATGATTACGATAGAGATATAGCGCAAACTTGGGAAGGTCTTCAACGAACCACTTGGTAGGATTGGAAAGAATGAATGAGTCTATATGATAACGAAGGAAGAGAACTCTTGAACAAACCACCGTAAGAATTGAAAAAGAACGAAGAAAAGAACGAATCGCCGTAAGGAATTAGAAATGAACGAAGATACTTGAGAGAATTTAGATACATGAGAACGGAGAGATCATGAACTGATTAGTGAATACTTGAATGATGCACCGGTCAGATTTGGAGAACAAGAGCTGAAAGCTGGAATGAATAATTCTAAGATGATGGCTCTGGATAATCAAACTGAAAAGATTCCTGAAATGCTCCGGGTGGGTTAAAAGAATTCTCACAATCAAAACAATTATGAGGATGGCACGAAGCTAGAACCATGAATCTTGAAGAGAACGGACCAAGATTTAGGAGAAATCCTTCTTCAATCTTCAACTAACGACGAGAAACACCACCATGAATTGTTGAGGCACTCCAGAATGAAAATTAGAAAGGTTGAACCAACAATGAAAATAATTTGAAAGATCTTGGAGAAAGACATTTGACTGATGATAATTCATCCTTACATCAAACTTTGCAAAGAATTTGAGAATAACTCCGGAAAATTAGAAGAGTTAGGTAAGATCCTGGAAAAAGACCTGTGGGTTAGGGCCCACTCAAAAGAACCACCGTTGAACAATTGTTTGAAATAGATATTGCACCGGTAGAATTAAATGGCTTGAATGAGATAGCATCCTTAAAAGAACTTGAGTGAATTGAGAATGGAAACTAGAATCTTCTGAGATATCTTCAACACTCCTAACAATTGAATAGCGAGAAGTGGATGATTAAGAGATGCACCGACATGAGAAAGCATTTGAAGCGATGAAAAGAATACGATCAACACTGAAAACTTGACTTAAATCCACTGGAGAAGAAAATTAGAATGGAACAATGATAAGGTTAAAGCTTCCTTAGCGTCTTCATGAGAAATCACCGGATAAAACATTAAAGGAAAAGAATGAAGAAACTTCACTCAATAAAATTGATACTTGATTAAGAAATCTGAGTCCTTGAAGAAAAAGGGTGGGAGGCGGAAAACAAACAACTTGGGTCGGATGAAACGAACACCGTTGAGAAAAACTTAGAATTGATCTTGCGAATGTTGGAATAATCGGATCCACTTGAAGAGAAGCACGCCGTTGGAAAAGAATTAACATGACAAGCTCAAGGATCAAGAAGGATTAGTATTCACATAGCAATATGAGAACACCATTTAGAATGAGGTATGGAATCAACACTTGGCATTGAAGCAACTCGAATACCACAAAACGGAACAAAAAAACAAAGGATTTGGCTTGCGAATAAGCGGAAACAAACATATGATAGATCCCATATCATATCATGTGTGTGTTGGAAAGATATCCTCGAGATACTTGAATTCCCACCTATAAACTCCCAAACTTTCTGGTTATGCAATCTGGTGTTGGGGATACAGGGACACAAAATATATCACCGAACCTTATGTGTAGACCCTACGGGTTCGAAACATGCGAACATGACCGAGACGGCTCTCCGTCAATAACCAACAGCGGATCTGGATACCCATGTTGGCTCCCACATACTCTCGATGATCTCATCGGATGAACCACGATGTCGAGGATTCAATTAATCCCGTATTCAATTCCCTTTGTCAATCGGTGCGTTACTTGCCCGAGACTCGATCGTCGGTATCCCAATACCTCGTTCAGTCTCGTTCGGCAAGTCACTTTACTCGCATCAGTAATGCATGATCCTGTAACCAATCACTTGGTCACTTTGAGCTCATTATGATGATGCATTACCGAGTGGGCCCAGAGATACCTCTCCGTCATACGGAGTGACAAATCCAGCCTCGATCCGTGTCAACCCAATGACACTTTCGGAGATACCTGTAGTGCACCTTTATAGTCACCCGATTCGTTGTGACGTTTGGTACACCCAAAGCACTCTTACGGTATCCGGAGTTACACGATCTCATGGTCTAAGGAAGAGATACTTGACATTGGAAAAGTTCTAGCAAAACGAACTACACGATCTTGTGCTATGCTTAGGATTGGGTCTTGTCCATCACATCATTCTCCTAATGATGTGATCCCGTTATCAATGACATCCAATGTCCATACTCGAAACCATGACTATCTATTGATCAACGAGCTAGTCAACTAGAGGCTCACTAGGGACATATTGTGGTCTATGTATTCACACATGTATTACGATTTCCGGATAATACAATTATAGCATGAATAAAAGACAATTATCATGAACAAGGAAATATAATAATAATCTTTTATTATTGCCTCTAGGGCATATTTCCAATGAGCTCCCACTTGCACTAGAGTCAATAATCTAGTTACATTGTGATGAATCGAACACCCATAGAGTTCTCGTGTTGATCATGTTTTGCCCATGGAAGAGGTTTAGTCAACGGATCTGCGACATTCAGATCCGTATGCACTTTGCAAATTTCTATGTCTCCATCTTGAACATTTTCACGGATGGAGTTGAAGCGACGCTTGATGTGCTGGTCTTCTTGTGAAACCTGGCTCCTTGGCAAGTGTAATAGCTCCGGTGTTGTCACGAAAGAGTTTGATCGGCCCCGACGCATTGGGTATGACTCCTAGGTCGGTGATGAACTCCTTCACCCATATTGCTTCATGTGCTGCCTCCGAGGCTGCCATGTACTCCGCTTCACATGTAGATCCCGCCACGACGCTCGCTTACACTGCACCACCTTCATCGCTCCACCATTCAACATATACACGATCCGGTTTGTGACTTAGAGTCATCAGATTTGTGTCGAAGCTAAGCGTCGACGTAACCCTTCTGACGAGCTCTTCGTCACCTCCATAAATGAGAAACATGTCCTTTGTCCTTTTCGGTACTTCAGATATTCTTGACCGCTGTCAGTGTTCCTTGCGGGATTACTTTGGTACCTTCCTACCAAACTTACGGCAAGGTTTACATCAGGTCCAGTACACAGCATGGCATACATAATAGAACCTATGGCGAGGCATAGGGATGACGCTCATCTCTTCTTTATCTTTTCTTTGTGGTCGAGCATTGAGCCGAGCTCAATCTCACACCTTGCAAAGACTGAGCAAGAACCCTTTCTTGGACCGATCCATTTTGAACTTCTTCAAAATCTTATCAAGGTATGTGCTTTGTGAAAGACCTATGAGGCGCCTCGATCTATCTCTATAGATCTTGATGCCTAATATATAAGCAGCTTCTCCAAGGTCCTTCATTGAAAAACTTTTATTCAAGTAGGCCTTAATGCTGTCCAAGAGTTCTATATCATTTCCCATCGAAGTATGTCATCTACATATAATCTGAGAAATGCTCTGAGCTCCCACTCACTTTCTTGTAAACGCAGGCTTCTCCATAAGTCTGATAAACCCAAACGCTTTGATCATCTCATCAAAGTGAATGTTCCAACTCCGAGATGCTTGCACCAGCCCATAAATGGATAGCTGGAGCTTTCATACCTTGTTAGCATTCTTAGGGTCGACAAAACCTTCCGGCTGCATCATATACGGCTCTTCCTTAAGATAACCGTTAAGGAATGCCGTTTTGACGTCCATCTGCCATATCTCATAATCATAGTATGCGGCAATTGCTAACATGATTCGGACAGACTTAAGCTTCGCTACGGGAGAGAAAGTCTCATCGTAGTCAATCCCTTGAACTTGCCGATAACCCTTAGCGACAAGTCGAGCTTTATAGATGGTGACATTACCATCCGCGTCCGTCTTCTTCTTAAAGATCCATTTGTTTTTTATCGCTCGCCGATCATCGGGCAAGTCTGTCAAAGTCCATACTTTGTTTTCATGCATGGATCCTATCTCGGATTGCATGGCTTCAAGCCATTTGTTGGAATCCGGGCCCGCCATTGCTTCTTCATAGTTCGAAGGTTCAACGTTGTCTAACAACATGATTTCCAGGACAGGGTTGCCATACCACTCTGGTGTGGAACGTGTCCTTGTGGACCTCACGGTTCAAGAGCAACTTGATCCAAGTACCTTGATCATCATCATTAATTTCCTCTCTAGTAGGTGTAGGCACCACAGAACATTTTCCGAGCTGCACTACTTTCCGGTTCAAGAGGTAGTACTTCATCGAGTTCTACTTTCCTCCCACTTACTCCTTTCGAGAGAAACTCTTTTTCGTAAAGGATCCGTTCTTGGCAACAAAGATCTTGCCTTCGGATCTAAGGTAGAAGGTATACCCAACGGTTTCCTTAGGGTATCCTATGAAGACGCATTTTTCCGACTTGGGTTCGAGCTTTTCAGGTTGAAGTTTCTTGACATAAGCATCGCATCCCCAAACTTTTAGAAACGACAGCTTAGGTTTCTTTCCAAACCATAATTCATACGGTGTTGTCTCAACAGATTTAGACGGTGCCCTATTTAAAGTGAATGTAGCTGTCTCTAGAGCGTATCCCCAAAATGATAGCGGTAAATCTGTAAGAGACATCATAGATCGCACCATATCCAATAGAGTGCGATTACGACGTTCGGACACACCATTACGCTGAGGTGTTCTAGGCGGCGTGAGTTGTGAAACGATTCCACATTTCCTTAAGTGTGTACCAAATTTGTGACTTAAATATTCTCCTCCACGATCTGATCGTAAGAACTTTATTTTTCGGTCACGGTGATTCTCCACCTCATTCTGAAATTCCTTGAACTTTTCAAAGGTCTCAGACTTGTGTTTCATCAAGTAGACATACCCATATCTACTCAAGTCATCAGTGAGAGGAGAACATAACGATATCCTCCACGAGCCTCGACGCTCATTGGACCGCACACATCGGTATGTATGATTTCCAATAAGTTGGTTGCTCGCTCCATTGTTCCGGAGAACGGAGTCTTGGTCATTTTGCCCATAAGGCATGGTTCGCATGTGTCAAATGATTCATAGTCGAGAGACTCTAAAAGTCCATCAGAATGGAGCTTCTTCATGCGCTTGACACCAATGTGACCAAGGCGGCAGTGCCACAAGTATGTGGGACTATCGTTAACAACTTTACATCTTTTGGTATTCACACTATGAATATGTGTAATATTACGCTCGAGATTCATTAAGAATAAACCATTGACCATCGGAGCATGACCATAAAACATATCTCTCATATAAATAGAACAACCATTATTTTCGGATTTAAATGAGTAGCCATCTCGCATTAAACGAGATCCTGATACAATGTTCATGCTCAAACTTGGCACTAAATAACAACTATTGATGTTCAAAACTAATCCCATAGGTAAATGTAGAGGTAGCGTGCCGACGGCGATCACATCGACCTTGGAACCATTCCCGACGCGCATCGTCACCTTGTCCTTCGCCACTCTCCGTTTATTCCGCAGCTCCTGCTGTGAGTTACAAATATGAGCAACGACACCGATATCAAATACCGGGAGTTACTACGAGTCTTGGTAAGGTACACATCAATTACATGTATATCAAATATACCTTTAGTGTTGCCGGCCTTCTTGCCGCTAAGTATTTGGGGCAGTTCCGCTTCGAAAGGCCCTTCCTTTGCAATAAAAGCACTCTGTCTCGTGCTTGGGTCCATTCTTTGACTTCTTCTCGGCAACTTGCTTACGGGCGCGGCAACATCTTTGCCGTCCTTCTTGAAGTTCTTCTTACCCTTGCCCTTTTGAACTTAGTGGTTTTATTGACCATCAACACTTGATGTTCTTTCTTGATTTCAACCTCTGCGACTTCAAATTGAGAATACTTCAGAATGGTCTTCACCATCCACTGATATTGTAGTTCATCACAAAGCTCTTGTAGCTTGGTGGGAGCGATCAAGGATTCTGTCAATGACCGCCTCGTCCGGGAGGTTAATGTCCAGTGGGACAAAGCGGTTGTGCAACCTGACATTTTGAGTATGTGCTCACCGATGTAACTGTTTTCCTCCATCTTACAACTATAGAACTTGTCGGAGACTTCATATCTCTCGACCGGGCATGAGCTTGGAAAACCATTTTCAGCTCCTCGAACATCTCATATGCTCCGTGTTGCTCAAAACGCTTTTGGAGCCCCGGTTCTAAGCTGTAAAGCATGCCGCACTTGAACGAGGGAGTAATCATCAAGACGAGACTGCCAAGCATTCATAATGTCTTGGTTCTTCGATGGGTGCATCACCTAGCGGTGCTTCTAGGACATATTGTTTCTTGGCTGCTATGAGGATGATCTCGTGTTCCGGACCCAGTCCAATAGTTGCTGCCATCGCCTTTCAGCTTGGTTTTCTAGGAACGCGTTGAAGTTCATGGTGACATGAGCGTTGGCCATTTGATCTACAAGACATTTTGCAAAGATTTTAGACTAATGTTCATGATAATTAAGTTCATCTAATCAAATTATTTAATGAACTCCCACTCAGATTTGACATCCCTCTAGTCATCTAAGTGTTACATGATCCAAGTCGACTAGGCCGTGTCCGATCATCACGTGAGACGGACTAGTCATCGTCGGTGAACATCTCCATGTTGATCGTATCTTCCATACGACTCATGTTCGACCTTTCGGTCTCTTGTGTTCCGAGGCCATGTCTGTACATGCTAGGCTCGTCAAGTTAACCCTAAGTGTTTATGCATGTGTAAAACTGTCTTACACCCGTTGTATGTGAACGTAAGGATCTATCACACCCGATCATCACGTGGTGCTTGAAACGATTTAACTTTAGCAACGGTGCACGCTTTGGGGGAACACTTTCTTGAAATTATTATAAGGGATCATCTTATTTACTACCGCCGTTCTAAGTAAACAAGATGCATAAAACATAATAAACATCACATGCAATTATATAAAGTAGTGACATGATATGGCCAATATCATATAGCTCCTTTGATCTTCATCTTCGGGGCTCCATGATCATCTTGTCACCGGCATGACTCCATGATCTCCATCATCGTGTCTCCATGAAGTTGCTCGCCAACTATTACTTCTACTACTATGGCGAACACGTTTAGCAATAAAGTAAAGTAATTTACATGGCGTTGATGTTGGGGAACGTAGTAATTTCAAAAATTTTCCTACGATCACGCAAGACCATGGTGATGGCATAGCAACGAGAGGGGAGAGTGTCCGTCCACGTACCCTCGTAGACCGAAAGCGAAGCGTTATAACAACGCGGTTGATGTAGTCGACGTCTCCACGATCCGACCGATCCAAGCACCGAACGTCACGGCACCTCCGAGTTCGCACACGCTCAGCTCGATGACGATCCCGGACTCGATCCAGCAAAGTGTCGGGATGAGTTCCACAAGACGACGGGCGTGGTGACGATGATGATGCTCCACCGACGCAGGGCTTCGCCTAAGCTCCGCGACGATATGACTTCTCCGGCGCAGGGCTTCTCCTAAGCTCCGCAACGATATGACCGAAGTGGAATATGGTGGAAGGGGGCACCGCACACGGCTAAGGAAAGATCCGTAGATCAACTTGTGTGTCATGGGTGCCCCCTGCCCCCGTATATAAAGGAGGCAAGGGGAGGTGGCCGCCCAAGGGGAGGCGCACTAAGGAGGAGTCCTACTCCCACCGAGTAGGACTCCCCTCTCCTAGTTGGAGTAGGATTGGGGAGGGGAAGGGGAAGGCGCCGCCTCTCTCCTTGTCCTATTCGGACTGGAAGGGGAGGGGGCGCAGCCCACCTTGGCCGCCCTTCTCCTTCTCCCTTGAGGCCCATGAAGGCCCATATACCCCCGGGGTTCCAGTAACCCCGGTGTTCCGGTGAATATCCTGTTTCACTCGAACCATTCAAGTCCAAACATAGGCTTCCAATATATCAATCTTTATGTCTCGACCATTTCGAGACTCCTCGTCATGTCCGTGATCACATCCGGACTCAACAAACTTCGTGCATCAATACTTATAAACTCATAATGAACTGTCATCAAACGTTAAGCGTGCGGACCCTACGGGTTCGAGAACTATGTAGACATGACCTAGAACCATTCTCGGTCAATAACCAATAGCGGAACCTGGATGCCCATATTGGTTCCTACATATTCTACTGAAGATATTTATCGGTCAAACCGCATAACGACATACGTTGTTCCTTTGTCATCGGTATGTTACTTACCCGAGATTCGATCGTCGGTATCCAATACCTAGTTCAATCTCGCTACGTAAGTCTCTTTACTCGTTCCGTAATACATCATCTCACAACTAACTCATTAGTTGTAATGCTTGCAAGGCTTTAAGTGATGTGCATTACCGAGAAGGCTCGAGATACCTCTCCGACAATCGGAGTGACAAAACCTAATCTCAAATACGCCAACCCAACAAGTACCTTTGGAGACACCTGTAGTACTCCTTTATAATCACCCGATTCGTTGTGACGCTTGGTAGTACCAAAGTGTTCCTCCGTAAACGGAGTTGCATAATCTCATAGTTATAGGAACATGTATGGGTCATGAAGAAAGCATTAACATACTAAACGATCAAGTGTTAAGCTAACGGAATGGGTCATGTCAATCAGATCATTCAACTAATGATGTGACCTTGTTAATCAAATAACAACTCCTTGTTCATGGTTAGGAAACATAACCATCTTTGATTAACAAGCTAGTCAAGTAGAGGCATACTAGTGACATACTGTTTGTCTATATATTCACACATGTATTATGTTTCCGGTTAATACAATTCTAGCATGAATAATAAACATTTATCATGATATAAGGAAATAAATAATAACTTTTATTATTGCCTCTAGGGCATATTTCCTTCAGCCTCCCACTTGCACTAGAGTCAATAATCTAGATTACAAAGTAATGATCCTAACACCCATGGAGTCTTGGTGCTGATCATGTTTTGCTCGTGGAAGAGGCTTAGTCAACGGGTCCGCAACATTCAGATCCGTATGTATTTTGCAAATCTCTATGTCTCCCACTTGGACTTGGTCCCAATGGAATTGAAGCGCCTCTTGATGTGCTTGGTCCTCTTGTGAAATCTGGATTCCTTTGCCAAGGCAATTGCACCAAGATTGTCACGTAAGATCTTCATCGGTCCCGATGCACTAGGTATGACACCTAGATCGGAAATGAACTCTTTCATCCGCACTCCTTCATTTGCTGCTTCAAGCAGCTATGTACTCCGCTTCACATGTAGATCCCGCCACGACGCTTTGTTTAGAACTGCACCAACCGACAGCTCCACCGCTTAATAAAAACACGATCCGGTTTGCGATTTAGAATCGTCCGGATCGATGTCAAAGCTTGCATCGACGTAACCATTTACGACTAGCTCTTTGTCACCTCCATATACGAGAAACATATCCTTAGTCCTTTTCGTATTTCAGATGTTCTTGACCGCTGTCCAATGATCCACTCTCGATTACTTTGGTACCTTCCCGCCAAGCTTACAGCTAAGCATACGTCGGTCTGGTACACAGCATTGCATACATGATAGAGCCTATGGCTGAAGCATAGGAACATCTTTCATTTTCTCTCTATCTTCTGCTTGTGGTCGGGCATTGAGTCCGACTCAATCTTACACCTTGCAACACGTAAAAACCTTTCTTTGCACGATCCATTTTGAACTTTTTCAAAACTTTATCAAGGTATGTGCTTTGTGAAAGTCCAATTAAACGCCTTGATCTATCTCTATAGATCTTGATGCCCAATATGTAAGCAGCTTCACCGAGGTCTTTCATTGAAAAACTTTTATTCAAGTATCCTTTATGCTATCCAGAAATTCTATATCATTTCCAATTAATAATATGTCGTCCACATATAATATCGAAATGCTACAGAGCTCCCACTCACTTTCTTGTAAATACAAAGCTTCTCCAAAAGTCTGTACAAACCCATATGCTTTGATCACACTATCAAAGCGCTTATTCCAACTCCGAGAGGCTTGCACCGCACCATAAATTGATCGTTGAGCTTGCACACTTTGTTAGCACCCTTTGGATCGACAAAACCTTCTGGTTGCATCATATACAACTCTTCTTCTAGAAATCCATTCAAGAATGCGGTTTTACATCCATTTGCCAAATTTCATAATCATAAAATGCGGCAATTGCTAACATGATTCGGACAGACTTAAGCATCGCCACGGGTGAGAAAGTCTCATCGTAGTCAACCCCTTGAACTTGTCGAAAACCTTTTGCAACAAGTCGAGCTTTGTAGACAGCTACATTACCATCGGCCTCGCCTTCTTCTTAAAGATCCATTTATTTTCAATGGCTTGCCGATCATCGGGCAAGTCAACCAAAGTCCATACTTTGTTCTCATACATGGATCCCATCTCAGATTTCATGGCTTCCACCATTTTGCGAATCTGGGCTCACCATCGCTTCTTCATAGTTCGTAGGTTCGCCATGGTCAAGTAACATGACTTCCGAATAGGATTACCGCACCACTCGTGCGTATTTTACTCTGGTTGACCTCGAGGTTCAAGAGCAACTTGATCCGAGGCTTCATGATCATCATCATTAGTTTCCTCACTAATTGGTGTAGTTGTCACAGAACCATTTCTTGTGATGAACTACTTTCCAATAAGGGAGCAGATCTGATTATCTCATCAAGTTCTACTTTCCTCCCACTCACTTCTTTCGAGAGAAACTCCTTCTCTAGAAAGGATCCGAATTTAGCAACGAAAATCTTGCCTTCAGATCTGTGATAGAAGGTGTACCCAACAGTCTCCTTTGGGTATCCTATGAAGACACATTTTTCCGATTTGGGTTCGAGCTTATCTGGTTGAAGTTTCTTTACATAAGCATCGCAGCCCCAAACTTTAAGAAACGACAACTTTGGTTTCTTGCCAAACCACAGTTCATAAGGCGTCGTCTCAACGGATTTTGACGGTGTCCTATTCAACGTGAATGCGGCCGCCTCTAAAGCATAACCCCAAAACGATAGCGGTAAATCGAAATAGACATCATAGATCGCACCATATCTAGTAAAGTACGACACGACGCTCGGACACACCATTTCTCTGTGGTGTTCGGGTGGCGTGAGTTGCGAAACTATTCCACATTGTTTCAAATGTAAACCAAACTCGTAACTCAAATATTCTCCTCCACGATCAGATCGTAGAAACTTTATTTTCTTGTTACGATGATTTTCCACTTCACTCTGAAATTCTTTGAACTTTTCAAATGTTTCAGATTTGTGTTTCATTAAGTAGATATACCCATATCTGCTCAAATCATCTGTGAAGGTGAGAAAATAACGATACCGCCGCCAAGTGCCTCAACATTCATTGGACCACAAACATCGGATGTATGATTTCCAACAAATCAGTTGCACGCTCCATAGTTCCGGAGAATGGCGTTTTTGTCATCTTGCCCATGAGGCACGGTTCGCAAGTACCAAGTGATTCATAATCAAGTGATTCCAGAAGTCCATCAGTATGGAGTTTCTTCATGCATTTTACACCGATATGACCTAAACGGCAAGGCCACAAATAAGTCGCACTATCATTATCAACTCTGCATCTTTTGGCTTCAACATTATGAATATGTGTACCACTACTGCCGAGATTCAACAAGAATAGACCATTCTTCAAGGGTGCATGACCATAAAAGATATTACTCATATAAATAGAACAACCATTATTCTCTGATTTAAATGAATAACCGTCTCGCATTAAACAAGATCCAGATATAATGTTCATGCTCAACGCCGCACCAAATAACAATTATTTAGGTCTAAAACTAATCCGAAGGTAGATGTAGAGGTAGCGTGTCGATCGCGATCACATCGACTTTGGAACCATTTCCAACGCCAGCATCGTCACCTCGCCCTTAGCCAATCTTCGCTAATCCGTAGTTCTGCTTCGAGTTGCAAATATTAGCAATGTAACCAGATATCAAATACCTGTACTCTGCGAGTATTAGTAAGGTACACATCAATAACATGTATATCACATATACCTTTGATCACCTTGCCATCCTTCTTATCCGCCAAATACTTGGGGCAGTTCCGCTTCAAAGTCCAAATTGCTTGCGGTAAAACACTCGGCTTCGTGCTTAGGTCCAGACTTGGGTTTCTTCTCTTGATCAGCAACTTTCTTGCTGTTCTTTTTGAAGTTTCCCTTCTTCTTCCCTTTGCCCTTCTTCTTGAAACTAGTGGTCTTGCTGACCATCAACACTTGATGCTCTTTCTTGATTTCTACCTCCGCGGCTTTCAGCATCGCGAAGAGCTCAGGAATTGTCTTAGTCATCCCTTGCATATTATAGTTCATCACGAAGCTCTTGTAGCTTGGTGGCGTGATTGGAGAATTCATCAATGACACTATCATCCGGAAGATTAACTCCCAGCTGAATTAAGTGATTGTTATACCCGGACATTTTGAGTATGTGCTCACCGATGTAACTATTCTCCTCCATCTTGCAGCTATAGAACTTATTGGAGACTTCATATCTCTCAATCCGGCATTTGCTTGAAATATTAACTTCAACTCTGGAACATCTCATATGCTCCATGACGCTCAAAACGCCGTTGAAGACCCGTTCTAAGCCGTAAAGCATGGCACATCGAACTATAGAGTAGTCATCACTCTGCTTTGCCGAGACGCTCACAACTTCGGCTCAAGATCTCGCAGCAGTTCGCACCCAAATGGTGCTTCCAGACGTAATTTTTCTCGTGCAGCAATGAGGATAATCCTCAAATTACGGACCCAGTCCGTAATTGCTACCATCATCTTTCAACTTTGCTTTCTCAAGGAACGCATTAAAATTCAACGGAACAACAAAGACGAGCCATCTATCTACAATAAACATAGACAAGCAAAATACTATCAGGTACTAAGTTCATGATAAATTTAAGTTCAATTAATCATATTAAAAAAACTCCCACTTAGACAGACATCTCTCTAGTCATCTAAGTGATTACGTGATCCAAATCAACTAAACCATGTCCGATCATCACGTGAGATGGAGTAGTTTCAATGGTGAACATCACTATGTTGATCATATCTACTATATGATTCACGCTCGACCTTTCGGTCTCCGTGTTCCGAGGCCATATCTGTTATATGCTAGGCTCGTCAAGTTTAACTGAGTATTCTGCGTGCAAACTGTTTTGCACCCGTTGTATTTGAACGTAGAGCCTATCACACCCGATCATCACGTGGTGTCTCAGCACGAAGAACTTTCGCAACGGTGCATACTCAGGGAGAACACTTCTTGATAATTTTTAGTGAGAGATCATCTTATAATGCTACCGTCATACAAAGCAAGATAAGATGCATAAAGGATAAACATCACATGCAATCAATATAAGTGATATGATATGGTCATCATCATCTTGTGCTTGTGATCTCCATCGCCGAAGCACCGTCATGATCACCATCGTCACCGGCGCGACACCTTGATCTCCATCGTAGCATCGTTGTCGTCTCGCCAACTATTGCTTCTACGACTATCGCTACTCCTTAGTGATAAAGTAAAGCAATTACATGGCGTTTGCATTTCATACAATAAAGCGACAACCATATGGCTCCTGCCAGTTGCCGATAACTCGGTTACAAAACATGATCATCTCATACAATAAAATATAGCATCACGTTTTGACCATATCACATCACAACATGCCCTGCAAAAACAAGTTAGACGTCCTCTACTTTGTTGTTGCAAGTTTTACGTGGCTGCTACGGGCTGAGCAAGAACCGTTCTTACCTACGCATCAAAACCACAACGATACTTCGTCAAATAGACTCCGCTTTAACCTTCTCAAGGACCGGGCGAGCCATACTCGATTCAACTAAAGTGAGAGAGACAGACACCCGCCGGTCACCTTTAAGCAACGAGTGCTCGGGCGGTGAAACCAGTCTCGCGTAAGCGTCGCTGTAATGTCGGTCCGGCCGCTTCATCTCACAATACCGCTGAACCAAAGTATGACATGCTGGTAGGCAGTATGACTTGTATCGCCCACAACTCACTTGTGTTCTACTCGTGCACATGACATCAACGCATAAAACCAGGCTCGGATGCCACTGTTGGGGAACGAGTAATTTCAAAATTTTTCCTACGATCACGCAAGACCATGGTGATGGCATAGCAACGAGAGGGAGAGTGTCCGCCCACGTACCCTCGTAGACCGAAAGCGGAAGCGTTATAACAACGCTGTTGATGTAGTCGACGTCTCCACGATCCGACCGATCCAATCACCGAACGTCGACACCTCCGAGTTCTGCACACGCTCAGCTCGATGACGATCCCGGACTCGATCCAGCAAAGTGTCGGGATGAGTTCCGTCGACCGCGACGGCGTGGTGGACGATGATGATGCTCCACCGACGCAGGGCTTCGCCTAAGCTCCGCGACGATATGACTTCTCCGGCGCAGGCTTCTCCTAAGCTCCGCAACGATATGACCGAAGTGGAATATGGTGGAAGGGGCACCGCACACGGCTAAGGAAAGATCCGTAGATCAACTTGTGTGTCATGGGTGCCCCTGCCCCGTATATAAAGGAGGCAAGGGGAGGTGGCGCCCAAGGGGAGGCGCACTAAGGAGGAGTCCTACTCCCACCGAGTAGGACTCCCCCTCTCCTAGTTGGAGTAGGATTGGGGAGGGAAGGGGAAGGCGCGCCCCCTCTCCTTGTCCTATTAGGACTGGAAGGGGAGGGGGCGCAGCCCACCTGGCCGCCCTTCTCCTTCTCCCTTGAGGCCCATGAAGGCCCATATACCCCGGGGTTCCAGTAACCCCGGTGTTCCAGAACATCCTGCTTTCACTCGGAACCATTCAAGTCCAAACATAGGCTTCAATATATCAATCTTTATGTCTCGACCATTTCGAGACTCCTCGTCATGTCCGTGATCACATCCGGACTCAACAAACTTCGTGCATCAATACTTATAAACTCATAATGAACTGTCATCGAACGTTAAGCGTGCGGACCCTACGGGTTCGAGAACTATGTAGACATGACCTAGAACCATTCTCGGTCAATAACCAATAGCGGAACCTGGATGCCCATATTGGTTCCTACATATTCTACGAAGATCTTTATCGGTCAAACCGCATAACGACATACGTTGTTCCTTTGTCATCGGTATGTTACTTACCCGAGATTCGATCGTCGGTATCCAATACCTAGTTCAATCTCGCTACGGTAAGTCTCTTTACTCGTTCCGTAATACATCATCTCACAACTAACTCATTAGTTGTAATGCTTGCAAGGCTTTAAGTGATGTGCATTACCGAGAAGGCCTGAGATACCTCTCCGACAATCGGAGTGACAAAACCTAATCTCAAATACGCCAACCCAACAAGTACCTTTGGAGACACCTGTAGTACTCCTTTATAATCACCCGATTCGCTTGTGACGCTTGGTAGTACCAAAGTGTTCCTCCGATAAACGGAGTTGCATAATCTCATAGTTATAGGAACATGTATGGGTCATGAAGAAAGCATTAACATACTAAACGATCAAGCTGTTAAGCTAACGGAATGGGTCATGTCAATCAGATCATTCAACTAATGATGTGACCTTGTTAATCAAATAACAACTCCTTGTTCATGGTTAGGAAACATAACCATCTTTGATTAACAAGCTAGTCAAGTAGAGGCATACTAGTGACATACTGCTTGTCTATATATTCACACATGTATTATGTTTCCTGGTTAATACAATTCTAGCATGAATAATAAACATTTATCATGATATAAGGAAATAAATAATAACTTTTATTATTGCCTCTAGGGCATATTTCCTTCAGTTGAATCAATGACTCGCAGGTCATACAATAATTAAGACAACTCCTATGGCTTCTGCCGGTTGTCATACTCATCGACATGCAAGTCGTGATTCCTATTACAAGAACATGATCTCATACATCACAATATATCATTCATCATTCATCACAACTTCTGGCCATATCATATCACATGACAATTGCTGCAAAAACAAGTTAGACGTCCTCTAATTGTTGTTGCATCTTTTACGTGGCTGCAATTGGGTTCTAGCAAGAACGTTTTCTTACCTACGAATAACCACAACGTGATTTTGTCAACTTCTATTTACCCTTCATAAGGACCCTTTTCATCTAATCCGCTCCAACTAAAGTAGGAGAGACAGACACCCGCTAGCCACCTTATGCAACTAGTGCATGTCAGTCGGTGGAACCTGTCTCACGTAAGCGTACGTGTAAGGTCGGTCCGGACCGCTTCATCCCACAATACCGCTGAAGCAAGAAAAGACTAGTAGCGGTAAGCAAGTTGACAAGATCTACGCCCACAACAAAATTTGTGTTCTACTCGTGCAATAGAGAACTACGCATAGACCTAGCTCTGATACCACTGTTGGGGAACGTTGCAGAAAATTAAAATTTTTCCTACGGTTTCACCAAGATCCATCTATGAGTTCATCTAAGCAACGAGTCATGGGAGAGAGATTGCATCTACATACCACTTGTAGATCGCGTGCGGAAGCGTTCACTAGAACGTGGTTGATGGAGTCGTAGTCGTCGTGATCCAAATCACCGATGACCGAGTGCCGAACGGACGGCACCTCCGCGTTCAACACACGTACAGAGCGGATGACGTCTCCTCCTTCTTGATCCAGCAAGGGGGAAGGAGAGGTTGAGGAAGATGGCTCCAGCAGCAGCACGATGGCGTGGTGTTGGTGGAGAAGCAAGACTCTCGCAGGCTTCGCCAAGCACGTGACGGAGGAGGAGAGGTGTAGCAGGGGAGAGGGAGGCGCCAAGATGCAAGGGTGCGGCTGCCCCTCCCTCCCCCCCTTTATATAGGCCCCCTGGGGGGGCGCCGGCCCTTGGAGATCTAATCTCCCAAGGGCGGCGGCCAGAGAATGCTTGCCCCAAGGCAGGTGGGCGCCCCACCCTAGGGTTTCCAACCCTATGCTAGGGGGGCCCAAGTGGGGCGCACCAGCCCACCAGGGCTGGTTCCTCCCACTTCAGCCCACGGGCCCTCCGGGATAGGTGGCCCCACCAGTGGACCCGGGACCCTTCCGGTGGTCCCGTACATCACCGGTAACCCCGAAATTCTCCCGATGGCGAAATAGCACTTCCTATATATAATTCTTTACCTTCGGACCATTCCGAACTCCTCGTGACGTCACGGGATCTCATCCGGACTCAACAACTTTCGGTTTGCTGCATACTCATATTCATACAACCCTAGCGCCACCGAACCTTAAGTGTGTAGACCCTACGGGTTCGGGAGACATGCAGACATGACCGAGACGGCTCTCCGGTCAATAACCAACAGCGGGATCTGGATACCCATGTTGGCTCCCACATACTCCTCGATGATCTCATCGGATGAACCACGATGTCGAGGATTCAATTAATCCCGTGTTCAATTCCCTTTGTCAATCGGTACGTTACTTGCCCGAGACTCGATCGCTTGGTATCCCAATACCTCGCTCAGTCTCGTTACGCAAGTCACTTTACTCGTACCGTAATGCATGATCCTGTAACCAATCACTTGGTCACTTTGAGCTCATTATGATGATGCATTACCGAGTGGGCCCAGAGATACCTCTCCGTCATACGGAGTGACAAATCCCAGTCTCGATCCGTGTCAACCCAACAGACACTTTCGGAGATACCTGTAGTGCACCTTTATAGTCACCCCATTCACGTTGTGACGTTTGGTACACCCAAAGCACTCTTACGGTATCCGGGAGTTACACGATCTCATGGTCTAAGGAAGAGATACTTGACATTGGAAAAGCTCTAGCAAAACGAACTACACGATCTTGTGCTATGCTTAGGATTGGGTCTTGTCCATCACATCATTCTCCTAATGATGTGATCCCGTTATCAATGACATCCAGTGTCCATAGTCAGGAAACCATGACTATCTATTGATCAACGAGCTAGTCAACTAGAGGCTCACTAGGGACATATTGTGGTCTATGTATTCACACGTGTATTACGATTTCCGGATAATACAATTATAGCATGAATAAAAGACAATTATCACGAACAAGGAAATATAATAATAATCCTTTTATTATTGCCTCTACGGCATATTTCCAACAACTAGGCACTTCGCTAGCCCACAAAGTACCGTCAGTTGTGTTTGGGCCATGCAAATAGGTGGCCGGCCCATGTTTTATTTTATGTGGGGCTCGGTTAAAAAAATGTAGCACGTGGGGTTGCCTCAAGAAGATAAAAAGGTAGCAAGTGGGGGCTGCTCGTTTATTATACGCTACATGCGTGCGCGGCCGCGATCGGTTGATAAGATGCCTGATGGACGCTGTACAGGGAGCTGCATGGAAGGCTGCGTCATGCACGCTTCGGTTTCTTTTTCGGTTAACAGTTTAATACCGAACCGACCGATGTGAGTTCGGTTATTGAAAGTAAAAACCAAATTTAGCTGTTCCAACAATAAAAACCGAAAATTCGGTTTATTCGGTTATGGTTTCCGTTTGGTATTCGGTTGGTCGGTTTTTATGCCCACCCCTATCTGTAACTAACGCAAACTTCTGGAACACCAAAAATTCTAAAATAAATTGGTGGACCTGAGGAATTTTTCTAGTAATCATCTGCAAAAAGAATCAACTAAATAGCACTCTCCAATAAAAAGTTATAGCTAATCTCGTGAGCGCTAAAGTTTCTGTTTTTTACAGCATGATCATAAAGACTTCACCCAAGTCTTGCCAAAGGTTCTACTTGGCACAAACACTAATTAAAACATGAAAACGCATCTAAAAAGAAGCTAGATGGATTATTTATTACTAAACAGAACCAAAAAGCAAGAAACTAAAATAAAATTGGGTTGCCTCCCAACAATCGCTATCGTTTAACGCCCCTAGCTAGGCATGATGATTTCAATGATGCTCGCATAAAAGATAAGAATTGAAACATAAAGAGAGCATCATGAAGAATATGACTAGCACATTTAAGTCTAACCCACTTCCTATGCATAGGGATTTTGTGAGCAAACAACTTATGGGAACAATAATCAACTAGCATAGGAAGGCAAAACAAGCATAACTTCAAAACTTTAAGCACATAGAGAGGAAACTTGATATTATTGCAATTCCTACAAGCATATGTTCCTCCCTCATAATAATTTTCAGTAGCATCATGAATGAATTCAACAATATAACCAGCACCTAAAGCATTCTTTTCATGATCTACAAGCATAGAAGATTTATTACTCTCCACATAAGCAAAATTCTTCTCATTCGGAATAGTGGGAGTATCATAAGAGACTTGAATACTTTAAATTGTTTCCACATTAAAAGAGTAATGTTCAGAAAAAGGGTAATCATAATCATGACAAGTTTTATAAATATAATCATCACTACTCTTTATAGCATAAGTTTCATCACAATAATCATCATAAGTAGCAACTTTGTTCTCATCATAATCAATTGAAACCTCTTCCGAAATAGTGGATACATCACTAAATAAAGTCATGACCTCTCCAAATCCACTTTCATAAATATTAAAATATTCAACACCCTCCAATATTGTGGGATCACTACTTCCTAAAGTTGACACTCTTCCAAACCCACTTTCATCAATATAATCATCATAGGTAGAAGGCATGCTATCATCATAGTAAATTTGCTCATCAAAACTTGTGGGACAAAAAATATCATCTTCATCAAACATAGCTTCCCCAAGCTTGTGGCTTTGCATATCATTAGCATCATGGATATTCAAGGAATTCATACTAACAACATTGCAATCATGCTCATCATACAAAGATTTAGTGCCAATCATTTTAATGCATTCTTCTTCTAACACTTTGCCACAATTTTCCTTTCCATCATACTCACGAAAGATATTAAAAAGATGAAGCGTATGAGACAAACTCAATTCCATTTTTTTGTAGTTTTCTTTTATAAACTAAACTAGTGATAAAACAAGAAACAAAAAGATTCGATTGCAAGATCTAAAGATATACCTTCAAGCACTCACCTCCCCGGCAACGGCGCCAGAAAAGAGCTTAATGTCTACTACGCAGCCTTCTTCTTGTAGACGTTGTTGGGCCTGCAAGTGCACAGGTTTGTAGGACAATAGCAAATTGTTGGGGAACGTAGCAGAAATTCAAAATTTTCTACGCATCTCCAAGATCAATCTACGGAGATACTAGCAACGAGAGAGAGGGGAGTGCATCTTCATACCCTTGAAGATCGCGATGCGGAAGCGTTACAAGAACGCGGATGAAGGAGTCGTATCAGAGCGATTTAGATCGCAGCTGATTCGATCTAAGCGCCGAACAACGGCGCCTCGCTCAACAACACGTGCAGCCCGGTGACGTCTCCCATGCCTTGATCCAGCAAGGGGAGAAGGAGAGGTTGGGGAAGACTCCGTCCAGCAGCAGCACGACGCCGTGGTGTTGAAGGAGGAGTGTGGCAATCCTGCAGGGCTTCGCCAAGCACCGCGGGAGAGGAGGAGGACTTGGGAGAGGGGAGGTTGCGCGAACTTGGGTGCGGCTTCCTCCCACCCCCACATATATATAGGGGCAAGGGAGAGGGGGGCCGGCCCCCTCAGATCCAATCTGAGGAGGGGGCGGCGGCCAGGGGGTTGCCTTGCCCCCCAAGGCAAGGGGGCGCCCCCCCTTAGGGTTTCCCCCAAAACCCTAGGCGCATGGGCCCTAAAGGGGAGGCGCCCGGCCCACTAAGGGGCTGGTACCTCTCCACAAACAGCCCATAGGGCCCTCCGGGGCAGGTGGACCCTCCCGGTGGACCCCGGAACCCTTCTGGTCCCAGACAATACCGTAACCCCGAATTATTCCGGTGACCGTATGATGACTTCCCATATATAAATCTTTACCTCCGGACCATTCCGGAACTCCTCGTGACGTCCGGGATCTCCGAACAACATTCAGTAACCACGTACATCTATTCCCTATAACCCTAGCGTCATCGAACCTTAAGTGTGTAGACCCTACGCGTTCGGGAACCATGCAGACATGACCGAGACAACTCTCCGGCCAATAACCAACAGCGGGATCTGGATACCCATGTTGGCTCCCACATGTTCCACGATGATCTCATCTGATGAACCACGATGTCAAGGATTCAATCAATCCCGTATTCAATCCCCTTTGTCTACCGGTATAGTACTTGCCCGAGATTCAATCGTCGGTATCCTATACCTTGTTCAATCTCGTTACCGGCAAGTCTTTTTACTCGTTCCGTAACACATCATCCCGTGATCAACTCCTTGGTCGCATTGCGCATATGATGATGTCCTACCGTGTGGGCCCATAGATACCTCTCCGTCACACGGAGTGACAAATCCCAGTCTCGATTCGTGCCAACCCAATAGACACTTTCGGAGATACCCGTAGTGTACCTTTATAGCCACCCGATTCGTTGTGACGTTTGGTAAACCCAAAGCATTCCTACGGTATCCGGGGTTGCACAATCTCATGGTCTAAGGAAATGATACTTGACATTAGAAAAGCTTTAGCATCTGAACTACACGATCTTTGTGCTAGGCTTAGGATTGGGTCTTGTCCATCACATCATTCTCCTAATGATGTGATCCCGTTATCAACGACATCCAATGTCCATGGTCGAAACCGTAACCATCTATTGATCAACGAGCTAGTCAACTAGAGGCTTACTAGGGACATGGTGTTGTCTATGTATCCACACATGTATATGAGTTTCCTATCAATACAATTATAGCATGGATAATAAAAGATTATCATGAACAAGGAAATATAATAATAATAACTAATTTATTATTGCCTCTAGGGCATATTTCCAACACAAATTTCCCTCAAGTGGATGACCTAAGGTTTATCAATCCGTGGGAGGCGTAGGATGAAGATGGTCTCTCTCAAGCAACCCTGCAACCAAATAACAAAGAGTCTCTTGTGTCCCCAACACACCCAATACAATGGTAAATTGTATAGGTGCACTAGTTCGGCGAAGAGATGGTGGTGATACAAGTGCAATATGGACGGTAGATAAAGGTATTTGTAATCTGAAACTATAAATACAGCAAGGTAACTAATGATAAAAGTGAGCGTAAACGGTATTGCAATGATAGGAAACAAGGCCTAGGGTTCATACTTTCACTAGTGCAAGTTCTCTCAACAATAATAACATAGATAGATCATATAACAATCCCTCAACATGCAACAAAGAGTCACTCCAAAGCCACTAATAGCGGAGAACAAACGTAGAGATTATGGTAGGGTACGAAACCACCTCAAAGTTATTCTTTCATATCAATCTATTCAAGAGTTCGTACTAGAATAACACCTTAAGACACAAATCAACCAAAACCCTAATGTCACCTAGATACTCCATTGTCACCTCAAGTATCCGTGGGCATGATTATACGATATGCATCACACAATCTCAGATTCATCCAACCAACACAAAGTACTTCAAAGAGTGCCCCAAAGTTTCTACCGGAGAGTCAATAAAACGTGTGCCAACCCCTATGCATAGGTTCATGGGCGGAACCCTCAAGTTGGTCACCAAAACATACATCAAGTGGCACGTGATATCCCATTGTCACCACAGATAAACACGGCAAGACATACATCAAGTGTTCTCAAATAAAGACTCAATCCGATAAGATAACTTCAAGAGGGAAACTCAATTCATCACAAGAGAGCAGAGGGGGAGAAACATCATAAGATCCAACTATAATAACAAAGCTCGCGATACATCAAGATCGTGCCATAGAGAGAACACGAGAGAGAGAGAGAGAGAGAGAGAGAGAGAGAGAGAGATCAAACACATAGCTACTGGTACATACTCTCAGCCCCGAGGGTGAACTACTCCCTCCTCGTCATGGAGAGCGCCGGGATGATGAAGATGGCCACCGGTGATGGGTTCCCCCTCCGGCAGGTTGCCGAAACGGGCTCCCGAGAGGTTTTTGGTGGCTACAGAGGCTTGCGGCGGCGGAACTCCCGATCTATCTTGATATTTGATGTTTTTAGGGTACGTAGGCTTATATAGGCGAAAGAAGTCAGTCGGGAGGTGCTCGAGGGGCCCACAAGACAGGGGGCGCGCCCTCCTATCTCGTGGCTGCCTCGAGGATCTTCTGACGTGAACTCCAAGTCTCCAGGATCATATTCTTCCAGAAAATCACGCTACCGAAGGTTTCATTCCGTTTGGACTCCGTTTGATATTCATTTTCCTCGAAATATTGAAACAGGCGATAAAACAGCAATATGGGCTGGGCCTCCGGTTAATAGGTTAGTCCCAAAAGTAATATAAGTGTATAATAAAGCCCATAATCATTCAAAACAGATAATAAAATAGCATGAATGCTTCATAAATTATAGATACGTTGGAGACGTATCAACAAGCACAACAAAAACAACAACACAAGCAAGCACAATATAAAACATGATATAAGCTTGCACAAAGTAAAGGTTAGACGTAACCACGAGTGGAACCGGTGGAGATAACGGTGTGTTCCCGAAGTTCCCACCATTTAAGGGGTGGTATGTATCCATTAGAGCGGTGTCGACGCACAATGCTCTCCAAGAAGCCACTAGGCCACCATAATCTCCTCACGCCATCGCACAGTGCAAGATGTCGTGATTTCACAAGTGGTGCACTTGAAGGCGGCAACAGAACCTTTACAAACAAGTTTGGGACTCTCTCCACAACTTAATTGGAGGCTACCAACACGACCATAAAGCTTAATCGCAACGGAACGTGGTTCCGAGGTGACCTCTTCTGTCTAGGGTGCCCAAACACCCAAGAGTAACAAGATCCGCAAGAGATTAGCGGGGGAATCAAATTTCTCTTGATGGAAGTGTAGATCGGGGCCTTCTCGTCCAAACCGTAGAGTATCAACAAGTTTTGATGGCTAAGGAAAGGGAGATCAGGCGACTTTGAACTTTAAGGCAACAATGGAGCAATGGAGAAGAGGTAGGTCTTCCTGTGAAGAGGACCCCCTTTATATAGTATGGATCCAAATCAGCCCCTTACGGAATAGCGCATAAACTAAGTTTTAAACTTCTATCACTCTCGCAGATCATCATCTACTTATGAAATCCCACAATGCCTTCCTCTATGCCATGGTAATGTGTCAAGTAGTTGACAGTCACACGACACCACTAGACGAAGAACAACACAAGACATCATCATAACATTGAGCGAAAACCAACTTCACATGATTACTTATAATAAGACTTCTCCCGTGTCCTCAAGAACAAACGGAACTACTCGCAAATCATATTCATATTCATGATCACAGGAGATAAATATATGATTAACAATCTGAACATACGATATTCCATCAAATAAACCAACTAGCATCAACTACAAAATGTAATCAACACTACTAGCAACCCACAAGTACTAATCTGATATTTTGGGACAAAGATTGAATACAAGAGATGAACCAGGGTTTGGAGATGATATGGTGCTGGTAAAGATGTTGATAGAGACGAGTCCTCCCATGATGAGAGGAACATTGATGTTGACAATGGCTTCGATTTCCCCCTTCCGGTGGGAAGTATCCTTGGCAAAATCGCTCCGCGGGAGAGAAAAAGTGCTCCTGCCCAAGTTCTGCCTCGAGACGGCAGCGCTTCATCTCGAAAGTCTTCTTTTGATTTTTTTTATTGGGAAAATGGCTTCATATAGGAGAAGGTGGGCCTTGGAGGCCTGCTGGTGGTCCCACAAGCTCATCGGGGACGCCCCTGAGCTTGTGGCTCACTGGTGGGTCCCCCCTGGAGATTTATTTTAATTCTTCTTTCGTAGTTGCGGATGCTTGCGAGAGGGGGTAATCATAAATAGGATGCTTGTTCAAGTAAGTGAAGGAAATATGCCCTAGAGGCAATAATAAAGTTATTATTTATTTCCTTATTACATGATAAATGTTTATTATTCATGCTAAAATTGTATTAACCGGAAACTTGATACATGTGTGAATACATAGACAAACAGAATGTTACTAGTATGCCTCTACTTGACTAGCTCGTTGAATCAAAGATGGTTAAGTTTCCTAGCCATAGACATGAGTTGTCATTTGATTAACGGGATCACATCATTAGGAGAATGATGTTGTAAGTGCATATTTATCCATAAGGTGTTTTGGTGATTGATGACAATGCTTTTGCGGACTAATCGTGTGCCTTGAGTTTCTCAGACACTTCTTCACTAGGCACAAGACGGTTTGGTGCCCCTTGAAGACTATTGAAGACGGCGTTTCTCTACGTTTCTTTTTGGTGGATTTGAGTCGTAGGAAAGCCGTACTATTAAGAAGGGGTCCGCGTCGGAAAGGTTTGGGTGGAATCATCATGTACACGTTCCCTTCCTTGTCTCCACCTTTCCCTTGTTCTTTGGAGCTTCCCTGTTTATCCTCTTTGCGATTGTCTTGGCTGCTGTTGCTGTGCTTGCGGTAGTACTGCTCCTTGGAGCAGTAGTACCGCATGCATCTGCGGTAGTACCGTGTCATAGGCGCGGTAGTACCGCGGGAGCCCACGGTAGTACCGCTCCTCTAGAGCCGTACTACTGTGGCCCCCAGGCCAAGTACCGCTGGGTTGCGGTAGTAGGGGCGGATGTAATTTTTTACATCCGCGCCTCCGCGGTAGTACCGCGCCTCGTGCGCGGTAGTACCGTGCGCGGCCTGATCCAGCAGCCACGCGGTAGTACTGCTCTCCAGCGGTAGTACCGTGTCGGATTTTTGCACCGTTTATTTTCCAGCGGAAGTAGGCACGGATGTAATTTTATTCATCCGCGCCCTTCCCAGACTAGGGCTTTCCTGCCTTGCGGTAGTACCGCAAGGGGGAGCGGTAGTACCGCGCTCGCGGTAGTACTGCCCCTGTCATGTCGCTCTAGCCCCCGCTGTTGCAGCGGTAGTACTGTGGTCGCCCACGGTAGTACCGCGTGGCCTTGCGGTAGTACCGCGCCTCTGGAGCGGTAGTACCGCGTGTCGCGGGCTGGTTAAGTGGATAACAGTTGGATTTCGTCCACTACTATAAAAGGGTCGTCTCCTACCTTTAGTTGACCACCTCTTCCAACCCTAAGCTCCATTGTTGCTCCAAGCTCCATTTTCGCCCGATCTCTCTCTCCCTAGCCAATAAAACTTGTTGATTTGCTCGGGATTGGTTGAGAAGGCCCCGATATACACTTCCACCAAGAGAAATTTGATTCTCCCCCCACTAATCCCTAGCGGATCTTGTTACTCTTGGGTGTTTGAGCACCCTAGACGGTTGAGGTCACCGTGAAGCCATAGTCCATTTGTGGTGAAGCTTCGTGGTGTCGTTGGGAGCCTCCAATTAAGTTGTGGAGATTGCCCCAACCTTGTTTGTAAAGGTTTGGTCGCCGCCTTCAAGGGCACTCATAGTGGAATCACGGCATCTCGCATTGTGTGAGGGCGTGAGGAGAATACGGTGGCCCTAGTGGCTTCTTGGGGAGCATTGTGCCTCCACACCGCTCTAACGGAGACGTACTTCCCCTCAAAAGGAAGGAACTTCGGTAACAAATCCTCGTCTCCACCGGCTCCACTCTTGGTTATCTCATCCCTTTACTTGTGCAAGCTTATTTTCATTATATCCATTGCTTGCTTGTGTGCTTATGGTTGTTGCATCATATAGGTTGTCCACCTAGTTGCATATCTAGAGAACCTACTTTGTTGCAAAGTTTAATTTGGTAAAGAAAAGCTAAAAATTGTTAGTTGCCTATTCACCCCCCTCTAGTCAACCATATCGATACTTTCAATTGGTATCAGAACCTCGTCTCTTTTTAAGGACTTCACCGTCCGAAGAGTATGGTTGACGTCGAAGACGATGTGGGAGAGCACTCCGGTGCGAATCCGATATCGCCTCACGGAGATGGGGTAACTCGATCTCACGTGAGGAATTCAATGTGGCGTTGGACAAATTGAAAACCTCCATGACGACCGAGGTCAAAGACATGTTTAAGGAATTCTTAGAAGGGCTTAAACTTTCCACCGCACCCGTGAAAGTGGGCGATCCCACAAACACGGTGACAGATGCTAACCCCGACAAGGGGGAAGCTACTAGTGAGAAAGCTCCTTTGTCTAGTGGTAAGAATGGCACCGACATCTTTGCGCATGTGCAACCTCCACCCGTTTATGGTGGACCGATTCCTTCTACTCATTTGAATTCATGCCGCCCCCCCCCCCAAGATTGATAAAAAGGAGGACTTTGATTCTTGGGTCTATCGTTTTAAGCGTCATTTAAATCATGTGAACACTAACCTTTGGAGAATCATTGAAGAAGGTTTTTATCCGCATGACCGGAGCAACTTCACTCCTAGAGAAGCTGTGGATGATCGATTCAATGAGAATTCTCTCTTCATCATCCAGGAAGCAATCCTTCCCGAAGACCTCCCGCATCTTCGGCCCTACTCATTGGCGAAAGAAGCTTGGCACAAAGTGGTTTCCCTCTATCGGGGAAGCGCAAGCATTCAACGTTCCAATTATGATGTGGTACAAGATGAAGCCGATTAGTTTGCAATGAAAGAAGATGAAGAACCTCGTGAGCTCTATCGGAGAGTTACCAAGCTCGCGGTCTCTCTCCGGGATCATGGAAGTAAGGACACGGATGAAAATTGGATCAAGCGCAAATTCCTCAAGGCAATGATGCCCTACCACAAAGCCATTTCCTCCGTCATCCGTCAAAGGCCGGACTTTCACACCTTGTCCTCAAGTGATGTGTTGGATGAGTTTGTGGCTATGAGCATATTGGACAAGACTGCCGACAATGCGGTGCTTCGCTCCCAAAGAGCAAAGAAGCCCAACCTTGCATTGAAGGCCAAGGTTTGTGTCGAAGAAGAAGAAGAGGAGGAAGAAGAGGAGAGCAACCTCGAAGATACGAAGTATGCCTATCATGAACACATGGCCCTTGCTTCAAGGCAATTTTGGAGCAAGAAGAACTCAAGGCCCAACTTCAACAAGAGCAGCTCAAGTGGCGCAAAGGGCAAGCAACGAGTGAGGACTTGCTTCAATTGTGGCAATGTGAGTCATTTTAGTGCCCGTATGAGAAGAGGGAAGACAATGGTGGCAAGCTCATCCGTAAGGACAAGGCCAAGTCTTTTCCCAACAAGAGCAACTTCACCAAGAAGACTCCTCACAAGGCTTTGGTGGTACAAGAAGAGTACAATGAGGATGATGATGATGATGATGAAGATGGTGAGTCGGTTGCCATGGCCTCCGTTGCCATTGCGACGACTCCTCGGGTGTCTCTCTTCGACTCACCCAATGAGAGCATCACCGCCAAGTGCCTCATGGCTAAAGCCACCAACAAGGTAACCCCCCAACATCAAAACTACCATCATCAATTATTCTTCTTCGACGGATAGCATTGATGAACATGAGGGAACTATTGTGGAGGAGAATGAGTTTGAGGCCTTTATGGGTAAAGTCAAGGGAAAATCCAAGAAGCACTTCGTTGCTCTCTTGGAACAACTTGGTGAAGCCAATGACATGATCGAAGCTCACGAAGATACCATCTCTAAGATGGAGGGGCAAAGTCGTGACTATGCCGATGAGATTTCAGGTCTTTCCAATGCTCTTGAGGAAGAGCGTGGTTTTCGTTTGGCTCTTGAGGAGTCATACAACGATGATCATGCTAAATTAAAGAAAGGTCTTGATCATGCTCTTATTGTTTCTCGTGTGCTAAACTCCGAGAAGGCAAAGCTTGGGGTTGATCTTGCTAGACTCAAAGAGGAGTTTGACATTCTCGACAAGGCTCACAAAGTCTTGAAGGGCGTTCATGCTAGCCTCAAAGAGTCTCATGATCAACTCCAAGTAAAGCTAACCAAGGAGAAAGCCAACTTTCCTCATATCTTATATCTTATATCTTATATTTACTAATTGGAGGCACCATCCGAGTTTCCACGTTAACTCTCACGTTTAACCTCTTAATTACCGTTGGATTAAAAGATGGAATGCTAAGATTGTTTCTTTAACCGTAGTGTTCCCCTAGAGTTTGGGACTATCGGATATATCAATCTCCATCCCGCAAAAAAAAGATACATCAATCTCCTCCCAAAAAAAAAACTCCATCTCTATCTCTCCCCGACTCTTCCCTGCTTCAATCTCCACATCACGCAAGAAAGAAAAAAAAATCTCTATCTCCCCCGAGTGCTTCAATCTCCACATCACGCAAGAAAGAAAAAAAATCTCTATCTCCCCCGAGACTTCCCTGTTTCAGTCTCCACATCACCCGAATTGAAAAAAAAATCAATCTCTGTCTCTCCCTGCCCCTCCCCTATTTCAATCTCCCCATCACGCACAAAAGAAATCAATCTCTTCCCTACCCTCTCCCCTGTTTCAATCTCCACAAGACGCCGCCGTCCTCACGGTTCCCATCAAATTTGCATTAAGGTCCGTGCTTGGGTTCCTCCTGTTGGGCAGCGCATCCTCCCCATATCTTCTCTCTACCACATTGTAATGCTTGATGCACTGCCCTGCCACAACGCCGTGGACTGCTGTCCAGTGGTCTTCTCTGCGTGAGGGCCTGCTCTCGGCTTAGCCGGGCTCAAACATGTCTCCTGGCCTTCTCCTATTCCTGGCTGTCATAGGTGTTTCCAGCCTGCAACACCGAAGGCCCAAAATATGATGGACGATGTTGCATCGATTCTGTACTGCAGGGTCTGTGCTTTGCAAGTCTATCTTCCATACTGCACCTTTTCTTTCTCATCGATGGTTGCGAACAACGGTTCAATCGACCATTGCCATCATGTTTTGCTGATCCAGTCTCTTCTGCATAGGATCGGACAGCTAGCACGAGGTAAATCCAGATTGATGTGGACTTTATGGTGCCTATTTTTTAAAATAAAATTTCTATTGCGTTTGTAACTTGACAGTTCCGCTCTGATTTTTGGTTCTCAGCAAGCTGCTTAATTTGTAATATCATCGGTGTGGCTTTAGTTTTTACAGCAGGACAGATCGATTTTTTTTGGATAATATTTTTTAAAGAAGATCCAAAATATCAAGGTGATAAGTGTGTATCATGTTTTTTGCTTACATAATATTTTTATGTTTCTCTTCTTTCCACTTCTGTGCTAGGATTTTTTATTCTACTAAATGATGCAGGTGCGTCCAGTCTCTTATTTTCAGTGTTAATGATGACATGTCATTGTTTCTGTTGTGCAAAGTAGTAGCATCATGCAAGTTGTGACCATGGGTGAAAGCACGGTACTTTTGCCCTTAATGTCTAATTTAGGTATTCTCGACGTGTTCTAATATTTCTTGGTGGTCAGTTCATGCCGCTCCATCGCTGAGATCTTCTATATACAATATGCCAACGAAATGATAGAAAAATTCTTGACATTTTTTTACGGTCAATTCTTGACATTGAATTGCATACTGTAATAAAGTATACATTTTAGCATTGGGGATTATTACTCAAAGAAATTAATTTTGGTACATTCAATTAGTAGTACTAATCGATATTATAAGGTCTATCTTGACATTAGTTTAAATAGTTCAATATCATTTGTTTGTTCTTAGATAGCATTTTTTTAAATCTTGCTTTTTAGCATATGTTGTACTCATAGTTGAAATTGCATCCCATGGATGTGAAAACAGAAGCTGTCGTAAGCAAGACAAATGTGTAAATATGACTAACTGCTGGAACTTATGTATGTAGATTTAGAAGTTATTCACAGTGCACGCTATGCCAAAAGTATGAGTGGCGTCCTTCCATCGATTCACTTATAACTGTTGGATGAAAAGATGTGCCTTGGCAGCTCAGATGCGCATGCTTCTTCTCCCGGGTCTTCTGCCGGTTCCCTCAAAATAGAAAATAGGACAAGAAAGCCTTCTCGGTGATGAGTTTTGATTGGCAAGTTATTTTGAGGGAACCGAGAAGGTACTTCATAAAGCTAGATATTTTGTGAATGCAGAGCGTACTGAAATAAATTTGGATGGACTAACTATAGTTCTTCCATCGAGTTGTTTTACTGCAAATCTACGTTATAGAACTGTACAACAAGAACAGTATGTAGTTGTAATTTTGATATTCATGAAACATGTACAGTTGGACATCATGGTTCAGGTCGACTAATCGCATTTGTACAAGTTTAGTTGTAGCACGTCAATACTCGAGATGGTGGCAGCGTGCTGGATCGAGCCATTGGCATGAATGACAAAGACGACGCTCATGCACAAGGATGCTAGAATGATCTTTTGAGCTGTTCGTACGGAGGCTGTTCTGTCGATGCTTCACATGGTTGCACTACAGGTTTTGACTGTCTCGACCAAGCTGCAGCTAACCTTCACGTTGCATTGGTGTGAACGTATGCCTCCTTTCAATGCTTTGTATGTAAAATTGTATTAGTGATTTTCTTTTGATAGAAAATTAGTATATGTTCACTGATTCATCTTTGACCTCAGGCAAACAAGAATGTCAAATCTCAAATCTTTTGAAGATTGTAGGAAATAGTTTGAGAGTAACAATGGTCAAAATAAATATGTGGCTATTTGGTGATTTGATTAAGAAGTACTTCACTGGTATGTTTGCAGAAACATGTATGCCATGCTACATCTACTTCCTTTTACAAAATTTGTATACACTATAATGGAGCCTATGCGCTGTAACTGAGCCGAAAAAGTAGTGCCATGGTGAGAAGCAGGCAACACCTAATATATTGTAAGCCTTTTGTCCCAAACAAGTTGGGGTAGGCTAGATATGAAATCCTTTCGAGAAAAATAGTTAAGTATATGATTCATCAGGTTCACAATAAGGTTACCTTAAATACCATGTATTATCCCACAAAATAAAAAAATAAATGTTGTTGTTAGCAAAAGGCATTGATTATTGCCTACTCAAGGTCATCCCCACTACATCTGTTAGGCTGAGCTCAAGCAGGACTAAAATCTTCAGTTCGGTGATGCTTTTGCACCATAAGGGCTAACAATTTTTGTTCGCAAAAGGTAAATCTCAGCCTATTGGTTTTGTTTTTTGCAGAAATAAAACATTATAATTTCTTACCCTTAAGCAAAAAGAACTGTTAATTTGGTAAAATATTGAATCGGTTTCTTTTAATGAAAGATCTAGAGGGTGAGACAATTTCAATAAGTTTTAGCTTAAGTACAATATAGATAGTGACATGACACAATAATGATAACAAACATAACACGGACCTTGCATGATTTTCTTATTGAATCAGTAGTCTACTTCATGTAGCAAATTCACCGATTGTAAATATTCCTATAACTATTTTTATTGTATTCTTTCAAACATATGATTTTGATATTAATCTCATACATGTTTTCTCATATGATATTTTTCTGTTTTCTGTATTTATTGTTTCATTAACACCATTCCCAAATTTATGGACTAACTTTCACAAATATCAGGTGGATGCGTATCAAGAATTCTTTAGATCAAACCTCTAAAATTTGTTTGTTTCCAAAATCAATAATTCTACACACATTCATATTTCCTCCAAATTAAATAGCCAGAATATTTAATTCTATGCAGTACAATTGGATTTAACTTTTGTAGTTTAACACAAACTTACTGTCGAGCTATGAAATCCGAGTCTTCAAACATATTCTATGCGCCAGAATTTGAGATGTTATTCAAAATTAAGTGATAACTTCTCTTGGGTGTTGTCATTTCTTTTGTGATTGCATCATTCTTAATTTAATTAGGTTGATGTGTATGACCCAAACTTTGAAACTTTCATTATGTATAAATAGTATAATATAAGTTAATTCATACTACACAATTACAATGATTGTATGACAGTGTGCATGCCTATGGTTAAATTATAATAATCATTCTCTTGGACCAATCATTGATAACATCATTTTCCGTCTTATCATGTCATTTTTATAGACACTGTTGATACGGGTAAATATGTAAATGTTTTTCCTAATTCCATTTCAATATATAAAATTGAGGAAATCACTAGCCCGTGCCGATGCACGGGTTGACGACTAGTGGTTTTAATTGATAATGAAAATGCTACTAACCCGTGTTGTGAGCATGTACATATTGTTGAGGAGAATGCTAAGTTGAAGGAGCAACTTGAGAAAGGCCTTGTTACATGCATACAAGGTGAGAAGAACCTCAACGACCTTTTGAGTAATCAAAAGGAAGTTGTGGCCAAGGAGGGGATTGGGTTCGCACCAAGCCCAAGAACAAGAAGAAGAATGACAAGACCAAACGACCTCCTCCTCTCAAGCAAACTTTTTTGAAGGAGGGAGAGGGTGCTTCCAAGGAGAAGAAGAACAATGCAAAGGGTGGCGATGTCAAGAAGGGCAATGCCACCCTTCCCAACAAAGCCGGCGATTTTAATCCCTCTTATGTGTTATGCCGTGCTAGTGATGGGCACGTTTATGCCAAATTTGTTGGTTCTCCTCATGAATACATTGAATGGTCTATTTGGGTTCCTAAGACCCTTGTTACTAACATCAAAGGACCCATTACAAAATGGGTACCTAAAACCATGCATTGATCTCTTGTAGGTGTTTGCTTCCGGTGGGGGATCATGGTTGCTCGATAGTGGAGCTACAAATCATATGACCGGAAGCAAGGACTTGGTGGTGGATGTGCACAAGATTCCTTCTATGCCCACCAATGTCGAGTGGGGTGATGCCTCGTCTTCTAAGGTATTGGGACTCGGCAAGGTTGTCATTTCTCATGATCTCACGATCGAGAAGGTCATGCTTGTAGAGTCCCTTGCATACAATTTACTTTCCATTCGTCAACTTGCAATCATGGGCTTTGCCACTTTCTTTGATATTGATACCGTGGCCCTCTTGTGGAGCAAGACTCTTAAAGTAGCCTTTGTTGGGCATGTCGAGAACGGTCTATATGTGATTAACTTTTCGGAGGTACCCACTAAGACCGTGATACGTCTCCATCGTATCTACTTTTCCAAACACTTTTGCCCTTGTTTTGGACTCTAAATTGTATGATTTGAATGGAACTAACCCGGACTGACGCTGTTTTCAGCAGAATTGCCATGGTGTTGTTTTATGTGCAGAAAACAAAAGTTCTCGGAATGACCTGAAACTCCATGGAACATCTTAGAAAAAATAATAAATAATCCTCATCAAAGATGAAGACTAGGGGGCCCACACCCTGTCCACAAGGGTGGGGGCGCGCCCCCCTCCTGGGTGCGCCTCCCTACCTCGTGGGCCCCCTGGAGACCCTCCGACGCCAACTCCAACTCCATATATTGGCTTCCGGGGAGAAAAAATCAGAGAGAAGAAATCATCGCGTTTTACGATACGGAGCCGCCGCAAAGCCCTAATCTCTCTCGGGAGGGCTGATCTGGAGTCCGTTCGGGGCTCCGGAGAGGGGGATTCATCGCCATCGTCATCATCAACGATCCTCCATCACCAATTTCATGATGCTCACCGCCGTGCGTGAGTAATTCCATCGTAGGCTTGCTGGACGGTGATGGGTTGGATGAGATTTATCATGTAATCGAGTTAGTTTTGTTAGGGTTTGATCCCTAGTATCCACTATGTTCTGAGATTAATGTTGCTATGACTTTGCTATGCTTAATGCTTGTCACTAGGGCCCGAGTGCCATGAACTCAGATCTGAACCTATTATGTTTTCATGAATATATGTGTGTTCTTGATCCTATCTTGCAAGTCTATAGTCACCTATTATGTGTTATGATCCAACAACCCCGAAGTGACAATAATCGGGATACTTCTCGGTGATGACCATAGTTTGAGGAGTTCATGTATTCACTATGTGCTAATGCTTTGTTCCGGTTCTTTATTAAAAGGAGGCCTTAATATCCCTTAGTTTCCAATAGGACCCCGCTGCCACGGGAGGGTAGGACAAAAGATGTCATGCAAGTTCTTTTCCATAAGCACGTATGACTATATTCGGAATACATGCCTACATTACATTGATGAACTGGAGCTAGTTCTGTGTCACCCTATGTTATAAATGTTACATGACGAACCGCATCCGGCATAATTATCCATCACTGATCCGGTGCCTACGAGCTTTCCATATACTGGTTCTCGCTTATTTACTTTTCCATTGCTACGGTTACGATCACTACAAAATACCAAAAACATTACTTTTGCTGTCTTTACTTTTGTTACCGTTACCGCCGCTATCATATTACTTTGCTACTAAACACTTTGCTGCAGATACTAAGTTTCCAGGTGTGGTTGAATTGACAATTCAGTTGCAAATACTTGAGAATATTCTTTGGCTCCCCTTGTGTCGAATCAATAAATTTGGGTTGAATACTATACCCTCGAAAACTGTTGCGATCCCCTATACTTGTGGGTTATCAAGACCTTTTTCTGGCGCCGTTGCCGGGGAGCATAGCTCTATTCTTTGAATCACTTGGGATTTATATCTGCTGGACACTATGAAGAACACGAAAGACGCTAAGACAACAATTTATCCCTCAACTACGAGGGAGGTAAGGAACTGCCATCTAGCTCGCACTTGATTCACCTTCATTATGAGTAAGCTAGCGACACCTAAACCTGCTTCGCTATTCGTTCCGATATGTCGCATGTTATTGATGATACCACTTCTGCTATGCATGATACTTATGATGAAACTACTTCTATGCTTGATACTACTGTGCCCCTTGGTGAATTTCTATATGAACAAATTTCTAGGTCTAGAAAAAGAGAAACTATTGAAACTGAATACAATGATGAAAGTGATGATGAGGATATGCCTGCTATTCCTGAGGGTTATCTTTTTGATGCGGAATCTTCTGCACCTATTTTTGCCTGCCAGGATAGATATGAACTTAAGAGGCTGCTAGTTAAATGGAGTAAAGAATCTCTTAGAGATAGGATGAGACCTGACCCTGCTTTTGCTACTTCACCTATCTGTGTTCCTGATAAAGATTATTAATTCTCTGTTGATCCTGATATAATTACTTTGGTTGAATCTGATCCTTTTTATGGCTATGAATCTGAAACTGTTGTGGCACATCTTACTAAGTTAAATGATATAGTTGCCCTGTTTACTAATGATGAGAGATCGCGCTACTTTTATATACTCAAAATATTTCCGTTCTCATTAAAGGGTGATGCTAAGATATGGTTTAATTCTCTTGATCCTGGTTGTGTGTGTAGTCCCCAGGATATGATTTATTACTTCTCTGCTAAATATTTCCCTGCTCATAAGAAATAAGCTGCTTTGAGGGAAATATACAACTCCCACTGAGGAGGCTTCTCAATTTAATTAATGCTTTGCCTGATCATCCTCTTAAGAATCCTGAAATACTTGATATCTTTTATAATGGACTAACCGATGCTTCCAGAGATTACCGGATAGTTGTGCTGGTTCTCTTTTCGGGAAAGAACACGGATGAAGCTGAAATTTTATTGAATAATATGTTGACAAATGAAAATAATTGGGCACCTCCACAGCCAACTCCCAGCCAGCTCTGAGCCAATTCTCGAGCCTATTCCTAAACCAACTCCGAAGAAGAGAGGTGTTCTATTTCTCACCTGAAGATATGCAAGAGGCAAAGAAATCTATGAAAGAAAAAGGTATTAAAGCTGAAGATGTTAAGAATTTACCTCCTATTGAAGAAATACATGGTCTTAATTTACATCTTTGTTGAAGAAGTGTATGATCTCAATTCTTTATTCACTGAAGAACCTCCTGATCCCGATATTCCAACACAGGTAGTAAAGGTAAATTCTCTCTACAGATATGATAAAGCTGAAGTCCCTCCTACTAAAATTGCTAGTCAGTGCTTGGATGAGTTTGATAACTTTATGTTTAAGCAAGATGACTTTAATGCTTATTTTGGTAGACAATTAAAACATAATACCTTTATGATTAAACGCTTGGGTGATTATATGGCTAATATTAGAGGTGAACTTAAACTTGTTAGCAAACATGCTTCTATGGTTACCACTCAAGTAGAGCAAGTACTTAAAGCTCAGAAAGAAGTGCTTGATGAAATGAATAGTAAGAAAAATGATTATGCTGTTAGAGTGGCTACTAGAACTAGTAGAATGACTCAGGAACCTTTGTATCCTGAAGGCCACCCTAAGAGAATCGAGCAAGATTCTCAGAGAGATAATATTGATATGCCTAGTTCTTCTAAAAGGAAGAAAAAGAAAAATGATAGGACTTGCAAACTTCTAGTGAACCTATTGCTGAATCATCTGATAATCCAAATGATATCTCTATGTCTGATGCTGAAACACAATCTGGTAATGAACATGAACCTAGTGAAAATGTTAATGATGATGTTCATGATGATGCTCAACCTAGTAATAATAATGATGTAGAAGTTGAACCTGCTGTTCATCTTGATAACCCACAATCAAAGAATCAACGTTATGATAAAAGAGACTTTGTTGGTAGGAAACATGGTAAAGAAAGAGAACCATGGGTTCAGAAACCCATGCCTTTTCCTCCCAAACCATCCAAGAAAAAGGATGATGAGGATTTTGAGCGCTTTGCTGAAATGATTAGACCTATCTTTTTGCGTATGCGATTGACTGATATGCTCAAAATGAATCCTTATGCTAAATATATGAAAGGTATTGTTACAAATAAAAGAAAGATACCGGAAGCTGAAATTTCCACCATGCTTGCTAATTATACTTTTAAGGGTGGAATACCCAAGAAACTTGGAGATCCAGGAGTACCTACTATACCATGCTCCATTAAGAGAAATTATGTCAAAACTGCTTTATGTGATCTTGGAGCCGGTGTTAGTGTTATGCCTCTCTCTTTATATCATAGACTTGACTTGAATAAGTTGACACCTACTGAAATATCTTTGCAAATGGTTGATAAATCAACTGCTATACCTGTCGGTATTTGTGAGGATGTGCCTGTTGTGGTTGCAAACGTTACTATTTTAACGGACTTTGTTATTCTTGATATTCCCGAGGATGATAGTATGTCTATTATTCTTGGAAGACCTTTCCTTAATACTGCAGGGGCTGTTATTGATTGCAACAAAGGCAGTGTCACTTTCCATGTTAATGGTAATGAGCATACGGTACACTTTCCGAGGAAACAACCTCAAGTTCATAGTATCAACTCTATTGGAAAAATTCCATCGATTATATTTGGAGGTTTTGAATTTCCTCTACCTACTGTTGAGAAGAAATATGATATACTTATTATTGGGGATGTCCATATCCCCGTTGAGGTAACATAGTGTTATTCGAAATTTCTCCGGTTCCATGTTAATCGGAATGAGTTTGTTAACAAGACTTGATCAACCTTTTTAGTGGATTCTTTTTGATGAGCATGAGACGGATGAAACTAGAAACGCAACCTTCTGTACCCTCTTTATATTTTCTGTTCTTTAGTAGAAATAAAGTAAAATAGTAGTTTTCTGTCTGTTTCCTGATTTATCCGTGCAATATAAAAATATCCCGAAAATAAAAGTCCTCAGAATGCCATGCCAATTTAATATGATTTTTTCAGGAATATTTGAGGATTTACTGTGCAAAAATTACCGCGGGGGGAGCTGCCACCTGGCCACGAGGGTGGAGGGCGCGCCCCCCTGCCTCATGGGCCCACGGTGGCCCTCCTCCACTTATCCCTGCACCCATCTTCTTCCTCTGCCTCACACAAACCCGAAAAACCAACTCAAGCTCGTGTTCCAGCCACTTTTGCTGTGATTTTTGATCTCCTTGCTCAAAGCACCTCTCGCAAAACTGCTTGGGGAGATTGTTCCTTGGTATGTGACTCCTCCATTGGTCCAATTAGTTTTTGTTCTAGTGCTTTATTCTTTGCAAATTTGTGCTGCATAGGTGACCATGTTCTTGATCTTGCATGTCAAATTTATATGGTTCCAAGTAGTTCTAATGCTTGATATAGGCTCTAGGCACTTGTAGGAGTAGTTGCTATCAGTTTTATTGAAGTTGGTTCACTTTTGTTTGAAGTTACTAAAATTTTCAGAATTTTTTCGGAGAAAACAATATGTTTAGGAAGATGTTCCAAGGTGGTTCTTCAAGGAAGCAAGGTCCTAGGCTTGCAATGCGTGATGCTGACGAGGAACCACCAAGAGACGCTCCTGTGAGGCCTTGTGAATGGCCTTCGGAAAATTTTATGGATCAAGCGGGAATCAAAGAAGAGTTTAACGCATATTTGCGTAATTCCGGTCTTGAGGACTTTGAGGCTGACAAATGCCCCCAGTATCATGATCTCACAAGTTCATTTGTGGGGAGGTTTGAGTTTTCATCTTCGCGTAATTCTCCTTCAGTCATGTTTGATCTTTATGACAAATCTTATACCATGGACTTAGAGGATTTCACTTTTGCGTGCAAACTTCCATCTTGGGGTAGTATCAGGGATCCCCCTAAATCTGAATATAGAGACTTTCTTGCTAGAATAACTGTGGGGGAATCTAGAGATATAACACAAGCCACTATAGGGAGCATTCACTTTCCTGCTATACATTATTTTGCTCTCTTCATAGGTAGATGCATAAATGCTAAGGATGAACCATGTCACATGTGTGCCCCTGATCTCAGCATTCTCAGAAGTGATGTGTTAGGGGACCAATCTTATCATATGGGAGCCATTGTAGGTCGTAGGTTGCATCATGATAGACATAACGGAGATTTCTTTGGAGGAATTTATGCAACCCGGTTAGCTAATTTTCTGGAGATAGACATTCGTGAGGGTGATATGGAGTTACCCCCTACTTATTTAGATTTTGATTCTATGGTTTCCCACCAGTTTGTTGAGAGGACTGAACCACCTCTCCAGTATCGACTAATCTTTAACAAACCACATGTTGTCCATGTTACTCTTCCCGGTCGTGCCTTCTTTGATTTTCAGACGAGAGGAAGATATATTATTACCAGAGAGGAGGCAGATGAGTACGAGAGGAGAGCGGAGGCGTCTTGACGCCACGCTGCAGCTCGGGAGGCGATAGCAGCTGCATCACAGTACGACCCCAGCTACACCTACGGGTATTCGCCAGGCTATCCCTGGCAATAGACCAACTTAGGCCAAAAGCCTAAGCTTGGGGGAGTACGTATCTCTCACCGACATTACATTTATGTTCACACACACTCATTGCTAGGTGTCGGTGCTCATACTCTTTCACTGTAATATCCATGCCAGTTTATTTTCTTTTTCCTACTTTCTTCTTGTGTGTTTAATAAATCTTAAGAAAAAAACAAAAAAATTAGTAGTAGTTTATTTTCCTGCTGTAGTAGTAGTAAATTAAAAGAAAACCCAAAAATATTTCCCGTTCTTCTTTTGCTTGTTGGGAACTTTCCCGTGTAAATAGTTTTATTTCTTTTCTTTTCTTTGGGGGTTAGTAGGAGAAGACCATGATTAAATTGTTGTAGTGGCTCTTATATGCATCATTGTTGATTTAACCAAGAGCCCATATTGCCTCGTCTTCTCCTGTTTATTGAATGCTTGCAGATTCCAGCTTAGTCCAATGCACGTGCACTCTTATTATTATTCACATCGTTCGGTCGTGCAAGTGAAAGGCAATCATGATGATATATGATGGACTGACTGAGATGGAAAAAACTGGTATGAACTCGACCTCTTTTGCTTTTGTAAATATGATGAGTCCATCGTTCCTGATTCAGCTGATTATGAATAAACATGTTTGCAATGACAATTAGAGATCATAGTTGCTTGTGCCATGCTTGATTAGCTATGAGTTATAATGGTTTACCTTGCATGCCAACATGCTATTGAGGTGATTATGATGTGGTATGATGGGGTGGTATCCTCCTTTGAATGATTTAAATGACTTGACTTGGCACATGTTCACGCATATAGTTGAAACAAATCAACATAGCCTTCACGATATTTATGTTCATGGTGGATTATATCCTACTCATGCTTGTATTCAATGTTTATTAATTTTAATGCATGTTCATGACTGTTGTCGCTCTCTAGTTGGTCGCTTCCCAGTATTTTGCTAGCCTTCACTTGTACTAAGCGGGAATACTGCTTGTGCATCCAATCCCTTAAACCCCAAGGTTATTCCATATCAGTCCACCATATCTTCCTATATGCGGTATCTACCTGCCGTTCCAAGTAAATTTGTATGTGCCAAACTCTAAATCTTCAAATAAACATTCTGTTTTGCATGCTCGAATAGCTCATATATCAACTAGGGCTGCCCTTATCTTCCGTGTTAGGCGGGTTATTCTCAAGAGGAGTGGACTCCGCTCCTCACTCACGAGAAAATGGTTGGTCACCAGGATGCCCAGTCTCATGCTTTATGCAAACTAAATCTAAATAATTGCAAACAAAACTCCCCATGGGACCCGTTGAATGTTGGAGGCACTCGGTGTTTCGAGCAAGCCATGGATTGGTGCTTGTGGAGGAGGGGGAGTATAAACTTTACCATTCTGTTTGGGAACCGCCTATAATTTGTTTAGCATGGAAGATATCGTCATCTCTTAGTTGTTATGTTGACAATGAAAGTATGCCGCTCAAAATATAATTTATCTCTATTTCAAAATCGAGCTCGCACCTCTACAAATACCGCTTCCCTTTGCGAAGGGCCTATCTATTTACTTTTATGTTGAGTCATCACCCTCTTATTAAAAAGCACTAGTGGAGAGCACAGCTGTCATTTGCATTCATTATCGTTAATTTATATCGGGTATGACTATGATGGATCTCTTTACCATGAATTACAATGTCTAGTCAGTCCTTGATCTTTGAAGGTGCTCTGCATTTATGTTTTGCGGTCTCGAAAAGGGCTAGCGAGATACCATCTTGTTATATCATATTATGATTATTTTGAGAAAGTGTTGTCATCCGAGATTTATTATTATGGCTTGCTAGCTGATTATGTTATTGATATGAGTAAGGGCCTGTTCTCGAACTCTCCCAGCTCCACCAAATCCACGATTTCAGCTTCGGCGAGCTCCTCACTTCACCCAGCGATCAAAAACGTTCGGAGGGACGCTGGCTTCTCCCTTCGCTGCAGCCTAGCTGGGAGGCAAAAGGCCTGTTAGGCTCCCATTGGGCTGGTGGAGGCAGCCAGATGTGTAGCAGAGTTTTTTTCCACAGTTGTCATGCCTTGGGCTAGCTAGTCATGCGTGGTGATACACACATTTGGCGTGTTAAAAAAGGATACACATATGGCTGGGCGGGGCTGTGCGTGGTGCCTTGGGCTTATAGCATGCAAAGTTCTTGTTAATACAAAGAGCTACTGCAGCTACTTTTGCTGTACAGAACATGTACGGAGAGATTGCCGTTTGGTACATGGAGCAACAAATATACAGCAATCATGTAATATTCGAAAGATCCCAAATTTTCGGAGCTAACATAGGTCATAATTTAGAAGAAAAACTTGTTCATGCCACAAAAGCTTCATTTGCCAATAAGTTTGCAAATCAATATGGTCACTCATGGAAAATCATGAACATGATTTCTTCACCAACTAAGAGCAATGGCTGTAGCTAGTTCATGCCTAAACAAATCCATGTTAGGACCGCTTTCTGCCGTTGTTGAAGCATCCGATGCATTTGAAGGAATAGCATACTTCTTGTATCTATCAGGAATAGTTGGAACATAATCCGGATCCCTCTCACACCGAAGAAAGTGGAGATCCTCTTTGTCATGGAGGCGGACGTAGTTGTGTAGTGTCATGGTGGCGCAACAATCATCTTTGTGTTGCAATCGAGTAGTTTGGCATCTTGAGCAAGATTTGCCATTTCATCTTCCATACACCAAAGGTTCTCTCTATGGTATTGCGCTTGGAAGAGTGGAGCCGGTTGAACTTCTCTACAGGAGTAGTTGGGGGCGCACCTCTCTGGAAGTCGGGGACGTGATAGCGTTCTCCTTTGTAGGGTGCTAGATAGCCATCTCTGTTAGGATAACCGGCGTCTACAAGGTAATACTTGCCTACACAAATCAACAACAAACATGATTGTGAGTTGGAGGATATGTTACATAAGTTGCAACAAAAAGATATACTAACCCTTGGGAGGATGTGGGAATATGGCCTTGTCATTTTCAATTGCATGGAATAGCACACTTGTGTCATGCATAGAACCTGGTTGTCCAATTGAAGCGTAGGTGAAATGCATATCAAAGTCGCATACTGCCATCACATTTTGAGTTGTTGCACCCGTTCTTCCAATGTACCTTACTTTTGAAGGTCCTTCCGGAATAGAAGCCCTAATATGTGTCCCATCTATTGCACCAATGCAATATTTGAGGTGAGGAAAAGCCCTTTTGTCACGCTTAATCCTATCATGCACAATGTGAAAATTTGGGTCTTGAGGCCTAATGTAGTGAGATGACATCTTGATCACACAATGTAGAACCTCATGGAACTTACGATGGACCGTATCTGCTCCATGTTTGAAACGGTTTTGGGTTCTCCTATTTGATTCACAACCCCCCAAGGTCCATAAGAACATAGCTAGAGACTCATAAGTGGTAACAAAGCATGTTTCTTTGAGGCCATACTCTGCCACCAACTTGTCATGAAGATCAAAGAACACATGTGCATTCATTCTCAACATTGTGTATGTCTCTCCGGGAGTACCAATATGCTACCAGTACTACACTTCACAAATTACATTCACCAAATTAGGCAGGCACTAGTTCATACTGTATATATCTTAGCAATACACATACAACACTGCACAAAAATTCAGTTTCCATTAACAGTACAGGGGCACTGTCGGTGTCAAAACCGGCGGATCTCGGGTAGGGGGTCCCGAACTATGCGTCTAGGCGGATGGTAACAGGAGACAAGGGACACGATGTTTACCCAGGTTCGGTCCCTTTTGATGGAGGTAAAACCCTACGTCCTGCTTGATTGATATTGATATTGTGGATGTTTACAAGAGTGGATCTACCACGAGATCAAGGAGGCTAAACCCTAGAAGCTAGCCTATGGTATGATTGTAAGGTTTGTTGTGATTGTGGTCCTACGGACTAAAGCCATCCGGTTTATATAGACACCGGAGAGGGCTAGGGTTACATAGAGTCGGTTACAATAGTAGGAGATCTACATATCCGTATCGCCAAGCTTGCCTTCCACGCCAAGGAAAGTCCCATCCGGACACGGGGTGAAGTCTTCAATCTTGTATCTTCATAGTCTTGGAGTCCGGTCGATGATGATAGTCCGCAAATGATAGTTCGGTGATGATGGTAGTCCGCTATCCGGACACCCCTAATCCAGACTCCTCGGTAGCCCTGAACCAGGCTTCAATGACGATAAGTCCGGCGTGTATATTGCTTGGCATTGCAAGGCGGGTTCCTCCTCCAAATGATAGAAGATTGTGAACACCGGGATAGTGTCCGTTACGCAAAATAAATTCCACATTCCACCGTAGAGAGAATAATAATATATACACAAGTTCAATCTGCTGACGTTTTCCGTGGCATGACGTCATACCACTACCAAGCCATTACTCAAATTGTTTTTTACTTTACCACCTTAGCGCATTTAGCGGCGGTTTCCTTGGCACGTCTTGTCGAGCGGAGATCGTGTTTCCCTTAATCCGGATTCTCATCAATACGGGCGTGGGTAACCCAACCGCCCATCGCCACGCCTCTATCGGCGAGTCCCAAGCGGTCACGGAGTCGGCTCTTGGTATTCTCCCTCTTTATAACGGGACCAAGGCTCGTTTCTTTTCTTCAATCCTCCATCGAATCCTTTCCGCTCCAAGTTCCAGCACCTAGAGCTCCAGTTCGGCGCTTGACCTTCAACGATGTCGGTTCCGACCTCCGGGCGGTGGATGCCCTCCTCCGTTCTGAGGAGGAGGGCGTGCTAAAGCTGCGGGACGCCAAGTACCTGTCTTTTGAGATTTCGCATAGGCTGCCTATCGAAGGGCAGGCCATCCCCACCCCCGAGCCCGGCGAGTATGTCGTTTTTGTATCCGACCTCCGTCGGGGTTTAGGCTTCCCGATGGATCCTTTTGTGAGAGGGCTCATGTTTTATTATGGGTTGGAATTCCACGATTTGGCTCCGGAGTCCATCCTCCATATCTCCGCATTCATAGTCATCTGCGAAGCCTTCCTCCGCGTCACCCCTCACTTCGGTCTGTGGCTGAAGACCTTCAATGTGGCGCCGAAGATGATCGGGGGGCGTCAAGCGGAGTGTGGCGGGGCGGCCATAAGTAGGAGGGCCGATGCCCGTGGCCGCTGGCTCCTTCAAGAGGAGCTCGGCCTGTGGCAGCAAGAGTGGTTCTATATTACCGTTCCGAGGGGCCGCAGACAAAGCCGCCGCCCTATTCCGCCGGGACCTCCACGACGATTGATGTCGTGGGTCAACCAAGGCTCAACTGGGGCCGTCAAAGGACATGCCTCTCTGCAGGGCGGATTCGGGATCTCCTAACGAGGGAGATCGATATGGTGGTGGTGATGCAGGTTATGCTGATTAGGCGCCTCCTGCCTCGCAAACGCCGCCCTCTCCGGCTATGGGAGTTCAATCCGGAGGTCCACGGATTCTTCAACACTTCATGGGTATGACACCCACGGAGATGTACAAATTATTCTTGGATCACAAGAGGTGCGTCCGGAATTGACCGAGATGCTGGCCTAAGCTGCAATCGCCGGATACTCAAGTAAGTAGTTCCGAGTCCGGACATACCGTTTGTTTGCCTTCGATGATTAGCTTTATGACCAACTTCCTTCTACAGGAGTGGATAGCGGAAGCAAAATTGATCTGATGTCCGCCCCCTCCCGATACCGCGCGGATCCCGTGCTGGTCCGGATCTTTGGAGGTTGCGCCTTGAGGAAGGCAAAGGGAAAGCAAGAAAGCTACTGCCTCGCCTAAGGAGGCTCTTGAAAGAGGGGATCGAGAATCCCTCCCCAAGGGAGAAGAGGACTGCCTTCGAGGACCGGGGCAAAAGCCCCTAAGCGGGGAAGAAATCTTAGCCAGAGGTCCTGCGTCCGGGAGGCCCGGCCGCACAATCTCCCTTAATGAGTCAGCCCTCCAATGAGCCGTAAGTAGAAAGAAAGGAGTTTTATAATAAGGGACATCCCTATTTGTGCTTCTGAGGATAACTAAAGTTTTTACCTTGTAGTTCGGATCTCCGTCCTTCGCAGATGAGCTCGTCTTCGGGGGACCTTCGTCCGGAGATGATAGAGAGCGAGACGCCTCCGTCCGGGCGCCCGTTGGATAGGGCGGACGAGCTCAAGTGTCGCCACGGAGGGAGCCCGGTGTGGCGCGGCCGGATAGTTCGGCGCCAACTGGTGTACGGCTGAAGGATCTGCTTGAGAAGGCGTCTATCTCAGAAGATCAGCACACATTGATGAGCATGGTGATTGAAAGGATTTCGTCCGCCGAAGGCGGGTTGCATGATGCCGTTAGGAGTTTACTGGCGGGGTTTGAGGTACGTAAAAATGACACACCTTTTAACAGTTTTGCATATAGAATGCGCCCTGTATAGATAGTAGCCCCTGAGACTCGGTGGGTTGTCGATATCGACGCGCGTGCGAGGATCAAATCGCAGGTTTAAATTCCCGTCGTGCCGATGCAGGTGGCGGGTCGTCCGAGGGCCAGCCGGACTGATGGAGTTGCTGAATTAAAGCGGCAACTCGATGTGGCGGATGAAGACATCGTATTGGTCAACATGCGACTTGATGAGTCGCAAGGTAAGTGTTATCTTGCAGTCACGTAGTAAGGAGCCAAGCCAACTCCTTACAATATGTGCGTGAAATGCAGATAGTGCCGCTGCCGTGGAGAGTCTTGAGCCGAACTTGCTCAAGCCAAGGAGCAGGCCGAGGAGTAATGCGGCAGCCTTGAAGGCGGCCGAGGAGTTAGCGGCCGAAAGGGCCGCACACTGCCGGAGCAGGGAAGAGATAGCCGAAATGGCTGTGAAGTTAAAAGAGGCTACCGACCGCAATGAGGCTCTTGGGAAGGAGCGCCTAGCGAGGCAGGAAGACCTGCGGAAGGCCATCGCCACTAGTAGAAAAAGGGCCTATTGTCCCGGTTGGTAAGGGCCTTTAGTCCCGGTTGGTGAACCGGGACTAAAGGGTCGGTACTAATACCTCCCCCCTTTAGTCCCGGTTCAATCCAGAACCGGGACTAAAGGCCGCGGCCACGTGGGGCTCACCAACCGGGACTAATGGAAATTTTATGATTTTTTTTGAATTTTTTTGAATAATTTTTATTTTCAAATTTCTGAATTATTTTAATCCCTAATCTCTAATCAGCACCCTCATCACTTTGCTCAATTTATCCTCTTCTCTAATCACCTCATCATTCCAAATCACCTAACTTCCCGAACGGTCACCCATCCTCCCACTCCCCACTGAGCACGCTTAACTTCCGGGTTCTATTCTCCCTCGTTTCCAAGTCTGCACTTGTTGTTTTCCTGACAATAGTAAGATGTCAATCCTATTAACCCTCAGGAATTTTGCTTGAGCATGAATTGACACATTTCACTGTTTGAGTTTCAAACTATTGTTTTCAAAAACAATAATTATTTAGAAAACAATAGTTATTTTAAATAATTAGTTTGACCATGATTTGACCATAGTTTGACCATAGTTTGACCATAGTTTGACCACAGTTTGACTAGATTTGACCAAAATTCAAAATAACTGAACAAATTATTTAGTAACACTAATATTCTAGAATAATTAGTTTGACCATGGTTTGACCATGTTTTGACCATGTTTTGACCATAGTTTGACCATAGTTTGACCAGATTTGACCAAAATTCAAAATAACTGAATAAAATTCGAATAATCAGTTTGACCATGGTTTGACCATTGTTTGACCACAGTTTGAAATTTTTTCGATTTTTTCCACTCTAGATATTAAAAGCCCCGTAACTTTTTTTCTGTTAGGTTTTTGAGGATTTTGAAAATGTTTAACGGTTCCCCGTTAAATTTGGATGTAACTTTTCGAGTAGATGATTTTTCATATAAAAACTTTTTCATCCGAGTTAGTATGCAAAAGTTATGCCCATATTTACAACTTTCGAGAGATTTTGCAAATAAAGTCGAAATTCACATTTGCAAATTTTCCCAACAACTAGACCACATATCACATGGGAAACTTATTTTCTTTTATTTTTTGACATTTCCATCATTTTCTTTTATTTTTTTAAAATTGAAAAGGCGATCCACGGGGAGTTTGAAAATGGGACCTTTAGTACCGGTTCGTGGCACGAACCGACTAAAGGTTCAACCATTAGTCCCGGTTCGTGCCTCAAACCGGACTAAAGGTCTACTCTTTAGTCCCGTTTGAGGCATGAACCGGGACTAATCGGTATCGATTTTTAGTCCCGTTTGAGGCACAAACCGGGACTAAAAACACAGTGAACCGGGACTAATGCCTTAGCCGCACGAACCGGATAAATGCTCACATTAGTCCCGGTTCTGGACTAATGGGCTAAACCGGGGTGGACGATAGCCCCTTTTTCTACTAGTGCGTCGAAGCCAAGAATGCCCGCTCTGCAATGCGGGCCATGAAGGAAGAACTGCGCCAGGCCGGGAGATTGTAGCTGGCAAGCCTTTTACATTGCGCCAAGGTTCACGGATTCAAAATATGCTCACCGGGCTAACTGTGGTGTCCGGAGGACCTTATATGGACTTAGCGGTGAGTGCGGCGGATGCCGTTGTGCATTCGAAGCGGAAGGATCACCGACGGAAGAGCTGTTTTGGTCTCAATTCCATAGTCCGAGCGCTCACTTCACCGACCGATCGTTTGGCTGAGTGGGCTGAGCTAAATAGGTTGTCCGGGCTTGCTATGGCGGATATAGTGACCCATATCCGGCCGGATAGGCCCCAGCCGAAGAGTTACTTTGGCTTATTGCAGCAATTTCTTAGGGCGGTGCCTCATATCAAGGCGATGAAGCGGTCGGCCTGCATAGAGGGTGCGCGGATGGCGCTTGCTCGTGTGAAGACACATTGGACAGAGATGGATGCCACCGCTGTTGCGACCCCGGGTTCGGATAACGACCGGCTACCCGCCGAGCACTATTTTGGCGAAGTGCTGCCTGGTGCTCGTGTAATAGAGTCGCAGTGCTCGAAAAATGTTACGTTCGAATGAACGTTTATATGATGTAAAACCGATGTTTATGATGTAAGCGCCTTTTATACTTGTGCGTTCAAGTAATAGAATATCTCCTTTGAGGCCGTTCATGTATACGTATGTATAACCTGAAAGATGGCAGTCGTCGGCTTCAGCCCCCACGCACAAGGTGCGGGGTGTTCGCAAAAATAGCGCGTTTTCACACTTAATCCGGCGCCTCGGTCCTGTAAAGGAGGTGGTAGCGTAGCAAACGAGGCAACCGGACTATAATGCTTTATCACTTTCACTTAGCCATGGAGTTCGAGGGTGGGGCTACGACATAGCCCCCGGGGCACCGTGCTGTCCGAATTCGGGCGCATATGTGCTGGCCGAAACGGCCCTTCGTCAAAGCGGAGGAATCCTAAACATTCCCAAGGTCGATCGAGTGGTTGACCGGTCTCTCTGTATCATGACAGTCAGTTTTCGGCTTTCATCGAGGTGCTCGCCCAGCCGAATTAACGGGGCACAATCGCAGAGTTCTCCGAGCCGCGTTAGCCGATGATACGGAACGTAAGGCAGCAAAACACGGGCCGGGCAAACCCAACATTTGACCAAAGACATGATTCGAGCTGATGCATATAAGGCCTAACTCGAGACGCCAACACTCCGAAGGTGTTCGGTCTTTATAATAGCGGCAAAACAAAGCCCTAAGCCCCTTGTGTCCGTGCAGGCAGGTTCTTCGGCGCGGCCGATGCCAAAACGCCATCTCCACTCTGGTTATACTGAAAACCAGGGATTATAGCAACAAGAGACGAAGAAAGGTTTGCGTTGGGTCTTAGTCCGAAAGAGTCCTCGCAACGGGTCCCTACTGCACGTCTGCGCCTGTGTCTCCGTTGTGCCGTATCCTGGACGGGTGTGCACGCTGTTCATCTGTAAAAAGAGAGGAACTTGGTTGGAAAAGAAATCGTGCGAGAAAGTGCATAAAAATTGAAATATAGATTAAGAAAGCTGAGCCTATGCGAGCTCATTATGGCTTGTATGTGCAAACCCTTGTGAAGGGGTGTGCGGCTAGGTAGCCCCTAGCTTATTTATTCCGGACTCGCCCAGCCATGTCCGGGTCTCAGCGACCCTTTGATGAAACGATGCCACGTGGACCGGGCATTTGAAGCGTAAGAGACATCGAATGTGGTATTGTATTGAAGCGGACGAGCTTCCGTCCCAAAGGGTTCTTGATAGCTGGCTTAAGGGCCCGCGCCACTCCTTTGAAGGAAGTGCGGTTATGCGAATTGTAATAGGGTCTATCCCCACTTGCGGATTGTGCCCGGTATAGCAGGTTTAAGTCCTTGCCGCCGTCCATCAACACTTGCGTTAATTGCAGTCCGTCTATTATGGGATCCGATATCCGGGCAGTCTATCCTGCGCTCCGGATTCTTCTGGACTAATCCAGATGGTCGAAAGTGATTGGTTTTGACATCCAACCTTGGTCCACTAGGGTGGATCGTCCGACACTTGTCTTGGCGAGTGTCGTGTTGTCTTTCCGTGTTATCACGTGAAGCAAGTTTACTGTTTTGACTTCTTGAGGGAAAGTCTTTTGACTTCCGGTGCTCGCCGGTGGGGCTCGTCATCGTCCTCACTTGGCGATCGAGTTCTTTGTGTCCGGCGTTAAGTCTGCCGGACTATTTAAAACCCAACAATTTCGGTTGGTATGGTTTGCGTGCCTTCCGGGTATCAGGATTTGACATATCCGATCTAAAATTTTGTTTAAATTTGACAGCTCGCCTCTGTTCTCCTTAAGAGGCCGTGTTGTAGTGTTTGGCATGAAGCTTTTGAATCCGGCGTTGACCGCCGTGCCCTTTGGGCTTTTTTTTTATTCCGCGCTGGTCTTTCCTGCGCTGTGATCTATCGCTTCCATCTCGATCTCGGATGTACTCGGTCATTGGTGCTGCATCTTTCTAGCCAGTTGTCTTCTCCTCGCGCAAAAGCGCGTCATGAGGCTTGTTAGCGCGCCATTGTTCTTGGCTTCTCTTGGCCGAGGTGTCTGGCGAGCCATTCGTCTCGGACGTTGTGTTTAAAAGCTGCTAGGGCTTCGTCCGGACAATCGACTATTTGGTTTTTTGGTAAGGAACCTGTTCCAGAATTTGCGCTACCGACTCTCCGGGCTGTTGAGTTATATGACTCAGATCGTCTCAGATCCGGAGGGCGGACATAAGTCCCTTGAAAATTTGTTTCAAACGCATCCTCAAGCTCTTCCCAACTTCCAACAAGTTTTTCGGGAGGCTTTGAGCCAATGCCGAGCTGGCCCTTTGAGCTTGAGGGTAGGTATTTTATGTCGTGGAGATCATCTCCTCTAGCCATGTGTATGTGTAGTATGTAGTCTTCTATCCGCACTCAAAGTCTGTTGTGCCGTCGTATGCCTCTATGTTTATGGGTTTAAACCCTACTGAAATTCATGATCCAGCACCTCATCGGTGAAACATAAGCGGGTGTCGGCGCCCTGTATTTGGGTGTGCCGCTGTCTTCAACACTTGTCGTGGTGTGTTACTTCGGGTCCTCTTTTTGGCCCGTAGATGGACCTAGTTGGGCCGTCCGCTTTACCAGATTATAATTCGCTTGTGTGCAGCCCGTTTGTCACTTTGGGCTCATCATCTGCCGTCTATCCGCCAGCGGCCTTTTTATTTTTTGACCGTGAAGGCTCGATGGCTTCCTCGTCAAATTCGGCAGCAACTTGCGCCGGGTAGTTTCTTGGTTTGATGGCCATTGCCATATTTGTCTGCGGTCTTGAATACTTTGCTCCACTTCATTCGAGCGTGTCTTCCGCTGTTTTGAGCTTCCGTTTCGCCTTCTTCAAACTTCTTGCGATGGCGACTAGTTTTTGCGTATGTTCTTATGCTCGTGTTGTGGCGGACTGTTGATTGCTCCGTGAAGGGGTTGATTATCTGGCTCGTCCTGTTAAATAAATCCCTGGCTTGCCCTGCTCTATCGCTGGGTCGTTAGGAAGGCTGCTTTGATCGAGGCGGACTTAGGGCGGCATTTGCGCCGCCGTTTTGGTTCTTTATCGGCGAGATTATCCTCTGTCGCGTCCGTTGTTCCTCGTTATCGCTTCCCTTCGGTGTCCACCATATATATGTCGATGACGAGGTGGTCTTCCAAAGGTCCTGTAGGCACTTTGGTTCTTGGGAGTCTCCGCATCGCCGTCCATACCGTCGATGTCTTCGGAGTCGTGGTCGAGTATGTCGGTTAAATCGCCAACGGTGGCTACGAAGTGGGTGGTGGGTGGATCTGAATTTCTTCGTCATCCGCGTCCCAACCGCCCCGGCCGTAGTTCGCCAGGGCTCTCGGATAGCGAGAGATGCTTCAATGAATCTATGATATCGCCGAATGGCGAAAAGCTAAAAGATGTCCGCAGCGGTGAATTCCATGATCGGCGCCAATCGGATTCGATCGGCGGGGCGCGGGGAGGTTCGAGTCCGCACCTCGGAGTCATGGGCTTTATGTGGGACAAGGTAAGTGTTCGCTCCATCGCCGAGAAATTGCGGCTCCCGAGGCGGTGTCCAGCCATCCGCCCTCGATCCGAGCAATCGACTCGGACTATGAGTCGGAGCGGATCCGTGCGGCCTCCAAGGTGCTGTCCGCGGCGAGTTAGGTCATGCCCATCGTGACAGCAGAGCACGCTTCGGTTGTGGCTCAGATCCATCGAGGATCAAGTCCCCGGATATCGGCCGTGAAGTTTAAGCTTTCAAACCTGACTGACGGCCAGGGCGAAGCTTCGATCTGCTCCAGATGGCCAAGCGAGTTGGCCCGCATGCGAAGCCGCCGAATCGAGGATCTGTCCGGGAGAAAGGTCTCACCCAGATTGCGCTGTTGTTGATTGAAGAGGCCATCAAGCCTATCGGTGACGACACGAGGAACTCTCAATGAAAGCACCAATGTCGGTGTCAAACCGGCGGATCTCGGTAGGGGGTCCCGAATCTGCGTCTAGGCGGATGGTAACAGGAGACAAGGGACACGATGTTTACCTGTGTTCGGGCCCTCTTGATGGAGGTAAAACCCTACGTCCCGCTTGATTGATATTGATATTGTGGATGTTTACAAGAGTGGATCTACCACGAGATCAAGGAGGCTAAACCCTAGAAGCTAGCCTATGGTATGATTGTAAGGGTTGTTGTGATTGTGGTCCCACGGACTAAAGCCATCCGGTTTATATAGACACCGGAGAGGGCTAGGGTTACATAGAGTCGGTTACAATAGTAGGAGATCTACATATCCAGATCGCCAAGCTTGCCTTCCACGCCAAGGAAAGTCCCATCCGGACACGGGTGAAGTCTTCAATCTTGTATCTTCATAGTCTTGGAGTCCGGTCGATGAAGATAGTCCGCAAATGATAGTTCGGCTGATGATGGTAGTCCGCTATCCGGACACCCCTAATCCAGGACTCCTCGGGCACCAAGTCGACATAGGAGCTCAAAATTCAGTTTCCATTAACAAAGACAGGGCACCAAGTCGACATAGGAGCTCACCTTGTGGTTTGGGTGAGGGGCTCGGCCTCCGGCTGCTGCTCTCGGCTCGGCGTCAATGGCGACCTGCTGAGTTCGCCATTGTCAAGGGCTCGCTGCTCCAACCTGGTGCCGGACGAGCGCCCGCTGAGCAAGGGATCCGCGGGAAAGAGGCCGGGTGGCGAATCTGTCTGCAGGAGGGGATTCGCCGGCGACGGGGCAGCAGGTCCGGCGGCGCGATCGACGGGCGGCGAGGGTTCGAGGAGGTGCGGAGGAGCGAGCGGTTGAGTCTGGGCTTCTCTTACTCAGACGCGAGCCGTGAAAGGAGGGTGTCTTGGCAATCGTTTTCTGGGCGGTGGCAAAGCTGTAAATACAAGGAACTCCAGATTACATCGATTCGTGAAGCTGGGTTTTCCTCGCTCCACAAAATGCACTACGGCCCATCCCAACCGCTATTTCAGCTTCTCGAGCTAATGCGTTAAACCGTTTTCACGTGGAGTTTGGGAAGCTCAGAGTGGGAGAGTTCCAGAACAGGCCCTAAACATGAGACCTGAGAATTATTGCAAATGTGGTTAGTTATGATCTTTGCTGAAAACCTGAATGCTGGCTTGACATAGGTACAACAACGAGAGCAAACAGAGTTTGTAAAAGTTTTTATTTTTCACTTTCAGTTTGTCAACTGAATTGCTTGAGGACAAGCAAGGGTTTAAGCTTGGGGGAGTTGATACGTCTCCGTCGTATCTACTTTTTGAAACACTTTTGCCCTTGTTTGGGACTCTAACTTGTATGATTAGAATGGAACTAACCCAGACTGACGCTGTTTTCAGCAGAATTGCCATGGTGTTGTTTTATGTGTAGAAAACAAAAGTTCTCGGAATGACCTGAAACTCCACGGAACATCTTAGAAAAAATAATAATAAATCCTCACCAAAGATGAAGACCAGGGGCCCACACCCTGTCCACGAGGGTGGGGGGCGCGCCCCCCTACCTCGTGGGCCCCCTGGAGACCCTCCATCGCCAACTCCAACTCCATATATTGGCTTTCGGGGAGAAAAAAAATCAGAGAGAAGAAATCATCGCGTTTTACGATACGGAGCCGCTGCCAAGCCCTAATCTCTCTCGGGAGGGCTGATCTGGAGACCGTTCGGGGCTCCGGAGAGGGGGATTCGTCACCGTCGTCATCATCAACCATCCTCCATCACCAATTTCATGATGCTCACCGCCGTGCATGAGTAATTCCATCGTAGGCTTGCTGGACGGTGATGGGTTGGATGAGATTTATCATGTAATCGAGTTAGTTTTGTTAGGGTTTGATCCTAGTAACCACTATGTTCGAGATTGATGTTGCTATGACTTTGCTATGCTTAATGCTTGTCACTAGGGCCCGAAAGTGCCATGAATTCAGATCTGAACCTATTATGTTTTCATGAATATATGTGTGTTCTTGATCCTATCTTGCAAGTCTATAGTCACCTATTATGTGTTATGATCCGACAACCCCGAAGTGACAATAATCGGGATACTTCTCGGTGATGACCATAGTTTGAGGAGTTCATGTATTCACTATGTGCTAATGCTTTGTTCCTGTTCTCTATTAAAAGGAGGCCTTAATTGCTGGGGAACGTTGCAGAAAATAAAATTTTTCCTACGGTTTCACCAAGATCCATCTATGAGTTCATCTAGCAACGAGTGATAGGAGTGCATCTACATACCTTTGTAGATCGCGAGCGGAAGCGTTCAAGAGAACGGGGTTGAGGGAGTCGTACTCGTCGTGATCCAAATCACCGATGACAAAGTGCCGAACGGACATCACCTCTGCGTTCAACACACGTACGGAGCGGATGACGTCTCCCACACCTTGATCCAGCAAGGAGGAGGGAGAGGTTGAAGAAGATCCAGCAGCACGACGGCATGGTGGTGGAAGCAAGCGGGGTTCCCAGCAGAGCTTCGGCCGAGCCTGCGAGAGGAGAGGTGTGGCGGGGAGAGGGAGGCGCCAAGACTTGGGGCACGGCTACCCTCCCTCCCCTTTATATAGGCCCCCAGGGGCGCCGCCCCTCTAGATCCTATCTAGATGGGGGCGGCCAAGGGGGGAGGCTTGCCCCCCAAGGCAAGTGGGGGGCCCCCACCCTAGGGTTTCCAACCCTAGGCGCAGGGGGCCCAGGGGGACGCACCAGCCCACCAGGCTGGTTCCTCCCACTTCAGCCCATGGGGCCCTCCGGGATGGGTGGCCCCACCGGTGGACCCTCGGGACCCTTCCGTGGTCCCAGACAATACCTGTGACCCCAAACTCTCCGATGGCCGAAATTGCACTTCCTATATATAATTCTTTACCTCCGGACCATTCCGAACTCCTCGTGACGTCCGGGATCTCATCCGGACTCAACAACTTTTGGTTTGCTGCATACTCATATCTCTACAACCCTAGCGCCATCGAACCTTATGTGTAGACCCTACGGGTTGGAGACACGTAGACATGACCGAGATGGCTCTCCGGTCAATAACCAACAGCGGATCTGGATACCCATGTTGGCTCCTACATGCTCCTCAATGATCTCATCGGATGAACCATGATGTCGTGGATTCAAGCAACCCCGTATACAATTCCCTTTGTCAATCGGTATGCGTTACTTGCCCGAGATTCGATCGTCGGTATCCTAATACCTCGCTCAATCTCGCACGCAAGTCAATTTACTCGTTCCGAATGCATGATCCCGTGACTGCACACTTGGTCACTTTGAGCTCATTACGATGATGCATTACCAAGTGGGCCCAGAGATACCTCTCTCATACAGAGTGACAAATCCTACTCGATCCGTGTCAACCCAACAGACACTTTCGGAGATACCTGTAGTGCATCTTTATAGTCACCCAGTTACGTTGTGACGTTTGGTACACCCAAACTACTCCTACGGTATCCGGGAGTTACACGATCTCATGGTTTAAGGAAAAGATACTTGACATTGGAAAAGCTCTAGCAAAATGAACTACACGATCTTGTGCTATGCTTAGGATTGGGTCTTGTCCATCACATCATTCTCCTAATGATGTGATCCCGTTATCAATGACATCCAATGTCCATAGTCAGGAAACCATGACTATCTATTGATCAACGAGCTAGTCAACTAGAGGCTCACTAGGGACATATTGTGGTCTATGTATTCACACGTGTATTACGATTACCGGATAACACAATTATAGCATGAATAAAAGACAATTATCACGAACAAGGAAATATAATAATAATCCTTTTATTATTGCCTCTAGGGCATATTTCCAACAGTCTCCCACTTGCACTAGAGTCAATAATCTAGTTACATTGTGATGAATCGAACACCCATAGAGTTCGGTGTTGATCATGTTTTGCCCATGAAGAGGTTTAGTCAACGGATCTGCGACATTCAGATCTGTATGCACTTTGCAAATTTCTATGTCTCCATCTTGAACATTTTCACGAATGGAGTTGAAGCGATGCTTGATGTGCCTGGTTGTCTTGTGAAACCTGGGCTCCTTGGCAAGTGCAATAGCTCGGTGTTGTCACAGAAGAGTTTGATCGGCCCGACGCATTGGGTATGACTCCTAGGTCGTTGATGAACTCCTTCACCGAAATTGCTTCATGCGCTGCCTCCGAGGCTGCCATGTACTCCGCTTCACATGTAGATCCCGCCACGACGCTTGCTTGCAGCTGCACCAGCTCTCGCTCCACATTCAACATATACACGATCCGGTTTGTGACTTAGAGTCATCGGATCTGTGTCGAAGCTAGCGTCGGCGTAACCCTTTACGACGAGCTCTTCGTCACCTCCATAAACGAGAAACATGTCCTTAGTCCTTTTCAGGTACTTCAGGATATTCTTGACCGCTGTCCAGTGTTCCTTGTCGGGATTACTTTGGTACCTTCCTACCAAACTTATGGCAAGGTTTACATCAGGTCTGGTACACAACATGGCATACATAATAGACCCTATGGCTGAGGCATAGGGGATGACACTCATCTCTTCTATATCTTTTGCCGTGGTCAGACATTGAGCCGAGCTCAATTTCACACCTTGCAATACAGGAAGAACCCTTTCTTGGACTGATCCATTTTGAACTTCTTCAATATCTTATCAAGGTATGTGCTTTGTGAAAGACCTATGAGGCGTCTTGATCTATCCCTAGAGATCTTGATGCCTAATATATAAGCAGCTTCTCCAAGGTCCTTCATTGAAAAACTCTTATTCAAGTAGGCCTTAATGCTGTCCAAAAGTTCTATATCATTTCCCATCAAAAGTATGTCATCTACATATAATATGAGAAATGCTACAGAGCTCCCACTCACTTTCTTGTAAACGCAGGCTTCTCTATAATTCTGCATAAACCCAAACGCTTTGATCATCTCATCAAAACGAATGTTCCAACTCCGAGATGCTTGCACCAGCCCATAAATGGATCGCTGGAGCTTGCATACCTTGTTAGCATTCTTAGGGTCGACAAAACCTTCCGGCTGCATCATATACAGTTCTTCCTTAAGATAACCGTTAAGGAATGCCGTTTTGACGTCCATTTGCCATATCTCATAATCATAGTATGCGGCAATTGCTAACATGATTTGGACGGACTTCAGCTTCGCTACGGGAGAGAAAGTCTCATCGTAGTCTACCCCTTGAACTTGCCGATAACCCTTAGCGACAAGTCGAGCTTTATAGATGGTAACATTACCATCCACGTCCGTCTTCTTCTCAAAGATCCATTTGTTTTCTATCGCTCGCCGATCATCAGGCAAGTCTGTCAAAGTCCATACTTTGTTTCCATACATGGATCCTATCTCGGATTGCATGGCTTCAAGCCATTTGTTGGAATCTGGGCCCGCCATCGCTTCTTCATACTTCAAAGATTCACCGTTGTCTAACAACATGATTTCCGTGACAGGGTTGCCATACCACTGGTGTGGAACGTGTCCTTGTGGACCCTCTGGTTCAGTAGTAACTTGATCCGAAGTACCTTGATCATCATCATTAATTTCCTCTCCGCTCGGTGTAGGCACCACAGAACATTTTCCTGAGCTGCACTACTTTCCGGTTCAAGAGGTAGTACTTCATCGAGTTCTACTTTCCTCCCACTTACTCCTTTCGAGAGAAACTCTTTTCCGAAAGGATCCGTTCTTGGCAACAAAGATCTTGCCTTCGGATCTAAGGTAGAAGGTATACCCAACGGTTTCCTTAGGGTATCCTATGAAGACGCATTTTCCGACTTGGGTTCGAGCTTTTCAGGTTGAAGTTTCTTGACATAAGCATCGTGATCCCCAAACTTTTAGAAACGACAGCTTAGGTTTCTTCCCAAACCATAATTCATACGGTGTCGCCTCAACGGATTTAGAGGGTGCCCTATTTAAAGTGAATGTAGCTGTCTCTAGAGCGTATCCCCAAAATGATAGCGGTAAATCAAGAAGAGACATCGAGATCGCACCATATCCAATAGAGTGCGACACGACGCTCGGACACACCGTTATACCGAGGTGTTCCAGCGGCGTGAGTTGTGAAACGATTCCACATTTCCTTAAGTGTGTACCAAATTCGTGACTTAAATATTCTCCTCCACGATCTGATCGTAAGAACTTTATTTTTCGGTCACGTTGATTTTCTATCTCATTCCGAAATTCCTTGAACTTTTCAAAGGTCTCAGACTTGTGTTTCATCAAGTAGACATACTGTCGTGGAATTGTCACGGCAGATGTCCTCATGAAAGGACTTAGTCGCAGGGCCATCGGACGGGTTAACCTAGAGGGTTAATGCGGACACAAGACACGGAATTATATCGGTTCGCCCTTCGATGAAGGTAAAACCTACGCCCGGGCCAGTGGTGTGATTGATATGATTCGCGACTAGGGAGCAATAGCTTTGCCTTGGCCTCAATCTCTTGTCCCTAACTCGCCGCCGGTCGCCCCTTATATACACGGGTTAACGCCTCATGGCTTATGAGAATACCAATCCGCTCTTACAAGAGTCCGCTTGGTCTCTCCTTTCTTGTCTTACAATACAAGTTATAGCACTAGGCGGTTTACATGTATGGATCTTAATTCCTACGGGCTCCAGCCTCCATATGGGCCTGGATCACGATGAGGGTAAACCGGCCCCTCGGGCGGTTCACACTCGTAGCTGTATCCTCAACATTAGGCCCCAGATTGACTTGAACCGTTCAGGTTAATCTTCTACGCCTTCGAGCAACCCTTGATCTTCCTTGTAAACCGCCATCCGCTTGAACCGCCGTGACATCATCCTTCGATCTTCGTGTCGTGGCCCCCGACGCCATTTTGAACAAAAATCTAAACAAGAAGATTCCCTTCATTAAGGCTACCCGAAATCGAGGCGGCACTGCACCTTCCGCCGCTTTTGGCTCCTCAATTCTCGCGCCCATTGATTACTCCGTCCCTTATAAATAGACCGGTCGGGCCATTCTCTTCTTCTCCTTCCTCTCTTCTTCTTCCTCGCGACCACCGACCTTGAAGCTCTCGCCGTCGCCTTCAACCTTCGACCGACGCTTCCCGGGGTCACAGATCAACCGGATCGACCAGAGTTTCAACGCCCTCCGCGGTTCACGTTAACGTAAGGTCATCTTTGAACCCTAGATCTCATTTGAAACTCGGTTCGTCGCATAGCTCATGAACATTCATGCCGATCCTTCATACCAGTTCCGCCATGGCCGTACGGCTTCGGTCGTACCGCCCCTCATATGCAAGCGGCTGCTTTCGCCGTTTACCCGATTCTAGGCACCTTCCCTTTGCTCAGATCTTTCACCTTAACATGCCCGAACCTTCTGCGCGCTGTAGGAGGTCTCAGATAGGTCGCAGAAATTTTCTTTCTCAACCTCGTAGATCTAGATTATTTCCTTTTGCATGGGAAACCTGTTTCCGCTTACACTTAGCAATTTTTCAGCACTACCTCCTCCGGCGGTTTAACTTCCGATATCTAATCCGACCTCCATTAGTCCTTAGTTAAACCGACGGTAAGCCGCCGTCGAACTACCGTTAACAATATTCAGAACGCCTGACCTGTTCAACAAAGAACCGCTTTCTTCCTTTCTTTCGCAGCTTTAATTTTCCGGAATGGCTCCTCAATTTTCCGCTTGCAATCGGGTCCGTCCAGAGTCACCAAACGCAGCTCAACGGCTATGTCACCACCGGCGGTTTGGCTCCAAAAGTGTCGCCCATTGGCGTGTTCCGAAGGCGAAGTTTCTCCCGAGCAGCGAGCGGAGAAGTAATCGTGTTCATGCATCACTTAGACCGGGGTTCTGTCCGCCTGGTTCAAAATTTTTCCGGATGTCCTTGCTACCGCAGCTTCATCCTCGTGACATCGGCCCGAATTCATGTCGAATATATGCAACTTTCAAGTCTTCGTGAAGTCTATCTTCAAGAAGAACCATCTGTGGAGTTGTTCCGGATTTTTCCATTTGAACCGCCGCATGAGTTTTCTCGACGGTCCGAACACGGAGCTGGGCGGCGGTCAATCCGTAAGAGGAAGGAAGTCGATTTTCCACATGCCAAGCACCACAGCCATCCAAAGGAATGGAACCAAACCTGGTTCTACTGCCGAACACTGCCCCTCGCTAACGAAAACCCCTTGCCGGGTTACCGCTCTCACCGCTCAAGAACTCGTGATCCGCTGCCTTCCCGCTTAACCGCCATGAACGGAAAAACTTCGCGCCACAAATAATCAAGCTCCGGCTCTAATGGCCAATGGCTTAACCGGCGTGGATCTTGTACGTTGCTGGGTCTCTTGGGGTATTTTGCCACTAAGCCGCCGCCCGGATTGATGCACGAGTACACCGCAGCCTCAAAGATCCTCAAAGGCGCCACGAGCTGCCTATAACTGAACAGAGGTCACCGAGATCGCCAAGAAGATGCTTGATGAGCCAATCTCCGCTCTGCAGCCTCACCGGTTGGCTCCATTTTGTGCCACCAACAAACCGCCGCGTAAGTTCTACTCACCGCCTTTCAAGCTCTTAATACTCCGCTGATACACGCTAATCCTTATTCCTTCTCGGCCGACAGCTCCTTCGAAACGAACCAAACCGGTTCGGGCGCCGTAAAGTCCAAGGCCACTAAGAAAACGGGCAAGAAGAAGACCGCCGAGTCCTCCGATCCGCCGGAGGACGAAGAATCGAAGCTGAAGTAAACCGCTTGCCGCTTTGTGCTTCTTCCTGCATATGCTTGGCCCTTTACAATCTTTTTATCGACAATTTTCTTCCTGTGATGATGCTGAAGCCAGCCATGCCGACCTGTTGAGGTAATCTTACTTTCTTCCGAATCCGATCTTGCGCGGTTAAAAGAATTCGTCGCGCCGTCCGGAAAGTGAAAAATACCATTCCTGTGCTTACTTGAATCCAAATCCTAACTTGAAGACACAACAGGTGAAGAGCGCCAGACAACCCGCACAAAGGGCCAACAGGTTACCTCTGCCGGTTTACAGACACACCTATCCGGAAGCGTCGCCCGAGGTGACTTGCTCTCCAAAAGCGCTATCCCTTAAAAGGTTTCTTCCGATGTCCTCTCAATCCGTCCCGACCCAATTATCGGGCCTCTTCCAACTCGTCTCGGGCGGTTCATCCACCACACAACCGCCTCCGCTGAACATCGCCGTAGGTATGTAATTACTGTTTGTCAATTCGACTCACCATCACCTTGGTCAATTTGTCTTGATCCGTTCTGAATATTGCAGCACCAAGGCTCGCTTGAGCAAGAAGGCGAAAACTCTTGATCCTACCTTGGATGTTGATCCGAGAAAACCCCGTAACAAACACACGAAAATCCTGAAGCCGCCAAGGAAAGCTCGCGAATTGTACAAAGACGACATCGCTGATCCGCCAGAGGTTGAACCGAGGTCCAAATGGAAACTTCCCAGCTGCTCCATCAAACCCGTCTGGCGAAGCGGGTCGAATCGTTGAACCGCCGAGCCAGAGCAAAACGACGGCAAGCCCAAACAAGACCGCCAAAATGACGATGTTATTGTGACAGTATCGCTACACTGCCCTAGTCAACCGGTCGCTTTAGCAAAGCACAGATCAAAGAAGGTTCCACTATTATGAGCAAGGACAAGGAAGACTGATATGTCGGCTTACGACAATTTCTCCGCCCAAGAGCTTCATTCCGGCTTTTCAACCGCTTTTACACAAGCCGCGACTTTGAAGCTGGTCTAGTAAACCGCATGAAGGACCGCTATGAGGTAATGAGCTGACCTTTTCGTTATTTTAACTGCATAGTAGCCCTCTAAGGGTCGGTTTAACCTTGTAAAGTTAAACCGACTTAAGGTGTGTCTCTTCATAGTATATTGAGATCAACTAGCCATTAGCCCCCAAGTGCCAAGTTGAATACTTGTATTAAGCTTGGGACTTGTATAATAAACCCACTAACATGCTTCCTTTGTCATCGTAATGAAATACACCAGCAAGCCGTGCAACTAAAGGACCTCCAAGCAACTGAAACCCAAATAATGAAGCCACCAAAGCCAAGGATGAGCTAAAACTGCCCCGACCACCATGGCACAGCTGAAGGAGTGGTACAAATCCGAAGCGGTCAATCGACACCGAGAAGGCCGGTTTAGTAAAGCGGGCGGAGGAAGCCGAGGCGCCCTTAAACCGTGATCAAGAACTGACCGGACTCAAACGCCAAGTGCATGCCATGACTTCGCCATCTTTGGTAAGCAAATTTATACTGAATATGCCTGTGTTAATGCTTCCGCCGGTTTAACTTGAGCAGTCTAAACCTGGTGTAGGCAAACGATTGCTCATCCGGCTCGACGCGCGGAAAAAGCTCAAGGCTTCAGACACTCGATTGAGCAGCTATATACCGGCGCCAGCGGGTTATATGCGCTTACTTCATATGACAACACGGCGCCATCCCTGATCCGAGAAACGCTGGACCGGCTGTCCATGATTCCGGGGCAGCTTGAAGAGATAAAGCGATCCGCAGCCCGGGCTGGCACGCTATTGGCTCTGACTCGTGCCAAAGCATGGATAGCAGATCTTGATCCGGCTGACATAGCTAAAGGTTTTCCCAGTGCTCAAGAGAATGGTGAAACCTTTGATAACAATGCGCTGAAACGGATTACCAAGGAAATGCGTCCGCTGGCGAAGTCAATCGCCACCAAGCCAACCTCGAGGTTCACCGATCTTTTATGACGCCAACAACAAGCGGGTGGAGTTTGTCATCCCGAAGTGCAGAGCCTGATTCCCCAATCCGTAAGCACACTTACGCCTCGACGCTGATCCGCTGAACCGATAAGTGAAGAAGCTGTCTTTCGTGCCTTAACCCGGATTGACCGGTCTACCAATGACTTCCGGCTTTGGGTGATGAAGAAGAAGAAGCTGAACCGACGCCAGCGCCGCCCTCCACCTCGCGCCAACCCGGCGAAGCAGCGAATCACAAGCCGGTGACATATCCAAAGCCTCAAGGCATAACTCACAGAAACGCCGGGCCTCGAAAGGCTTTTGTAATAGGATAGCAAGTGTATTTCTTTGAACAATGCCGTACAACTTTGGTCTCAGAACTTTGTCCGCGCGGCGCTAGATCCGCTGGCTTTTGTAGTAAATCCTGCCACATATTTTGCCTGCAATCACAAGTTCTTAAACCGCCATGGCGGTGTATACCTCCACCAGGGTGATACCAATATTTATATGAGAGAACCGAGGTATATGATCAAAATTATGTGATACTTAACATACCTGCCAAAGATCAGTGCACACAAAGGGCTGTAGCCAATCCCAAAGCGGAGGTCATATAAACCATCATCGCCAAAGGAGGGCAATCCTCAGATAAGACCGGTTTATCGTGTAAACCGTGCCGGGCAGGATAAGCCCCTGTTACTCCACAATGGGATGTTTTAACAAGAAAATCAAACCGAACAAAATCGCCAGCTTAAAAACGTATCAACAACGTAACCGTTTACGAAGGCCGACAAAAACCAAATGATAGGTATCAAAATCACATGAAAACAAAAGCAATGAGGAAAACCGCTTTATAAGACAAGGCTGTATCGAGCCGATCGATGGTGTTACCATGGTCGGACAGACCAAGCCCCTATACGGGCGAAGCGATGGTTCAAGTCAGCCAGTCCCCAACTCGAACTCGTGGCATGATGCCGATCAAGTGGCATTGCAATGGTTCGGGTTCACCAAAGCCCCAAGTGATTCTATGGCCTTAGGCCGACCAAGAGGCGTGATCGGGTTCGTACATGACCATGTCCCCAAATGATCTGGTGGCTTTTACCGTCAAGAGGCATTGCATTGGTTCGGATACTACCAAGCCCCCAAATGACAAAAGTTTCAAAATAAGGCTAAGGGTTGAACCGAGGTCGCTTCACAACAAAGATTCCATGTACCCAAACCGTCTTTTAGATGTAATGATACCCGCTTTAGCCGAGGATCCGGTTTATTGCTTTTATTCATAATATATACAGTCTTGATATGTACATAAATGGAGCCAATGGCTCAAGTATAATAAGGTCAAGATGAGCTATGTTCCATGGCCTGTTGGTCTCCTCCTCCGACGTGCGTGAGTCTTTTTCGCCTCGAACATCAATCGATAGTAGGACCCGTTGTATAGATTCTTATCGACCACAAAAGGCCCCTCCCAAGGTGGGGATAGCTTGTGCATATCTTTCGATCTTGAATGAGCCGCAACACCAAGTCTCCTTCCCGAAAGGTTCGTTTTAACTCGCCGGCTGTGATACCGACGAAGATCCTGGCTGTAAACCGCCGAAGCGAGCTGCTGCCATATCACGCTCTTCATCCAATGATCCAAATCATCTTGCCGTGTCGCCTCACTATCTGCATCAACATAAGCTGCTACTCGGGCGAGTCATGACGGATATCATGGGAAGAACCGCCCGCCCATAGACCATAAAGAACGGCGATATCCAGTGGATCGGTTGGGAGTAGTGTTTATACTCCATATCACGGATGGTAGCTCTTCCACCCAACAACCCGGCGCCCTCTCTAAAGGGACCATAAGCCGGGTTTGATACCCTTCAAAATTTCCTGATTAGCTCGTTCCGCTTGACCATTGGATTGTGGGTGGCTCTGAAGAAAAACATCAAGCGGATGTGCTCCCGCTCACAAAATTCCTTCATAGCTCCCTTGGATAAATTGGTGCCATTGTCCGTGATGATACTGTGGAAACCCAAACCGAAAATCACCCGCTTGATGAACTGAACCGCCGTGGCTGCATCACACTTGCTAACAGTTCGCCTCGACCCACTTGGTAAATTTATCCACCGCCACCAACAGTGGGTCTTCTTATCCTTGGAACTTTTGAAAGGTCCAACCATATCCAGCCCCCAAGTCGCAAATGGCCAAGTAATTGGAATCATCCTCAACTCTTGGGCTGGCACATGAGCACGCTCGAAAACTTTTGGCAACCGTCACATCGTCGACCAAATCCTCCGTGATCAAGCATGGGCAACAACCAATAGAAACCATGGCGAAATGCTTTGGCCACTGTGGACTTTGAACCAGCGTGGTGACCACAATCCCTTCATGAATCTCTCGCAATATCTCACAGCCCTCTTCAGGGGACACACATCGCTGAAACGCCTCGACACCATCGCGACGGTGCAACTCGCCATTAACAATGGTCATAGACTTAGACCGCCCGAACTATCTGCCGGGCCAACGCCTCATCCTCCGTAACTCGCCCGGTTCATGTATGCCAAATAAGGGAGCGCCCAATCCGGGATGATATGCAAGGCCGCCACCAAGTGAGCCTCCGGATCGTGGATAGCCAAATCAACTTCATCAGAAGCTTAATCGACGGTTTGTGCAAAGACATCAAGAAAAACGCTACGGACCGGTTTACGCTGGGAACCCAGCCGGCTCAAAGCATCAGCCGCCTCGTTCTTCCGACGATCCACATGGTCCACCTGATACCCTTTAAAATGTCCTGCAACAACATCCACTTCCCGACGATATGCAGCCATGAGTGGATCTTTTGAGTCCCAAGTACCGGATACTTGCTGGGCCACCAAGTCCGAGTCACCAAAGCATTTAACCCGGCTAAGATTCATTTCCTTGGCCATCCGGAGACCATGGAGCAAAGCTTCATACTCAGCTGCATTGTTAGTACAAGGGAACATTAGACGGAGAACATAACAGAACTTGTCACCTCGTGGGGAAGTTAATACGACTCCAGCCCCCGAGCCCTCCAACTGCCTGGACCCATCAAAATGGATGGTCCAATAGGTGTGATCCGCTTCTCCTCCGTGCTTGCAACTCCGCCCAATCATTAATGAAATCCACAAGTGCTCGAGACTTTATGGCCGTCCGGGCACATACTTTAAACCGTATGCCCAAGCTCTATAGCCCACTTAGCAATCCGCCATTGCTTCCCTTGCTCAAGATGATATCGCTTAAAGGAGCCGAGCTGACCACCGTGATGGGGTGCCCTTGGAAATATTGCTTCAGCTTCCGGCTTGCCATAAAAACTCCATATACCAGCTTCTGCCAATGTGGATACCTTTGTTTTGATTCGATGAGAACCTCGCTGATGTAGTAAATCGCCGCTGAACCGGATACTCCTTCCTGCCTCCTTGCGCTCCACCACAATGGCTACACTCACTGCCTGGCATTAGCAAAGAACATATAACAGAGCGGCTCCTCGTCAATAGGGGCAGCAAGAACAAAGCGGTTGGCTAACCGCCGCTTTAGATCCTCCAAAGCCTCATCAAGAATGAGCTCCAAATGAATTGATCCGCCTTCTTCAAAGATCCGTATAAGGGATAGCCTTCTCTCCTAGGCGATCGATAAACCGCTTAGCGCAGCAATCCGCCTGCCAAACGTTGAACATCATTGATGCACTTTGGCTTAGCTAAGGAGGTGATAGCTGTAATCTTCTCCGGATTAGCCTCAATCCCGGTTCGACACGAGAAAACCCAACAATTTGCTCGCTGAACACCGAAGACGACTTGGCGGGTTGAGCATCATCTTGTACACCCGCAAGTTGTCAAAGGTTTCTTTAAGTCCTCAATCAATGTCTCCTTCGCCTTGATTTCACCACGATATCATCCACATAGGCGTGCACATTACGGCCGATCTGTTCATGCAAACAATTAGACGCATACGCCGATAAGTTGCTTGGGCACTCTTGAGCCCAAAAGGCATGGACACATAGCGTAAGGCTCCAAAGGGGTGATAAACGCCGCCTTCTCCTGGTCTTTAACCGCCATCTTAATCGATGATAACCAGAGTACGATCCGTAAAGCTCAAGCGCCACAACCCGCCGCTCGCCAATGATCCGATCAATGCGGGGAGGGCGAAAGGATCCGCCGGACAAGCTTTGTTAAGATCTGTGTAATCCATGCACATGCGCCAAGTGCCATTTTTCTTAAGGACCAACACCGGATTAGCAAGCCACTGGGTGAAAGACTTCAACGATAAACCTGCTGCCAAAAGTCTAGCGACTTCTTCTCCGATGGCCTTGTGCCTTTCCTCGTTAAACCGCGAAGAAACTGTTTTACGGTTTGTATTTCGGGTCCACATTAAGAGTGTGCTCAGCGAGTTCCCTCGGTACACCGGCATGTCGGAAGGTTTCCATGCAAAATGTCCCGATTCTCACGGATGAACTCGATGAGCGCCTTCCTATTTAGGATCCAGGTTGGCACCGATGGTGAACTGCTTAGATGACTCGCCGGGCACAAAATCAACAAGCTTCGTCTCCGCCACCGATTTGAACTTCAAGTCCGGATCATGCTCAGTAGTTGGCTTCTTCAAAGGGTCATATCTGCCGGATCAACATTATCCTTATAATACTTTAACTCCTCGTGGCACAAACCGACTCTGCGAAGCCGCATCACCTTCCTCGCATTCCAGAGCGATCCGCGGCTCCATGAACCGTTATTGTTCCTTTGTGACCCGGCATTTTCAGCTGTAAGTAAACATAACAGGTCGTGCCATGAACTTAGCATAAGCCGCCGCCCAAAGAGGGCGTGGTAAGGGCTTTGAATTTTCACCACCTCAAATGTCAACGCTTCGCTCGAGTCATGCTCGCCTCCAAAGGTTACCTCGAGCTATTTTACCGACCGGTATGCCGACTTACTGTGCACCACTCCGTGAAACACTGCATCGGAGGGCCTGAGATGCCTATCTGTTAACCCCATCCGCCGGAAAGTTTCAGAGTACGTGATGTTGATGCTGCTTCCTCCATCCATAAGAACCTTGGTAAACTTGTACCGCCTACCGGGTGCCACCACCAGGGCTAACTGACCCGGATTGTAAACCCGGGGAGGATGGTCCTCTCTGCTCCACACAATCGGCTGCTCGGACCAGCGCAGGTAATGCGGCGCAGCCGGTTCAACAACACTGACCGCCCGCCTCTGAAGTTTCCGGTCTCGTCGGTCCAAGCTGGTGGTAAAGACGTGGTACTGACCGCCATTCAATTGCTTTGGATTGCTCTGATAACCCGACTGCTGCTGTTGTTGATTGTAGCCCCCTTGGTTCTCGATCTGCTCGATTACTTTGATTATTCTGATTGCCTTGCCCGCCCGGATTACCGCCAATCCCGGCCGAATTCTCCGTCAGAACCGGAGCGGATCTGAACCGCCACCGACCCTTGATCATACCGAAGGAGTTGGAGTTCTTAAACTCCTGCATAATGTAACAATCCTTCCAAAGGTGGTTCGCCGGTCGCCCTTCGTCCCGTGCTTCGGACAAGGTTGATTTAATATGAAGTTCAAACGATCCGGATTGTGACCACCCCGGTTTGATCGCTTACCCCGCGCCGCTGACCCTTGTCCTGCTACAGGTGTTAGCCACAAAGCCCATGTTGCCGTTAAACTTTACGCTTGTGCCTCCATTGCTCGCCGACCGATGCTGCTGGCTCCTGGAATTGCCGCTCTGTTTTCCCTTCCCACTTCATCATTCTCCGATTCAGGATCCTTGGTACTATCGTAATCAGCGATTTTACCAAAACGCCCATTAGAGTGCCCATGTCATGACAAAAACGCTTCATGCGACCCAGCTTCAGTTTCAATGGCTCGAACCGGCAATTGGCTTCCAAGGTCATGATCGCGGAACCAGGGTTGATCCGGTCTGAAGAATGTAAAACTTCCGAGACACGGCGCACCCAATGGGTTGTAGACTCTCCGTCCGCCTGGACGCAAGCCGCCAGATCTACCACCGACATGGGCTGTTTACAGGTGTCTTTAAAATTTTGATAAACCGGTTCTCAAGCTGTGTCCACGAGTTGATAGAGTCGGGCGGCAAGTTTTTCAACCAAGTTCGGCAGTACCTTCCAAATCATTGTGAAGTACTTTGCACATGCTGCTTCATCCACGCCCAAAGATCTCCATGGCCATCTCGTAGCTTTCTATCCATGCCTCTGGAGCCAAGTCGGCGGTATAATTCGCACCTTGCGTGGCCCCTTGAAGTCCTTGGGCAAACGACGCTATGTAAAGCAGGACGAGGCAAGGTACTCCCAAAGAGCCGGACGTGACCCCGCTCAAGATGGTTGGTCGAACCGCGCGGGCGGATGATCCTCCGCTTGCGCTGCTAACTCGCCTCCCTCGTGCCTGGCGCGTCCACTACCACCGAGCATCTTCAAAGCCGCTGCGGATTGTTGCCACGGGCGGTCCACGCTGCGCATTGCTCGACACGGCCGGTTCATCGACGCTGCCGGCTGTAGCTCCGACTTCGGCGGGGGTGGAATGGATCCGATCTCGATCGCACGAGTACGCTTCTTGCCGAGCCAAGGCCGCCCCGAGGAGCTCCTTGACCGGCGCGTCTCCACCGCCTGTGGTGAATCGCCGATTGAATTGTTTCTAACCGTGCCGCCGCCGCTCGAGGTTATCCATCGGGTTGGAGTAATGACCCGGAGGTGTTCAGACGGTCCGGGCGCGCGGTATGATGGCGAGGTAGATCGATCATCCGGGTTGAACCGTGCGGCTGTCCAGTGCTTCCGCCGGTTTACCAATGGCGGCGGATTACTAGTCCCTGCCCTCGGGTATTGAAAAGCTCCTTCCTCAAAAGCGGAAGGTAAACGGACTGTACTTCCTTTTCATGACTTCGTGACGCGCTCTGGTCCAGCTGAGCCTATAAGCTCATGCGATCCAAAGCGCCCGCTCGCTGCCATCCTTTCGTCCGCTGCTGCCAAGTCCGCTTTAGCATTAGTGATCTGTTCCCTCACCTTTGCAATCTCGCGTTGCGAAAGTCCTGATCCGGCGGATTAGCCTCCGCCAGAGCATAGCTAACGCGTCAAAAGCTCGACAAAACTTGAGCGGCGGGCGACAGGCCTCCTTCCCGGCTGCCAAGACCGCTGTTGAACCGGCGACAGGGCGCCATGTCAAGAGTGAAGCACCGCCGTGTACCGCCATGAAGATCCCAACCCGTTGGGTAGATCGAAGGGTCCGAACACTCTCCCCATCGGAACTACCCCGATCCGCCTTCCCGTAGCTGGTATAGAGACTCGGTTTCTCCGCCGACGATTCGTCCCCGAGTAGACCACAGTTTACGTCACCCGACGCTGATCCGCCCTCGTAGCCTCCGTGAACGACTCCCACGAAAACATGCCTGTCCGCCGGTTTAGCCAGGGCGGGACTCTTCTTCGACCGCTGAGCCGTCTCGACGAGGTCGGTGCAGACGTCCGGCCCCGGCTCTGACTCGCCAATCTTGCCGATGAACACGTGTATGCCGCCAAAGGGGACCCGGTATCCATACTCAACCGAGCTGGCCTCGGGGCCCCAGTCCGCATCGTCGATGTAGAGTTTGCCGCGACGACTTTTAGTCATCCGGCCCACTGCATAGCCTTCGAGTCCCTCGAACTTGCCCTCTAAGATCATCAAACCATCGTGCGATATCCTCCGTGAGAGTGAGAACATAACGATATCCTCCGTGAGCCTCAACGCTCATTGGACCGCACACATCAGTATGTGTGATTTCCAATAAGTTGGTTGCTCGCCCCATCGTTCCGGAGAACGGAGTCTTGGTCATTTTGCCCATGAGGCATGGTTCGCATGTGTCAAATGATTCATAATCGAGAGACTCTAAAAGTCCATCAGCATGGAGCTTCTTCATGCGCTTGACACCAATGTGACCAAGGCGGCAGTGCCACAAGTATGTGGGACTATCGTTATAAACTTTATATTTTTTTGTATTCACACTGAATATGTGTAACATCACGTTCGAGATTCATTAAGAATAAACCATTGACCATCGGAGCATGACCATAAAACATAAATCTCATATAAATAGAACAACCATTATTCTCGGATTTAAATGAGTAGCCATCTCGTATTAAACGAGATCCTGATACAATGTTCATGCTCAAACTTGGCACTAAATAACAATTATTGAGGTTTAAAACTAATCCCGTAGGTAAATGTAGAGGTAGCGTGCCGACGGCGATCACATCGACCTTGGAACCGCTCCCGACGCCGCATCGTCACCTCGCCCTTCGCCAGGTCTCCGCTTATTCCGCAGCTCCTGCCGTGAGTTACAAATATGAGCAACGACACCGGTATCAAATACCCAGGAGTTACTACGAGTACTGGTAAGGTACACATCAATTACATGTATATCACATATACCTTTAGTGTTGACGGCCTTCTTGTCCGCTAAGTATTTGGGGCAGTTCTGCTTCCAGTGGCCCTTCCCTTTGCAATAAAAGCACTCAGTCTCAGGCTTGGGTCCATTCTTTGACTTCTTCCCGGCAACTGGCTTACCGGTCGCGGCAACATCTTTGCCGTCCTTCTTGAAGTTCTTCTTACCCTTGCCCTTCTTGAACTTAGTGGTTTTATTGACCATCAACACTTGATGTTCCTTCTTGATTTCTACCTCTGCTGACTTCAGCATTGAAAATACTTCTGGAATAGTTTTCACCATCCCCTGCATATTGTAGTTCATTACAAAGCTCTTGTAGCTCGGTGGGAGCAACTGAAGGATTCTGTCAATGACCGCCTCGTCCGGGAGGTTAATGTCCAGCTGGGGCAGTCGGTTGTGTAACCCAGACATTTTGAGTATGTGCTCACTGACAGAACTATTTCCCTCCATCTTACAACTATAGAACTTGTCGGAGACTTCATATCTCTCGACCCGGGCATGAGCTTGGAATACCATTTTTAGCTCCTCGAACATCTCATATGCTCCGTGTTGCTCAAAACGCTTTTGGAGCCCCAGTTCTAAGCTGTAAAGCATGCCGCACTGAACGAGGGAGTAATCATCAAGACGAGACTGCCAAGCGCTCAAAACGCCTTGGTTCTCTCGATGGGTGCTTCACCTAGCGGTGCTTCTAGGACATATTGTTTCTTGGCAGCTATGAGGATGATCTCGGGTTCCGGACCCAGTCCGAATAGTTGCTGCCATCATCTTTCAGCTTGGTTTTCTCTAGGAACGCGTTGAAGTTCATGTTGACATGAGCGTTGGCCATTTGATTTACAAGACATTTTTGCAAATATTTTAGACTAATATTCATGATAATTAAGTTCATCTAATCAAATTATTTAATGAACTCCCACTCAGATTTGACATCCCTCTAGTCATCTAAGTGTTACATGATCCGAGTCGACTAGGCCGTGTCCGATCATCATGTGAGACGGACTAGTCATCGTCGGTGAACATCTCCATGTTGATCGTATCTTCCATACGACTCATGTTCGACCTTTCGGTCTCTGTGTTCCGAGGCCATGTCTGTACATGCTAGGCTCGTCAAGTTAACCTAAGTGTTTTGCATGTGTAAAACTGTCTTACACCCGTTGTATGTGAACGTAGGAATCTATCACACCCGATCATCACGTGGTGCTTGAAACGACGAACTTTAGCAACGACGCACAGTTAGGGGGAACACCTTCTTGAAATTATTATGAGGGAACATCTTATTTACTACCGTCGTTCTAAGTAAACAAGATGCATAAACATAATAAACATCACATGCAATTATATAGTAGTGACATGATATGGCCAATATCATATAGCTCCTTTGATCTCCATCTTCGGGGCTCCATGATCATCTTGTCACCGGCATGACACCATGATCTCCATCATCATGATCTCCATCATCGTGTCTCCATGAAGTTGCTCGCCAACTATTACTTCTACTACTATAGCTAACGGTTTAGCAATAAAGTAAAGTAATTACATGGTGTTGAATCAATGACACGCAGGTCATACAATAATTAAGACAACTCCTATGGATCCTGCCGGTTGTCATACTCATCGACATGCAAGTCGTGATTCCTATTACAAAAACATGATCTCATACATCACAATATATCCTTCATCATTCATCACAACTTTTGGCCATATCACATCACAAGGCAATTGCTGCAAAAACAAGTTAGACGTCCTCTAATTGTTGTTGCATCTTTTACGTGGCTGCAATAGGGTTCTAGCAAGAACGTTTTCTTACCTACGAAAAAACCACAACGTGATTTGTCAACTTCTATTTACCCTTCATAAGGACCCTTTTCATCGAATCCGCTCCAACTAAAGTGGGAGACACAGACACCCGCTAGCCACCTTATGCAACTAGTGCATGTCAGTCGGTGGAACCTGTCTCACGTAAGCGTACGTGTAAGGTTGGTCCGTGCCGCTTCATCCCACAATACCGCTGAAGCAAAATAAGAATAGTAGCGGCAAGAAAGTTGACAACATCTACGCCCACAACAGATTTGTGTTCTACTCGTGCAATAGAGAACTACGCATAGACCTAGCTCATGATGCCACTGTTGGGGAACGTTGCAGAAAATAAAAATTTTCCTAAGGTTTCACCAAGATCGATCTATGAGTTCATCTAGCAACGAGTGATAGGAGTGCATCTACATACCTTTGTAGATCGCTAGCGGAAGCGTTCAAGAGAACGGGGTTGAGGGAGTCGTGACTGCCGTGATCCAAATCACCGATGACCAAGTGCCGAACGGACAGCACCTCCGCGCTCAACACACGTGACGGAGCGGATGACGCCTCCGCACCTTGATCCAGCAAGGAGGAGGGAGAGGTTGAAGAAGATCCAGCAGCACGACGGCATGGTGGTGGATGCAGCGGTTCCCAGCGAGCTTCACGAGCTTCTACGAGAGGAGAGGTGTAGCAGGGAGAGGAGGCGCCAAGACTTGGGGGCACGGCTGCCCTCCCTCCCCCTTTATATAGGCCCCTTGGGGCGCCGCCCCTCTAGATCCTATCTAGATGGGGGGGCGGCTAGGGGGAGGCTTGCCCCCAAGGCAGTGGGCGCCCCCACCCTAGGGTTTCCAACCCTAAGCGCAGGGGGCCCAAGGGGGCGCACCAGCCCACCAGGCTGGTTCCTCCCACTTCAGCCCATGGGGCCCTCCGGATGGGTGGCCCCACCGGTGGACCCAGGACCCTTCCGTGGTCCTGTACAATACCGTGACCCCGAAACTCTCCGATGGCCGAAACTGCACTTCCTATATATAATTCTTTACCTCCGGACCATTCTGGAACTCCTCGTGATGTCCGGGATCTCATCCGGGACTCCAAACTGAAGGAAATATGCCCTAGAGGCAATAATAAAGTTATTATTTATTTCCTTATATCATGATAAATGTTTATTATTCATGCTAGAATTGTATTAACCGGAAACATAATACATGTGTGAATACATAGACAAACAGAGTGTCACTAGTATGCCTCTACTTGACTAGCTCGTTAATCGAAGATGGTTATGTTTCCTAACCATAGACATGAGTTGTCATTTGATTAACGGGATCACATCATTAGGAGAATGATCTGATTGACTTGACCCATTCCGTTAGCTTAACACTTGATCGTTTAGTATATTGCTATTGCTTTCTTCATGACCTATACATGTTCCTGTAACTATGAGATTATGCAACTCCCGTTTACCGGAGGAACACTTTGGGTACTACCAAACGTCACAATGTAACTGGGTGATTATAAAGGAGTATCCGCTCCAAAGGTACTTGTTGGGTTGGCGTATTTCGATATTAGGTTTTGTCACTCCGATTGTCGGAGAGGTATCTCTGGGCCTTCTCGGTGATACACATCACATAAGCCTTGCAAGCATTACAACTAATGAGTTAGTTGTAAGATGATGTATTACGAACGAGTAAAGAGACTTACCAAGAACGAGATTGAACTAGGTATTGGATACCGACGATCGAATCTCGGGTAAGTAACATACCGATGACAAAGGAACAACGATATCGTTATGCGGTTTGACCGATAAAGATCTTCGAGAATATGTAGGAACCAATATGGGCATCCAGGTTCCGCTATTGGTTATTGACCGAGAATGGTTCTAGGTCATGTCTACATAGTTCTCGAACCCGTAGGGTCCGCACGCTTAACGCTTCGATGACAGCTCATTATGAGTTTATAAGTATTGATGTACCAAGGTTGTTCGAGTCCCGGATGTGATCACGGACATGACGAGGAGTCTCGAAATGGTCGAGACATAAAGATTGATATATTGGAAGCCTATGTTTGACTTCGAAAGGTTCCAGATGAAAACAGAAGTTACCGAACACCGGGGTTACGGAACCCCGGGTGGTCTATGGGCCTTGATGGGCCATAAGAGAGAAGAGGAAGGGCCGGCCAGGCAGGCCGCGCCCCCCCCTCTAGTCCGAATAGGACAGGAGAGGGGCGGCGGCGCCCCCTTCCCTCTTCCCCCTCCTCCAATCCTAATCCAACTAGGAGAGAGGGAGTCCTACTCCCGGTGGGAGTAGGACTCCTCCAGGCGCGCCTCCCCTAGGGCTGGCCGCACCCCCCTTGGCTCCTTTATATACGGGGGGGGGGCACCCCATGAGACACAAGTTGATCTACGGATCGTTCCTTAGCCGTGTGCGGTGCCCCCCTCCACCATATTCCACTTCGGTCATATCGTCGCGGAGCTTAGGCGAAGCCTCGCGCCGGAGAAGTCATATCGTCGCGAGCTTAGGCGAAGCCCTGCGCGGTGGAGCATCATCATCGCTACCACGCCGTCGTCTTGACGGAACTCATCCCGACACTTTGCTGGATCGAGTCCGGGATCGCCATCGAGCTAAACGTGTGCGTAACTCGGAGGTGCCGTGACGCTCGGTGCTTGGATCGGTCGGATCGTGAAGACATACGACTACATCAACCGCGTTGTTATAACGCCCGCTTTCGGTCTCACGAGGGCGTGGACGGATACTCTCCCCTCTCGTTGCTATGCCATCACCATGGTCTTGCGTGTGCGTAGGAAATTTTTGAAATTACTACGCCCCCAACAGTGGTATCGAGCCTGGTTTTATGCGTTGATGTCATATGCACGAGTAGAACACAAGTGAGTTGTGGGCGATATAAGTCATACCGCTTACCAGCATGTCATACTTTGGTTCGGCGGTATTGTGAGATGAAGCGCCCGGACCGACATTACGCCAGACGCTTACGCGAGAATGGTTTCACCGCTGCGAGCACTCGTTGCTTAAAGGTGACCGCGGGTGTCTGCTCTCTCACTTTAGTTGAACCGAGTGTGGCTATGCCCGTCCTTGCGAAGGTTAAAACAGCACCAACTTGACAAACTATCGCTGTGGTTTTGATGCGAGGTAAGAACGGTTTTGCTCAGCCCGTAGCAGCCACGTAAAACTTGCAACAACAAAGTAGAGGACGCCTAACTTGTTTTTGCAGGGCATGTTGTGATGTGATGTGGTCAAGACGTGATGCTATATTTTTTGTATGAGATGATCATGTTTTGTAACCGAAGTTATCGCAATCGGCAGGAGCCATATGGTTGTCGCTTATTGTATGAAATGCAAAAGCCATGTAATTGCTTTTCTTTATCACTAAGCAGAGCGATAGTCGAGAAGCAATAGTTGGCGAGACGACAACGATGCTACGATGGAGATCAAGGTGTCGCTACCGGTGACGATGGTGATCATGACGGTGCTTGGCGATGGAGATCACAAGCACAAGATGATGATGACCATATCATATCACTTATATTGATTGCATGTGATGTTTATCCTTTATGCATCTTATCTTGCTTTGATTGACGGTAGCATTATAAGATGATCTCTCACTAAAATTATCAAGAAGTGTTCTCCTGAGTATGCACCGTTGTAGAAAGTTCTTCGTGCCGAGACACCACGTGATGATCGGGTGTGATAGGCTCTACGCTCAAATACAACGGGTGCAAAACAGTTGCGCACGCAGAATACTCAGTTAAACTTGACGAGCCTAGCATATAACAGATATGGCCTCGAACACGGAGACCTAAAGGTCGAGCGTGAATCATATAGTAGATATGATCAACATAGTGATGTTCACCATTGAAACTACTCCATCTCACGTGATGATCGGACATGGTTTAGTTGATTTGATCACGTAATCACTTAGATGACTAGAGAGATGTCTATCTAAGTGGGAGTTCTTAAGTAATATGATTAATTGAACTTTAATTTATCATGAACTTAGTCCTGGTAGTATTTTGCAAATTATGTTGTAGATCAATAACTCGCGTTGTTGCTTCCTTATGTTTGTTGCTTTCATATGTTTATCCTAGAGAAAAATTATGTTGAAAAATGTTAGTAGCAATGATGCGGATTGGATCCGTGATCTGAGGTTTATCCTCATTGCTGCACGAAAAATTATGTCCTTAATGCACCGCTAGGTGACAAACCTATTGCAGGAGCAGATGCGGGCGTTATGAACGCTTGGCTAGCTCAATATGATGACTACTTGATAGTTTAGTGCACCATGCTTAAAGGCTTAGAATCGGGACTTCAAAGACGTTTTGAACGTCATGGACCATATGAGATGTTCCAGAATTGAAGTTAATATTTCAAGCAAATACCGAGTTGAGAGATATGAAGTCTCCAACAAGTTCTATAGCTAAAAGATGGAGGAGAATCGCTCAACTAGTGAGCATGTGCTCAGATTGTCCGGTACTTCAATCGCTTGAATCAAGTGGGAGTTAATCTTCCGGATAAGATAGTGATTGACAGAATTCTCTAGTCACCATCACCAAGTTAGTAGAACTTCGTGATGAACTATAATATGCAAGGGATGACAAAAGTAATTCCCAAGCTCTTCGTGATGCTGAAATCGACGAAGGTAGAAATCAAGAAAAGAGCATCAAGTGTTGATGATTGACAAGACCACTAGTCTCAAGTAAAAGGGCAAAGGAAGAAGGGAACTTCAAAAGAACGGCAAGCAAGTTGCTACTCGAGTGAAGAAGCCCAAGTCTGGACCTAAGCCCGAGACTAAGTGCTTTTGCTACAATGGAATTGGTCATTTGAGCGGAACTACCCCAAGTGTTTGGCGGATAAGAAGGATGGCAAAGTGAACAAAGGTATATTTGATATACAGATTATTGATGTATATTTTACTAGTGTTCATAGCAACCCCTCGGTATTTGATACTGGTTCAGTTGCTAAGAGTAGTAACTCAAACGGAGTTGCGAATGAATGTAAACTAGTTGAAGGGAAGTGACGATGAGTGTTGGAAGTAGTTCCAAGATTGATATGATCATCATCGCACACTCCTATACTTTCGGGATTAGTGTTAAACCTAAATAAATGTTATTTGGTGTTTGCGTTGAGCATGAATATGATTTGATCATGTTTATTGCAAAACGGTTATTCATTTAAAGTCAAAGAATAATTGTTGTTCTGCTTAAATGAATAAAACCTTCAATGGTCATACACCCAATAAAAATAGTTTGTTGGATCTCGATCGTAGTAATACACATATTCATAAAATTGATGCCAAAAGATGCAAAGTTAATAATGATAGTGCAACTTATTTGTGGCACCGCCGTTTAGGTCATATTGGTGTAAAGCGCATGAAGAAACTCCATGCTGATGGGATTTTGGAATCACTTGATTATGAATCACTTGATGCTTAAGAACCATGCCTTATGGGCAAGATGACTAAAGACTCGCTTCTCCGAACAATGGAGCGAGCAAATGACTTATTGGAAATAATACATACCGATGTATGCGGTCCGATGAGTGTTAAAGCTCACGGCAAGTATCGTTATTTTCTCGACCTTCACAAGATGATTTGAGCAGATATGAGTCTATCTACTTAATGAAGCACAAGTCTGAAATATTTGAAAAGTTCAAATAATTTCAGAGTGAAGTGGAGAATCATCGTAATAAGAAAATAAAGTTTCTACGATCTGATCGTGGAGGAGAATATTTGAGTTACGAGTTTGGCCTTCATATAAAACAATGTGGAATAGTTTCACAGCTCACGCCACATGGAACACCATAACGTAATGGTGTGTCCGAACGTCATAACCGCACTTTATTTGATATGGTGCGATCAATGATGTCTCTTACCAATTTACCAATATCGCTTTTGGGGTTATGCATTAGAGACAGCTGCATTCACGCTTAATAGGGCACCATCTAAATCCGTTGAGGCGATGACACAGATGAACTATGGTTTACCAAGAAACCTAAGTGTCGTTTCTTAAAGTTTGGAGTTGTGATGCTTATGTGAAAAAGTTTTCACCGATAAGCTCGAACCCAAATCGGAGAAGTGCGTCTTCATAGAATACCCAAAGGTAACTATTGGGTACACCTTCTATCACAGATCCGAAGGCAAGTTATTCGTTGCTAAGATGGATCCTTTCTAGAGAAGAAGTTTCTCTCAAAAGAAGTGAGTGGGAGGAATGTAGAACTTGATGAGGTAATTGTACCTTCTCCCTTATTGGAAAGTAGTTCATCACAGAAATCAGTTCCAGTGATTCCTACACCAATTAGTAAGGAAGTTAATGATGATGACCATGAAACTTCAGATCAAGTTGCTACCAAACCTCGTAGGTCTTCCAGAGTAAGATCCGCACCAGAGTTGTACGGTAATCCTATTTCTGGAAGTCATGTTACTTGACCATGACAAACCTACAAACTATGAAGAAGCGATGGTGAGCCCAGATTCCGCGAAATGGCTGGAAGCCATGAAATCTGAGATGGGATCCATGTATGAAAACAAAGTATGGACTTTGGTTGACTTGCCCGATGGTCGGCAAGCCATGTAGATAAATGGATCTTCAAGAGGAAGACGGACACTGATAGTGGTGTTACTATCTACAAAGCTCGACTTGTCACAAAAAGGTTTTCGACAAGTTCAAGGTGTTGACTACAATGAGATTTTCTCAACTGTAGCGATGCTTAAGTCTGTCCGAATCATGTTAGCAATTGCCACATTTTATGAAATCTGGCAAATGGATGTCAAAACTACATTCTTTAATGGATTTATTAAAGAAGAGTTGTATATGATGCAACCGAAGGTTTTGTCAATCCTAAAGGTGCTAACAAAATGTGCAAACTCCAGCGATCCATCAATGGACTGGTGCAAGCATCTCGAGTTGGAATATACGCTTTTGATGTGTTGATCAAAGCATATGGTTTTATACAGACTTTTGGAAATGCCAGATTTACAAGAAAGTGAGTGGGAGCACTACAGCATTTCGATAAGTATATGTGAATGACATATTGTAGATTGGAAATAATGTAGAATTATTCTGCAAAGCATAAAGGAGTGTTTGAAAGGAGTTTTTCAAAGAAAGACCTCGTGAAACTGCTTATATATTGAGCATCAAGATCTATAGAGATAGATCAAGACGCTTGATAAGTTTTTCAATGAATACATACCTTGACAAGATTTTGAAGTAGTTCAAAATGGAACAGTCAAAGAAAGAGTTCTTGCCTGTGTTACAAGGTGTGAGATTGAGTAAGACTCAAAACCCGACCACGGCAGAAGATAGAAAGAGAATGAAAGTCATTCCCTATGCATCAGCCATAGGTTCTATAAAGTATGTCATGTCAGTGTACTGATCTATTGCATACCCTACCACTAAGCTTGGCAAGGAGTGCAATAGTGATCTAGGAGTAGATCAATGGACAGCGGTCAAAATTATCCTTAGTGGAATAAGGATATGTTTCTCAATTATGGAAGTGAAAAAGGGTTCGTCGTAAAGGGTTACGTCGATGCAAGTTTTGACACCGATCTGGATGACTCTAAGTCTCGATCTAGATACATATTGAAAGTGGGAGCAATTAGCTAGAGTAGCTCCGTGCAGAGCATTGTAGACATAGAATATTTGCAAAATAGATACGGCTCTGAATGTGACAGACCCGTTGACTAAGCTTCTCTCACGAGCAAAACATGATCATACCTTAGTACTCTTTGGGTGTTAATCACATAGCGATGTGAACTAGATTATTGACTCTAGTAAACCCTTTGGGTGTTGGTCACATGTCGATGTGAACTATGGGTGTTAACCACATATAGATGTGAACTATTGATGTTAAATCACATGGCGATGTGAACTAGATTATTGACTCTAGTGCAAGTGGGAGACTGAAGGAAATATGCCCTAGAGGCAATAATAAAGTTATTATTTATTTCCTTATATCATGATAAATGTTTATTATTCATGCTAGAATTGTATTAACCGGAAACATAATACATGTGTGAATACATAGACAAACAGAGTGTCACTAGTATGCCTCTACTTGACTAGCTCGTTAATCAAAGATGGTTATGTTTCCTAACCATAGACATGAGTTGTCATTTGATTAACGGGATCACATCATTAGGAGAATGATCTGATTGACTTGACCCATTCCGTTAGCTTAGCACTTGATCGCTTAGTATATTGCTATTGCTTTCTTCATGACCTATACATGTTCCTGTAACTATGAGATTATGCAACTCCGTTTACGGAGGAACACTTTGGGTACTACCAAATGTCACAACGTAATCGGGTGATTATAAAGGAGTACTACAGTGTCTCCAAAGGTACTTGTTGGGTTGGCGATTTGAGATTAGGTTTTGTCACTCCGATTGTCGGAGAGGTATCTCTGGGCCTTCTCGGTGATACACATCACATAAGCCTTGCAAGCATTACAACTAATGAGTTAGTTGTAAGATGATGTATTACGGAACGAGTAAAGAGACTTACCATGTGAGATTGAACTAGGTATTGGATACCGACGATCGAATCTCGGGTAAGTAACATACCGATGACAAAAGGAACAACGATATCGTTATGCGGTTTGACCGATAAAGATCTTCAGAGAATATGTAGGAACCAATATGGGCATCCAGGTTCCGCTATTGGTTATTGACCGAGAATGGTTCTAGGTCATGTCTACATAGTTCTCGAACCCGTAGGGTCCGCACGCTTAACGCTTCGATGACAGTTCATTATGAGTTTATAAGTATTGATGTACCAAGGTTGTTCGAGTCCCGGATGTGATCACGGACATGACGAGGAGTCTCGAAATGGTCGAGACATAAAGATTGATATATTGGAAGCCTATGTTTGACTTCGGAAAGGTTCCGATGAAAACAGAAGTTACTGGAACACCGGGGTTACGGAACCCCGGGAGGTCTATGGGCCTTGATGGGCCATAAGAGAGAAGAGGAAGGGCCGGCCAGGCAGGCCGCCCCTCCCCCTCTAGTCCGAATAGGACAGGAGAGGGGGCGGCGCCTTCCCTCTTCCCCTCCTCCAATCCTAATCCAACTAGGAGAGGGGTCCTACTCCCGTGGGAGTAGGACTCCTCAGCGCCTCCCCTAGGGCTGGCCGCACCCCCTTGGCTCCTTTATATACGGGGCGGGGGCACCCCATGAGACACAAGTTGATCTACGGATCGTTCCTTAGCCGTGTGCGGTGCCCCTCCACCATATTCCACTTCGTCATATCGTCATGGAGCTTAGGCGAAGCCCCGCGCCGGAGAAGTCATATCGTCGTGGAGCTTAGGCGAAGCCCTGCGTCGGTGGAGCATCATCATCGCCACCACGCCGTCGTCTTGACGGAACTCATCCCGACACTTTGCTGGATCGGAGTCCGGGATCGCCATCGAGCTGAACGTGCGTAACTCGGAGGTGCCGTGACGCTCGGTGCTTGGATCGGTCGGATCGTGAAGACGTACGACTACATCAACCGCGTTGTTATAACGCTTCCGCTTTCGGTCTACGAGGGTACGTGGACGGATACTCTCCCCTCTCGTTGCTATGCCATCACCATGGTCTTGCGTGTGCGTAGGAATTTTTTTGAAATTACTACGTTCCCCAACACAAACAACTTTCGGTTTGCTGCATACTCATATCTCTACAACCCTAGCGTCACTGAACCTTAAGTGTGTAGACCCTACGGGTTTGGGAGACACGTAGACATGACCGAGATGGCTCTCCGGTCAATAACCAACAGCGGGATCTGGATACCCATGTTGGCTCCCACATGCTCCTCAATGATCTCATCGGATGAACCATGATGTCGTGGATTCAAGCAACCCCGTATACAATTCCCTTTGTCAATCGGTACGTTACTTGCCCGAGATTCGATCGTCGGTATCCTAATACCTCGTTCAATCTCGTTACCGGCAAGTCAATTTACTCGTACCGTAATGCATGATCCCGTGACCAGACACTTGGTCACTTTGAGCTCATTATGATGATGCATTATCGAGTGGGCCCAGAGATACCTCTCCGTCATACGGAGTGACAAATCCCAGTCTCGATCCGTGTCAACCCAACAGACACTTTCGGAGATACCTGTAGTGCACCTTTATAGTCACCCGATTCGTTGTAATGCTTGGTACACCCAAAGTACTCCTACGGTATCCGGAGTTACACGATCTCATGGTCTAAGGAAAAGATACTTGACATTGGAAAAGCTCTAGCAAAACGAACTACACGATCTTGTGCTATGCTTAGGATTGTCTTGTCCATCACATCATTCTCCTAATGATGTGATCCCGTTATCAATGACATCCAATGTCCATAGTCAGGAAACCATGACTATCTGTTGATCAACGAGCTAGTCAACTAGAGGCTCACTAGGGACATATTGTGGTCTATGTATTCACACGTGTATTACGATTTCCGGATAATACTATTATAGCATGAATAAAAGACAATTATCACGAACAAGGAAATATAATAATAATCCTTTTATTATTGCCTCTAGGGCATATTTACAACATTAATATCCCTTAGTTTCCAATAGGACCCCACTGCCACGGGAGGGTAGGACAAAAGATGTCATGTAAGTTCTTTTCCATAAGCACGTATGACTATATTCGAAATACATGCCTACATTACATTGATGAATTGGAGCTAGTTCTGTGTTACCCTATGTTATAACTGTTACATGACGAACCACATCCGGCATAATTATCCATCACTGATCCGGTGCCTACGAGCTTTCCATATACTGGTTCTCGCTTATTTACTTTTCCGTTGCTACTGTTACGATCACTACAAAATACCAAAAACATTACTTTTGTTGTCTTTACTTTTGTTACCGTTACCGCCACTATCATATTACTTTGCTACTAAACACTTTGCTGCAGATACTAAGTTTCCAGGTGTGGTTGAATTGACAATTCAGCTGCAAATACTTGAGAATATTCTTTGGATCCCCTTGTGTCGAATCAATAAATTTGGGTTGAATACTCTACCCTCGAAAACTGTTGCGATCCCCTATACTTGTGGGTTATCAGACCGCGACATGCCTAATGGCTAAAGTTGATGTGGGATGGTTTTGGCATCGCTGTTTAGCCCATGTCAATATGAGATCTTTGCAAAGTCTTCTCAAGGGGGACCATGTCCGTGGACTAACGAATGTTAGTTTTGCTAAAGATCGTGCTTGCGGTGCTTGTATCGAAGGAAAGCTTCATGAGAAGGCTCACTCTCCCACGACTATCATTTACTCGAAGAGGCCTTTGGAGCTCCTTCACTTGGATCTCTTTGGGCCTCCATCCTTTGATAGTCTTGGGGGTAGGAAGTATTGCTTCGTGATTGTGGATGACTACTCAAGAAATACTTGGGTGTAATTTCTTCAAGAGGAAGAGCGAGACCCAACAAACCGTCATTGACTTTGCAAATGAAGCACAACGTCAACACAATGCAAAGATCTTGACAATAAAAAGTGACAACGGCACCGAGTTCAAGAACTACACCTTGGATGAGTTTCTTAGTGATGAGTGGATCAAGCATCAATATTCTGCACCCTACACCCCTCAACAAAACAGTGTCGCGGAGAGGAAGAACCGGGCGTTGATGGATGCGGCAAGGACCATGATGGCGGAGTTCAAGTCTCCATACAACTTTTGGGCCGAAGCCATCAACACCGCATGTCATGCATCCAATCGGCTCTACCTCCGCAAGGGCTTGAACAAGACTTCATATGAGATACTCACCGGTAACAAGCCCAACCTCAAGTACTTTCGGGTGTTCGGTGTAAGTGTTTCATTCTCAAGAAAGGTGTTCGATTGTCTAAGTTTGAGGCTAGAGCTTACGAGGGCATATTTGTTGGCTATGCTACAAACTCTCATGCTTACCGTGTCCTCAATAAATCGACGAGATTTATTGAGGAGACGTGTAACGTGGAGTTTGATGAGAATAACGGCTCCCAAGTGGAGCAAAGTGGCACTTGTGATGTAGGTGATGAAATTCCTCCTCAAGCCATAAGAAGAATGGGTGTTGGTTTTATCCTACCCGTTGAGGAACCCCTTGTGGCCGAAGGAGAAGGACAATGCTCCACTCAAGTGGAGCCATCACCAACCCAAGGCCCACACACTTCCGAAGAACAAAGTGAAGGCCCTCAACCTCATGAACAAGACCAAGGGCAAGATCATGCTCAAGACGATGTTGACACACCAAGTGATGCCCAAGGTCAAGTTCTCTCCCCCGAGCAAGTTCAAGGGCAAGAAAATGCTCAAGACGGCGCTCAAGATGATCAAGTGACCGCTCCTCAACTCACCACCGAGGAGGAATTAGAGAGTCGTGCCGCCAAGATTGCTTCCAAGCTCTCCACCAAGGGTAATCTCATGAAGGATGTACTTGGAAGCATTCGAAAGGGGGTAAGCACTCGTAGACAATTGGCAAACTATTGTGAACATCACGCGTTTGTTTCTTGTGTTGAACCCAAAAGGTATATGAAGCACCTGAAGATCCGGATTGGCTTAATGCCATGCATGAAGAACTCAACAACTTCGAGTACAACAAGGTGTGGAGGTTGGTGCCAAGGCCAACGGGGAACCACAATGTCATTTGGACCAAGTGGATTTTCAAGAACAAACAAGATGCTCATGGAACCATCATTCGCAACAAGGCAAGATTGGTGGCACAAGGTTACTCCCAAGTCGAGGGTATCGACTACGGTGAAACCTTTGCTCGCATTGCTCTTCTTGAATCCATTCGTTTGTTGATTTCTTATGCTTCTCATCACAAATTTAAGTTGCAACAAATGTATGTGAAGAGTGCTTTTCTTAATGGTCCTATTAATGAGTTGGTTTACGTCAAACAACCCCCCGGGTTCGAGGATCCCTACTTTCCCGATCATGTGTATCAACTCGATAAGGCACTCTATGGCCTTGAACAAGCCCCACGTGCGTGGTATGACCACCTTACCGAGTTGCTACAAGATCGCGGGTTTGAAGTTGGGCTAATCGATCCCACTCTTTTTACTAAGAAGGTCAAAGGGGAGTTGTTTGTGTGCCAACTATATGTTGATGACATTATCTTTGGTTCCCCTAACAAAGCTTTCAATGATGAAGTTGCCGCACTAATGACCTCAAAGTTCAAGATGTCATCCATGGGAGAGTTGAAGTTCTTTCTAGGTTTCGAAGTGAAGCAAAGACGAGAAGGTACCTTCATCAACCAAGCCAAATACACTCAAGACATGCTCAAGAGATTCAAGCTAAGCGATGTCAAGCCGGCTTCCACTCCAATGCCTACTAAGTGCCAACATGACATCGATCCCAATGGTAAAGCGGTGGATCAAAAGGTATATCGCTCCATGATTGGATCCTTGCTTTACCTTTGTGCATCTAGATCGGATATCATGTTGAGTGTGGGAATTTGTGCACGGTTTCAAGTCAAGACTTAAGGAAAGCCACTTTGTGGCGGTCAAGCGAATCTTTCGATATTTGGCTCATACCCCAAACTTTGTCCTATCGCATCTTAGAGGAGCAAACTTCAAGCTTGTAGGATATTCAGATTCTGATTGGGCGGAGACAAAGTGGATAGGAAGTCCACTTCGAGGGTGCCAATTCTTGGTTGCTCTTTGGTAAGTTGGTCTTCCAAAAAGCAAAGTTGTGTGTCTCTCTCGTCCACCGAAGCGGAGTATGTAGCGGCCGGTAGTTGTTGTGCTCAACTCATATGGATGCGGCAAACTTTAAAGGATTACGGTGTCATTTGTGACAAAGTGCCTCTTTGGTGTGACAATGAAAGTGCCATCAAGATTTCTATCAAACCGGTGCAACACTTCAAGACGAAGCATATTGAGATTCGATATCACTTCATCCGGATCACATTAGGCGAGGGGAGATCGAGCTCAACTACGTCAACACTCATGATAACTGTCGGTGTCAAAACCGGCGGATCTCGGGTAGGGGGTCCCGAACTGTGCGTCTAGGCGGATGGTAACAGGAGACAAGGGACACGATGTTTTACCCAGGTTCGGGCCCTCTTGATGGAGGTAAAACCCTACGTCCTGCTCGATTGATATTGATATTGTGGATGTTTACAAGAGTGGATCTACCACGAGATCAAGGAGGCTAAACCCTAGAAGCTAGCCTATGGTATGATTGTAAGGGTTGTTGTTCTTTGTATCTCTGTCGACTAGCCTGGCCCTGGTTTATATAATGCACCAGAGGCCTAGGATAACAAGAGTCCTAGCCGAATACGCCGGTGGGGGAGGAGTCCTTGTCTTGATCCCCAAGTCTTGTGGAATCTTCCTTGTATGCGGCACCTGTCCGGACTGGCCCATGAGTATACGGCCCTGGGGGTCCTCGGCCCAATCTAACCGATTGGGGGACGACGTGGTGAGTACCCCCTAGTCCAGGACACCGTCAGTAGCCCCCTGAACCGGTCTTCAAGTTAGGGACGCTCCTCGATTCTTCCGAACTGTTCTTCATCTTCGCTGCGGTCTTGAAAACTGGTTCAAAAATCTTCTCATCTTCGATCTTGAGGATCGCCGAAATGCATTCGACGAGTTTACACGTTGAGTATCCGAGGAGCCCCTTTAAGTTTACGGCCTTTATCAATGCCTTGTTATTTTTATGCCACGCCTCGGGTTTGAAGTTATTCCCGGGAGGCAGTGTCCTCTTGCGTCCGAGCTCTAACGCCGGACTGCATTCGAGGTATCTTTTGCAGCCGAGCACCAACGCCGGACTGCTTCCCAGCTCTATCGCCGGACTATGTATCCGAGCTCCAACGCCGGACGGTATCCGAGCTCCAACGCCGGACTATGTATCCGAGCTCCAACGCCGGACTGTATCCGAGCTCCAACGCCGGACTGTATCCGAGGTGTCGTAAATCACCTTGGTTCAAAGAAGTTTGAAGGAGTTTTAGCTGAGCTTAATGCCGGAAATGCCCTCTATGGAGCCAGCCACTAGCATCCGAGCTTTATGCCGGACTGCTTCTGAGGTGGTGCACCACCCCGAATGTGGGCTGATTTTTGGTCAATATTTTTTATTGATGCAATTTATTCTCTGACGAGATATATAGCTAGTAGCCCTCAAGGTGTGTATTGGTCTAAAACCCGAGATGCACACGAAGGATGGCATAAGACCGCCGATCCCCGTAGCTGCTGAGACTCAGGTTGATTTGCAAAATCGGTCTGAGGATCAAGTCCTAGCTCGGCAGAATACTTCGGGACACAAAAAGCGGTGTGCTCAGACCTCGAGACTCAGGTTGGGTGCGGCCGACCAACCCGAGGATCAAAATCTCCTCGAAATCAGACAGCACATAAGATTTTCTGCATAGAACAAGCAATGCAGTAGCCCCGAGACACCGGTCGGTGGCAATACCAGATCGGGGATCAATGTGCCCTTTAATATTTGTAAATAATAAGCCTGAAGCCCAAGAGCCCCGAGCCTTAATGCGAGCACGGTGGCGAATTAAGGATCAATATCCATAGTAAAATCACAAATTATGTGTAATGACTCAATGTATCCAAGTACTTTATGTCATTAATGCTCGGATCCGCATTGTACAAAACTTTGTTGACCGACCATCGGCTTCAACCTCCTCGGCCAGTAGCCGAGGAGTGTTTTTCCTACTTTATAAAGTCTTTATGAGGGCAAAGATTTACGACAAACAAGGCAATCTGGCCATACGATTTTATAAACAAAGGTACGCAGAGAGATATGCTATATTACTGTTTAACAGAAGAAATGTCTTTCAAAGAAAATAATCCCACTATCGGTTCCTTTCTTTGGGTTGTCATGCTAAGCATGATCATGAAACCTCAGCTCCAATGTAAGAGCAAAATATTGAGGATTTAGTTTGGGAGGTCAGTTACTAGCCCCCAGTAGTGTTCGGCGACAGGCGAGGTCAAGCCGGAAACACTTCGGCCAATGTCATGAATGGCCCGTCATTTAATATAGTCATCGGATCGCTGACCAGTTTACACCTATTGTGACAGTCAGTTTTCGGCTTTCTCCATTGAGGTGCTTGACCATGCGAACTGGAAGCACAATCGCAGTGGTTCTCCCTGTGCACACCTAGCCGAACAAAGTGGAACGTAGGAGGCAAGTGCGGGAGCTGGGCAACCCAACTATTGACCGAAGACACAATTCGAAACTGATGCATATATAGCAATACCCGAGAATGTTTTTGCCGAATCTCTAAAGGTGTCCGGCGTTGAGCTGCGAGACTTGTGCTGAAAACACACAAATACTTGAAAAGTGCCAAAAGCTTGGAAAACCAAAAAACGCCAGTAAAAACATGACGTCCGAATACTCGTGTCGAAAAAAGGAGAGATAAATAATAAAAACTTTGCAACGACTAAGAAGTAAAACACTTAGTATGAAACGGCTCAAATAAACATAAGAGCCCCCAAGTGACTTGGGTAAAAGTTGACTATATAATGTAAGGTGACATGTAGAATGCCTTCTAGCCGGATTGTAGATCGTTTGTCGTAGCGGACCTTTTCGCTTCAACCTCTGGACCCAATAGTCCGGAGTGTGTCCGAATACCCTCGCGGTTATAAAAACCGGGGCATGCGTGGAGACCAGGCGTAGGGGTCATTAGTGCTTTATCAGACAAGTGCCCAACTAGTTATGTTATATTACATGGTTAGTAAGAAACATCTTCCAGGGAGAATAGTTCCGTTAAGGGTTCCTTTCGCTGGGAGGCATGCCCTAAAGTGCATGTCAAAACTGCTAAGAAAGCAGAAAATCATCTGGGGGCAGATGGATAAATAGTTAAAAATCATCTTTCAGTTCACCGACCGAATATTCCCTTAAGAACGCTAGCTTTCGGCTTCACCCAGTCTGAGGTACACATCCGGCTGACCCGCAGTAACAATCGCAGAGGTGCTTCCTTTACCACCTAGCCGAACAATCGGGAACGAGGGGTAAGCACAGAGCCGAACAACCCAGCTTGGCCAAAACTTAAGTCATATCGATGCATATAATGGTGAATAAAAGGTACATGCGGAAGTTTGACACATGTGTTGGGCATAAAGCCCGTATTAATAAGCTTCTGTTAAAGAAGCCCCCAGGTATAATGAGCGCGGGTAGCGCGTCAAGCGCGTGCAAACAAAGTTTGGACAAGGAAAAAATTTTACAAGCAACTTTTTTCCAAAAAAGTATAATGCTTGGTCGAGCCGAACACAAGTTAAAAATTTAAAACTTTGAGAATGAAGGCAACTTAGCTGGTTAATGTGTTCAGTATTGATGATGCGGTCCGAGCTTGATGCGGGACAAGATTCCGTCCCCCAAGCCGGTCCCGAGGTGGCGGAGCAAAGAGCTCGGCGCTCCGAAGTGGTGACATAGCACGGTCAATGCAGGACGACAGAGTGATGCCGAAGTCCCCTGCATGGGGTAATGAAGTGTTGACAAAGTCCCCCGTCCAGCCGAGGTGACGCCAAAGGATATAGTCCGGCTGGATCATTTTCCTGTGCACAAAAAATAGTGCAGACCGGAGATAATAGTAATAATGATAATTAAATAAAAATCTTTGCATAATAAATAATTTATACAAAGTGAGTAATGAAAGAAATATGGCCTGGCGCCGAAGTCAATGTCGATGCAGGGCGTCGGTGTGATGCGGTAAAGGCGTGGCCAAGCCTGAATTCACAGGTCGGTTCGAGTTCCGGATGCGGCGTTCGCCGGACTATGTACGGAAACTGACCGAACCATCATGCGACCATCGATAATGCGGCCACCATTTGATAGACCTGGTTTATTTGTTGTAACAATCCGAAGGAAGGTGATTCCCAAAATTGGGACTCGATCCGCGCACCCATTGCCTGGTCGGCTAGTGACGCCGAAGTGTCTGGAGTAGGTTGATGAAGAGATGGCGAAGCCCCTGGTCCAGCCGAGATATCGAAGTAGGTCGGCGTGATGGACACCAGCTTGAAGAAGCAATAGTGTGGCCCTGCCGATGCAGGTCGTGACGTGGTCGATGCCGGCTTGACGAAGCGACCGTGCGGCGATGCCGGTATGCCCGCCCCATGTAATCCGTGGGGCGGCGATGTTAGTGATGATTTATCCTTCGCGATGCCGGACTCTTGTTCGGCTTGCCGAGATGATGATCCAAAGAAGTTGAGCTCAGCTCAACAAAGTGACGACGTGTCTAACGCAGGTCGGTAGCCGTGGAGCAATATTGCCGGACTGGTTTGACACCAGCATGACGTTGAAGATCATGTTCAAAAAGATCTTAAAGTTAGTGGGATGTGTTCGGGAACAAAACACAATACCCCATACAAAACTTCCTTCAAAAAAGATGTCTGAAATCCCGTTCATAAAAAAAGACGAACTCGGGTCGGATTTGTTTTTGCGCAGAAAATAGATCTGAAAAGTGATGCACTAATCGGAAGGTTCCCGGAGTTTGGACGGTCGGATCGAGCTGAAATTTGGAGGGGCGGTAGATATAGGAATTCCGCAGCCGATCAACGGTTGGATCTTCCAAAGGAAGTCCGAGCTAGAATCTGGACACCACGCCCTAAACTCGTCCGGATTCTCGTCCAGATTCAATGCGGCTCCGGTATATCGGAGATTGCCAGAGATTCCTCCATCGGAACTCGACGAAATTTTCCAGGGTTGTTGTAGACTCAATTCCGCACAATTCCACCGAAGCAATTGTTAAAACGACGCTTGAGGAGGCGGTGGCGGCGGACACAAGTCCGCTGTCCAGAAAAACAGTACGGTCGCCCGAGGGCAATGTTGACGTTGAGTCCCCGGGCTCCCTGGATGATTCCTCCATGATCTTGATAGAGATCGGAGTTGATGTTGATGAAGGCCCTCATCCGATCATGACGATCGGAGGTAGGGAGCAGTCCTTGGTCGAACCAAGGTGACCAGTCGAGCTGGTGACGAAGATGCCGAAGTCGCAGTTGATCTACAAAGAGCCATCGACCTTTTGCGGACACACGAGAGGAACTCTCAATGAAAGCACCAATGTCGGTGTCAAAACCGGCGGATCTCGGGTAGGGGGTCCCGAACTGTGCGTCTAGGTGGATGGTAACAGGAGACAAGGGACACGATGTTTTACCCAGGTTCGGGCCCTCTTGATGGAGGTAAAACCCTACGTCCTGCTCGATTGATATTGATATTGTGGATGTTTACAAGAGTGGATCTACCACGAGATCAAGGAGGCTAAACCCTAGAAGCTAGCCTATGGTATGATTGTAAGGGTTGTTGTTCTTTGTATCTCTGTCGACTAGCCTGGCCCTGGTTTATATAATGCACCAGAGGCCTAGGATAACAAGAGTCCTAGCCGAATACGCCGGTGGGGGAGGAGTCCTTGTCTTGATCCCCAAGTCTTGTGGAATCTTCCTTGTATGCGGCACCTGTCCGGACTGGCCCGTGAGTATACGGCCCTGGGGGTCCTCGGCCCAATCTAACCGATTGGGGGACGACGTGGTGAGTACCCCCTAGTCCAGGACACCGTCAATAACCTTGCAGATATCTTCATGAAGCCTTTGGATGAAGCAAGATTTCGCGAGTTAAGGCATGAGCTAAATATCATTGACTCGAGCAATGTTGCTTGAACCCTTGCACACCCCACCATACTCAACTTGTTATCTTGTTTAGGTGTAGGCATGGACATAGGGGGAGTGTTGTTCTCTCAATGAACTCTCCCTCCCCCCATTATGCATAAATCGATCAACTCTTTCACATTAGCCATTTTTTATGGTACTTGTGCTTCAAAGACGAGTTTTGGTCATGGGCCCAAGGATAATTCTTCGCGGTGCCATACCAAGTGACTCAAACATAGGTGGCTCCGGCCACCGCCCTCTCTTTGGAGAGGTGGTGTCTCGTGGTTGTTTTCGTGTTGTCGTTGCCTTTCTGTCTTCGTGTGTGGGCGTGTTCTTGTGGTGTCGTGTTGCCTCGAAGTTTGTTTCGTGCAAAGACCTCTTTTTCGTGTGCTTGAATCGTGCGACTTCCTGAGTTCACGGTACTACCGCGGCTAGCCACGGTACTACCGCGTTGAGAGGGCACGGTAATACCGCGCCTGCGCGGCAGTAATTTTTTACTGCCGCCCAGGAGAGTGGTACTACCGCTCATGTGCGGTACTTCCGCCGAGCGGTACTACCGCGATGATCGACGGTACTACCGCTCCGCAAGAGAGCGTGGGGGTTATGATTCGGGCAGGGGAGTTCCAACTCCCCATACCCATTCACTTATCTCTCTCCCCACGTCTCTCTCTCTCTCTCTCTCTCTCTCTCTCTCTCTCTCTCTCGCTCACGAACGGCGCCAGAGGTCCTCGCCGGATCTCCATCTCCGGCCACTCTCCTCGGATTCCGACCGGTGGGATCGTTCCCCACCACTTCCTCTTGCCATGGAACAAGGTTTTTCCCCAAATCCCTCTCTTTCTTAGTTGTTCTTTAGCTTCTAGGTTCTTGGGAGATGCATGTTGTTCTTGAGATTTTAGGCCAAATCTGTGCAAGAGTAGGATGTAGGAGAGTCGGGTTGCGTAGGATTTATACTTGATTTGTTGTCCTGTGATAGATTTGATCAACCGAAGTACCGCCGAGGTTTCGCGGTTTTTCTCAGATTTGAACTAGGTTCGGATCTGACGCGGTGCGGTACTACCGCGCCTCTCATGTGCGGTACTACCGCGTTAGCTGCGGCACTAAAAAACTACTACCGCTCCCAGACCCGGTACTACCGTGACTTCGCACGGTACTACCGCGACTTAGAGCGGTACTAGATTTTTAGTACCGCAGCACTTGGCAGTACTTCCGTGGATCAAATATTTCTCATGGCATTTAGCATGTATGTTTCCTAAGTGGTTCTTTTTCATTGCCGAGGTCTTTTCTTTGATCCTTCTTGGTTGTCGTGCGTGTTTTGCGCTTTGTGTCTCAGGTGGTGGCTCTCGCCGTTCCAATCCCAGTCGCGACACTGGATCCAAGCGTTTGCGCAATCAAGGTGAAGCATCAGAGGGCCCCAATGCCCCCAAGCGTCATGTCAAGGCCGCCGCTGGCAGATATAAGGAACCCGCTAAGAGCATGGACGAGATACCCTCCTCTGAGTACGTTTGTCTCAGGCAGATGAACCCATATGTGAATCCTCGTGCTATCATCAGAGGCTGTGAGTTGTTCTGAACCAAGTAGCAGACTCTCATTTATCTGGATGTCATCAAGAACAAGCAGAATACCTACGTAGAGGTCAAGTGGATTGACATGCATCACATGAGGAAGGAAAAGTTTCGTGAGTACTTGGAGAGGCTCTGGACTTGGTGGAGCAGTTTGGTATTGAGCATGTGATCTCCTTCCATCTGGACTTTGACCCTGAGCTTGTTTGTCAGTTCTTTGCCTCTGTATACTTTCACCCTGGGGAGGAGCGGTGGATGACGTGGATTACCAACGGCCGTCAGTTGACCGCTACCTGGAAGGAGTTCATGGATCTGTTGCATGTTCCAGATGACGGACTCAACACTCCTGTTGGTGTTCGTCCCCATGCCAATTCTGAGTCTGCTAACAAGAACAAGCTCCAGCAGTACTATGTTGAGAAGGTGCTCCCCAATGGTAAGTCAGCTTGGGTGCTGAACTCCTTTCTGGATATCATGTATCGCATCTTCCGCAACTCTCTGTTCCCGCGCATTGGCGGCAAGGATAAGGTTCATGCATTTATGGTGGATATGATGCTCATGTGCGAGGAGTCCCGGGTGTCTCAGACTCAGCCTCTTGATGTCTCACACATCATGTGGCATGAGCTTCGGTTTGCGGTGTTCAACCGCAAGGTGCCTATCTACGGGACATACCTGTTTCTGCTGATCTCCAAGTCTTGGAGAAGCTGTACCCTGGGGATGAGTTCCTTGCACCAGACTGGATTAGGCATGATCCCATCAGTCTCCGTGTCAAGCCCAACTGGGCCAACACCACTACTCGTGTTGAGGCGCCTGCTGCTAGGAGGGTTGTTGGTGAGGAGGAGACTGGAGCAGAGAATGTTGATGAGGACCGTGCTGCTAGGTCTTCCCAGAGTTCCTCTGAGCCCTCGTGGGCCAAGAAGTCAAGGACAAGATGAAGTCTCTCTTCGCATGCAAGCTAAGGGGCAAGACAGACTCACGTTGCCTCCAAGGAGGCTCGCCGTGACTTGCACATCCTAAAGGTCTTTGGTGAGGCTCATTCCAGGGGTCGAGAGGAACATCACTCAGAGGCCGAGTGGATGGCGAAGCGTGGCTTCAAGTGGACTGATTCTCGACGAGGACTTGAGGAGGACATCCCCGCCGAGTCGAGGAGGAGCACGGGATGATTTCTCCGCTTGAGCCACCCCGACTGTAGGTGTCCTCTCTGCCTTTTTGGCGCCTCGATGCCAAAGGGGAGAGAGTGTAGGATTTGCTCGTGTGTCGTTGTGTTTGGTGTGTTTGCTGTCTCGTTTGAACCTCGTTTCGTTTGCTTTGGTTTGGTTTGAGACTTATCCTTCATATGGTGTAAGACATATGCACTTTATCCTATCTTAGCGAGCTTATGTTATATTGTGCTACCTATGTTTTATGCTCTTGATTAGTTCTTTAGCCTTATCATTGCCAGATATGCCTTGTCTCTAAAATATAGGGGAGTGTTGATCCTAGTTGTGTGCTGTGCAGTCCAATGCATCCATCTAGATTGCACATATCTAGGGGGAGCCCGTCTATATTTTAGAGAGGAGGGGTTTGCCTATACTCTAGTTTATTTCCCTTTTGAGCAAATCCCGTATTGTCATCAATCCACCAAAAAGGGGGAGATTGTAAGTGCATATTTATCCCTAAGGTGTTTTGGTGATTGATGACAATGCTTTTGCGGACTAATCGTGTGCCTTGAGTTTCTCAGACACTTCTTCACTAGGCACAAGATGGTTTGGTGCCCCTCGAAGACTATTGAAGACGGCGTTTCTCTACGTTTCTTTTTGGTGGATTTGAGTCGTAGGAAAGCCGTACTATTAAGAGGGGGTCCGCGTCGGAAAGGTTTGGGTGGAATCATCACGTACACGTTCCCTTCCTTGTCTCCACCTTTCCCTTGTTCTTTGGAGCTTCCCCGTTTATCCTCTTTGCGATTGTCTTGGCTGCTGTTGCTATGCTTGCGGTAGTACCGCAGGCATCTGCGGTAGTACCGTGTCATAGGCACGGTAGTACCTGAGCTACGATAGTACCGCTCCTCTAGAGTCAGACTCTTGTGGCCCCCTGTGCCAAGTACCGCTGGTTCTTGATAGTAAGGCGGATGTAATTTTTACATCCGCGCCTCCGCTGTAATACCGCTACCTCGTGCGTGGTAGTACCGCGCGCTGCCGATCCAGCAGCCACGCGGTAGTATCTGCTCTCCAATGGTAGTACCGTGTCGATTTTCGACTGCTTTATTTTCCAGTGAAGTAGGCACGGATGTAATTTTATTCATCTGCGCCCTTCCTGACTAGGGCTTTCTGCCTTGCGGTAGTACCGCAAGGGGAGCGATAATACCGCGCTTCGCGTAATCTTGCCCCTGTCGAGCTCGCTCTAGCCCCCGCTACTGCGGTGGTAGTACTGTGGTCGCCCACGGTAGTACCGCGTGGCCTTGCGGTAGTACCGCGCCTCTGGAGCGGTAGTACCGCGTGTCGCGGGCTGGTTAAGTGGATAACGGTTGGATTTCGTCCACTACTATAAAAGGGTCGTCTCCTACCTTTAGTTGACCATCTCTTCCAACCCTAAGCTCCATTGTTGCTCCAAGCTCCATTTTCGCCCGATCTCTCTCTCCCTAGCCAATCAAACTTGTTGATTTGCTCGGGATTGGTTGAGAAGGCCCCGATCTACACTTCCACCAAGAAAATTTTGATCCCCCCCACTAATCCCTAGCGGATCTTGTTACTCTTGGGTGTTTGAGCACCCTAGACGGTTGAGGTCACCGTGAAGCCATAGTCCATTGTGGTGAAGCTTCGTGGTGTCGTTGGGAGCCTCCAATTAAGTTGTCGAGATTGCCCCAACCTTGTTTGTAAAGGTTCGGTCGCCGCCTTCAAGGGCACCAATAGTGGAATCACAGCATCTCGCATTGTGTGAGGGCGTGAGGAGAATACGGTGGCCCTAGTGGCTTCTTGGGGAGCATTATGCCTCCACACCGCTCTAACGGAGACGTACTTCCCCTTAAAAGGAAGGAACTTCGGTAACACATCCTCGTCTCCACCGGCTCCACTCTTGGTTATCTCATCCCTTTACTCGTGCAAGCTTATTTGCATTATATCCATTGCTTGCTTGTGTACTTATGGTTGTTGCATCATATAGGTTGTCCACCTAGTTGCATATCTAGAGAACCTACTTTGTTGCAAAGTTTAATTTGGTAAAGAAAAGCTAAAAATTGTTAGTTGCCTATTCACCCCCCTCTAGTCAACCATATTGATCCTTTCAGATGTGATTGACTTGACCCATTTCGTTAGCTTAGCACATGATCGTTTAGTATGTTGCTATTGCTTTCTTCATGACTTGTACATGTTCCTATGATTATGAGATTATGCAAATCCCGAATACCGGAGGAACACTTTGTGTGCTACCAAACGTCACAACATAACTAGGTGATTATAAAAGTGCTCTACAGGTGTCTCCGATGGTACTTGTTGAGTTGGCATAGATCAAGATTAGGATTTGTCACTCCAATTGTCGGAGAGGTATCTCTGGGCCCTCTCGGTAATGCACATCACTATAAGCCTTGCAAGCAATGCAAATAATGAGTTAGTTGCAGGATGATGTATTACAGAACGAGTAAAGAGACTTGCCGGTAATGGGATTGAACTAGGTATTAAGATACCGACGATCGAATTTCGGGCAAGTAACATACCGATGACAAAGGGAACAATGTATGTTGTTACGCGGTTTGACCGATAAAGATCTTCGTAGAATATGTAGGAACCAATATGAGCATCCAGGTTCCGCTATTGGTTATTGACCGGAAACGTGTCTCGGTCATGTCTACATAGTTCTCGAACCCGTAGGGTCCGCGCGGTTAAAGTTCTGTGACGATCTGTATTATGAATGTATGTGATTTGATGTACCGAAGGTAGTTCGGAGTCCCAGATGAGATCGGGGACATTACGAGGAGTCTCAAAATGGTCGAGACGTAAAGATCGATATATTGGACGACTATATTCGGACATCGGAAAGGTTTCGAGCGATTCGGTTATTTTCGGGGGTACCAGGGAGTTACAGGAATACGAGGAAGAAGTAATGGGCCTCATGGGCCAAGTGGTGGAAGAGAGGAGGCAGGGCGCGCGGCCCCCTAGCCCAAACCGAATTGGACTAGGGGGCCGGCCCCCTTTCCTCCTTTTCCTCCCTCTATTTCCTTCTCCTTCTCCTCCTTCCTTTCCTCCTCCTAGTAGGAGTAGGAAGAGTCCTACTCCTACTAGGAGGAGGACTCCTCCTCCTGGCGCGCCCTACAGGGGTCGGCCGGCCTCCCCTTGCTCCTTTATATACATGGGCTGGGGGGCACCCTAGAACACACAAGTTGATCTGTTGATCTCTCCCAGCCGTGTGCGGTGCCCCCTCCACCATAATCCACCTCGGTCATATCGTAGTGGTGCTTAGGCGAAGCCCGGCCTGCGTCGATAGTAACATCATCACCGTCATCATGCCGTCGTGCTGACGAAACTCTCCGACGAAGCTTTGCTGGATCGAAGCTCACGGGACGTCATCGAGCTGAACGTGTGCTGAACTCGAAGGTGCCGTGCGTTCGATACTTGGATCGGTCGGATCGTGAAGACGTACGACTACATCAACCGCGTTGTGCTAATGCTTCCGCTTTCGGTCTACGAGGGTACGTGGACAACACTCTCCCCTCTCGTTGCTATGCATCACCATATGATCCTGTGTGTGCGTAGGAATTTTTTTGAAATTAGTACGTTCCCCAACAGTAAGAATAACACCCAAGCACGAATCCATCCACATATCAAATTATCAAAGTATTGAACGTGAATCAACTAAACATAATGAAAATGACTAGACGATAATTCCCATGTGTGCTTGAGAACGCTTTCCTTATTATAAGAGAACGTTCCGGCTTATTCTTTACTACAAAAATGATTGGGCCACCTTGCCACACTTTTGTTGCGAATTATTTTATTACAAAACTATTTTGTTAACACTGTTTTGAGTACTTGCAGAGAATACCTTGCTGAAAACCACTTATCATTTTCTATTGATTCTTGTTGGGTTCAACACTTTTATATCGAAGAAAACTCCGGTTAATTCCCTATAATTGTGGGTCATCAGCTAGCCACTCCCCCCAAGTCCCAGGTAAGAAATAGGAGCGCATGCTATTCGATCTTTTCTGCATTTTTTCCTTTTCTTTGTTTTATTTTGTTTCTTTTCCTTTTTTATTCTTTTCTTGCATTTTGTTTCTTTGTTTTATTTTGTTTCTTTTACGGTTTTCTTTGTTTATTATATTTTTGCATACATTTTCCTTATATGTGATAAATATTTTCTCTATACACATTTAACATTTTTTTTACATAGATTGATTTTTAATATATTTATTTTGAATATTTGGATTTTGTTGCTTCATTTTTAATCTTTTTGCATTTCTTTCTTTGTTTTTATATTCCTTTTAAATTTTTTGTTTCTTTTTTGGTTTTTCTTTGTTCTTTTGGTTATTATTCTTTTTTTGTACATGTCAACAACGTTTTCTATTACATGTCTAACATTTTCCAACACAAATTATATGTTTTTGTATATGTCAATATTTTCTCTATACATAATTTTACCATTTTTCAAATACAAGATTAATTTTTTAATATGTAGTCATCATTTTTCTATACATTTTCAACATTTTTAATGCTTGATTAACAGTTTCAAATGATAGTAACATTTTTGAATACATAGTCGACATTTTTTATGGAAATTAACATTTTCCAAATGCTGGATTAAAATTTTCAAACACTTGTTCAACATTTTTAAATTCTTGATTAACATTTTTATATACATGAGCAAATTTTTTCATTATTTTAATATTATGGTCAACAATTTTTCTATACACATTTAGCATTTTGTCAAATGCTTGATTAACAAATTTTCAAATACTTGTTCAATATTTTTCAATGCTTGATTAATTTTTTATATAAAATAATCGACATATTTCTTTATTTTTCTAATACATGGTCAAGTTTTTTCCTATACACTTTTAACATAACACAAATGCTTCATCAACATTTTTCAAAAACTTATTTAATTATTTTTTAAATGCTTGATTAACAGTTTTTATACATGATGAAAACAATTCATCATTTTTAATATATGATTAACATTTTCTCTATACACATTTAAATTATTTTTCCAAATGCTTGATTAACATTTTTAAATACAAGATCAAGTTGTTTCACGCAATTTTTATTGTTTTGTATACATTTTTTAAAATACGTGATAAACATTTTCTCTAGATACATTTAACATTTTTCAAATGCCCGCTCAACATTTTTTAAATGTTTTATGTAGATTGATTTTGTTCCCGCAAACAAAAGAAAAAAATAAAGCAAAAAAGAGACACATTAGCGCGCCTGGGCCAGCCCAACTCGCGCGAACCTTCAGCGAGACTTCCGCTCATGTCGTGGGATGCGAGACATATTTGTTCCGCGGGCACGAGTGGGTGACCGGTCTGCGGGAGGCGGCGCACCATGGAGTGTGAGGTGCTAGGGTTGCGAGAGTGCGTGGGGTGAGCGGTTCCGCGTCGTCCATCCAGTTTCGTGGTCTCACGACATTCCGCATTTGGGCCAAATATTCGGTCCGCGGGAACGAGCGGGTGACCGTTCCATATGTCACGTGAGAACGAGGCTTAGGAACGGGTTGGACTCGTGCCATTCCAGTGTTTGACTGCAACCAAACACATCCATCAGCGCACGCGAACGTCTTAACGCATTTGAAACAAATAAAGTAGGGAGATAAATAGCGCATGCAACATTCAAACCTCAGATCTCGTGATTCCTTCCAAGCGCTGGTAGGCACTAAGACAGAATGGAGTTTCCACTTACGTTAGTTTAGCAGAAACTATTTGAAGGAAATACGTCGGGCTTCCACTTTCTTTCCTTTTTTTTTAAATTTTTTCTCTTGTTTTCCACTAGTTTTTCTTTGTTTCTTTCTCCGTTTTTACTGGTTTTTTCTTTTTATTTGATCTTCTTCGGTTTTATTTGTTTTCCTTCATTTTTCTTGAGTTTTGTTTCTTTCTTTCTTGTTTTCATATATTTTCCTTTTGATTTTCTCAATTATTTCACTCTTTTCCAATACACATTATTGTTATATATCTAATACATTTTTCTAATAAATGTTTAATATTTTTAAATACAAGTTTATTTTTAATACATGGTCAACATTTCTTGTATACACATTTTTAAACATTTTAAATACCATATTAACATTTTCTGAATACATGGTCAACATTTTTCTATACATATTTAACATTTTGTTTTCAAATGCTTAATTAAGATTTTTCAAATATAAGTTTAACATTTTTAATACATGTTCAATTATTTTCTATACACAATTAACATTTTGGAAATACAAGTTTAACATTTTTTAGTAGAAGGTCAACATTTTTCTATGCACATTTTGCATTTTAAAATTACAATTTTATTTTTTTGAATACATGGTCAATATTTTTCTATAAACATTTAGCATTTTGAAATACAAGTTCAATATTTTTAAATACATGGTCAACAGTTTTTATACACATTTAGCATTTTCATACTAATTCAACATCTTTTGAATACATATTTAACATTTTTGTATACATATTTAACATTTCCGGATGCTTGATTAACGTTTTTATATACACGATAAAAAATTCATCATTGTTAGTACTTGATCAACTATTTTTCTGTATATGTTCAACATTTTCAAATGCTTGATTAACATTTTTCAAATACTCAATATTTTTCCTAATGCCTGATTATCATTTTTAAGGATACTTGTTCAACATTTTCCGAATGCGGATTAATATTTCTCAAATACTTGTTCAACATTTCCAAATAGTTGTTCAACATTTTTTAAATGTTTTTAGTAGATTGTGTTTTGTAATATATATATCTAGAATATTTTAAATATAAACATAAGTACAAAACATAGCAAAAAACGAAAACTGAAAACGTAAAAAAAAACCCAGAAAAAGACATTTTTCTGGGTGGCATCCGCGCTGGTGGGCCGCCCATCTCGCTAGCCCCTTTCAGCGAGTCAGAACGGGCCAATCCAACAGCCCATGCGGCACCATCCTTCGTTTCCGTACCGGCCCACGCGTCAGCCTCACCAATCCTCTCCTGGCTCCTCTGCTCGCAGCCGCGCCGGAGAAGAGACCGAGAGTGCCGCCGCGATGAGTCACCGCAGACGACCTCACGCCGCCGGCCCGCCGCCATCCCCGGAAGAGGGAGGAGGAGATTCCTCTCCGCAGTCGCCGCGGATCCGGCCGTGGCCGGAGCGGCGGGTGCTGGCGCTCGCGCTGGCGTTCCGCGCGGTGAACGCGCTGCTGGTGCGCACCTACTTCAACCCCGACGAGCACTGGCAGTGCCTCGAGGTCGCCCACCGCGTCGCCTTCGGGTAAGCTCGCCGCCGGCTCACGCCCCCCATCCCGCGGGTGCTAGCCACGCTAGCCGGATCGGGATCGGACGACCCTGTCCCCATTCAGCAGCGCGAGGCAGTCCCGTTCCGCTATGGGATGCCCTGTCCGCTCGCGCATCCTGAAGTTTCCATGCTGGATTGCTGCTGCTGCTGCGTTGGATGATTTTGGCTGCTGCTTTTGCAGGTACGGCCACCTCACCTGGGAGTGGAAGCGGGGTCTTCGAGGTTACCTCCACCCGCTGATCTTCGCTGCCCTTTACAAGTTTCTGGGGTTTCTCCACCTCGATACCCCGTGGTTCATGGTAATTACCCCGGCATTTTGGAAATGAAACCGGTAGAGTGTCTGTTCTAGATATATTTTTGAGCAAACATCACTTGGAGGGGAGAAATGTGATTTTTAGTCACAAGTCATGTGGAGCTTGAACTGTCAGTGAACATAGGTTATGATATTCTAGCGGTACAGTGAGAGCGATGTCCAGGATTATGAGGACCTCAGTTTGAATAGGCTATGTTTGGTAAGAGGGTAATTACATTCCTTATTCATTTTGTTTTCTGATGCAAATGTCGTCCAGAACATCCAGAATGTGATTTCTGTTTCTATTGATTATAGCCAATTGGGTAGCGGATTTAATATTAGCAGGTTTACCATTTTCCACATGCAGGGAGCATGTTCTTATCCATTTATTCACTTCTTTTGTAGGTGATGGCTCCACGGCTTCTACAGTCAGTATTTGCAGCGTTTGGAGATCTATACTTGTATAAACTCTCCAAACTTATTTTCGACGAGCACGTTGCCCAGTGGACAGTATCCTTGAACTCATCTGTGTCGATATAATTTTACTTTCACGAGTAACTATTGCTGTTACCTGCTGGATGGCGGCCTTAACAAATCATTTACAGTTATTTTCGCAGTTGGTGAACTGGTTCATGTTTTTCTGCATTACACGGACTCTATCAAACAGCTTGGAGACAGTTTTGACTGTGGCTGGACTCTATTATTGGTTTATTGCAATCGAGTCTTCCAAGGGAATTTCAGTTATTTCAAAGCAGAAGGCCGCCAGCTACCAAAGTGCTCATTCAAGAAAAGTGGCACTACTCATAGCAGCCTTGGCCTGCGCCATTCGGCCAACAAGTGCCATAACATGGTTGTATGTTGGTCTTTTGGACTTCATTTATATAAAATTGAAATGCCGATTTTTGTTTCTTGAGGTCATTCCTATAGGGTAAGAAGTCATCATTAAACTCATGTCATACTTGGTAGACTCTTTTATTATGCCTTTCCTGTATCGTTTCTTGGTCTGTTTCACTGCATTTGGGTGGGTGGGGAGGTGCAATTTTCGTAGGGTAGCAGCAAGACAGATTGCTTATAGTCAGAGTTGTAAGATGAAGTTGTAAAAATTTAGAATGTTATATTGTCATTAATTATCTTTATTGGCAACAGTTGCATCTTTCTTCTTTTGGTTCCTTTTTTTTCCTGTCACAACTGACAAAACTTCCATGCGAAATTTCTTGTTGTTTCATATTTATGCAGGGCCATTGTCCTTGCAGCAACAACATTCCTTGATTGGTGGATGTATGGTTCCCGGGTCATAGTGCCACTTAATTTTTTGAAATTCAACCTATTTTCTTCAGGAGGAGATTACTATGGAACACACGTCTTCCACTGGTATTTCACCCAAGGTTTTCCATCTATGATTTGGACGTTCTTACCACTTTCAGTTTCTGGAGTCATAAAGTCTCGAGAATGGAGGCTTTCAGGTCTAATTGCCTGGGTATTAGGGGTTTATAGCATACTTGGACACAAAGAGTTCAGGTATTCGCCTCTTCTCATTAGTGTATACCGTTCTTGGAATCAACTAATATCTTCTTTATTCACACTCATATAATAGATTGAATACCACAGGTTTGTTCTTCCGGTGCTATCTTTAGCGTTGATGTTCTCGGGTTACTTCTTAGCTGCAATGTCGCAATTCAAGGGTAAAAATCTGCATGGGAAAAGACACTTTTCAAGGTTGCAACTTTCTGTTATTCTTCTCATCATAACCAATGTTCCAATGGCCTTATATATGTCCCTGTTCCATCAAGTAAGCCCTTCTCTTTGTGGTTATGTGTCAACATTGCCTTGTTTTTGATGTTTATCGTATTACTTTGTACGGAAAACTTGTTCTATGGAATACTTTGTTTCGCTGTTACCTCCGATTAGTCTTCCTTTCCAAGATCTTTTTTCACCTGTTGATATGTTCTTATATAGCTATCTACAATTTTTGTTGTGGCAGAGAGGAACTGAAGATGTCATGTTTTATCTATCAAAAGAAGCCCATAATGGAAGAGTTAAGGGTGTCCTCTTTCTCATGCCTTGCCATTCGACGCCTTATTACTCTACCTTACATAGCAGCCTACCTATGCGCTTTTTGGACTGTACTCCCAGGTGGTTGTCTTTTTACTCTTTCTAGTCAAGTAGATTTGATATTTGATGTTACTACGTTGTGCCAAAGGACATAGTCAATGACCCCTGACTTAATTTTTCATGTTCTCAGTGATAATAAAGGGACCCTGGATGAATCAGACCGTTTCCTCATGAACCCACTTGATTTTGTGGGTGAGGTTTTTGGAAATCTGTCTTCCTTCAGTCACATTGTGTTATTTGAATCTGAAGAAAGACATGTAATTCAGTTGCTTCTGCGCGATTCCTTTCAAGAGGTAGTATGCCATTTCACCTTAGTAACAATGTCCTTTTCTTTTTGAGAAGCAAATGCTCATTTTTGTTTATGCATTAGCAGTCAAATTACACTCATAGCAAGCACAACTTGAAAGGAAGGCAGGCAAAGAACCGTACCATATACTTGCTTCAACAAATATGATATTGACTACCCTTTTCTTCTACAAGGGCTACAATCTAGCTGGCACAGTTAAAAAAAGAAAACTATTGACAAAGAGAGGTCATACTTGAATGTTTGTCCTTTTCTTGTGAGGTTCAGGTGGATTTGAATAGCACGCACCTATAGTCCTATTCCTAAGAACATCATTTTCTGGCTTCCTAGAAAGTATTTCTTATGAAATGGTGAGGATAAGCATAAAAGTATGTAACCTGAGTTTCCAATTGCTTCTACGTTGTGAGCATTGTCTTCGCCAAAGAGAACAGTCTTAGTTTCCAAAATTCTTAACAGTTAATACCATTAGGATATCATTTGTTGTAATTCTCATAGTTAATTGTTTATCACAATTACTGTTACATCTCTTTCAGTGAAATGGATGAGCCGTACTACATTGCACGATCAGTTTCAGTTTTATACTAAATGCCATTTGTTTCCTTTCTTATCTCCTTGATAAGGACTCATTAACATGTGTCATGGTTGACAGGTTCGGAGGTTTTTCCATTCCCACTTCAAGATTGACAGAGACCTTCAGTCGTCTGTTGTTGTATATTCACGGAGGGATGTGCTATGATTGCTTTTGCCGAGAAAAGCTTGTTACCCCATCTAACAACCTCTGATTGTGTTTCACAGTGTTTTAGTTTGTTATTCCTGAAATTATCTGTAACACTATTGGATACTAGAACTTGGCAATTTCTTATGGTTTTTTAACCCTCGGACATGTTGTGCCGTTCCTTTTTGTATGGGTCAGATTTTGTATAACAACATGGAACATGCATAAGAAAGTCTCCATATCCATGATGCACTTCTAAGATGAAAAGCTAGAAATGGTAGTATTTTCTTGAACTAATGACTGATAACAAGAGTGAGGTGCGTGGTTTGTTCATCACTTATTTTTTTATTAGCACAAAGTGATCATTACCCAATTAACAAAATATATCCAAAAAATACATGCCATGTACAAATCCCCCTTTTTTTGGTTTCTAGCCTTTTGTTGGCAGCATAAGTGCACAAGGCACACAATCTTATCCATTTATGCTCTGATTTATTGGTTTCTCCAGACACATTTTTGTTATTTATCTGAAAGGTTCAATACATCATCTTAATGCAACAAATGGCATGCTGCTTATGCTTAGTGAAAGGGGAAAATAAAGAATAAATTTTTTTGTATAACCTTTCACCTTTTCTATTGTACTATCCACTGTTGGTGCAATAAATCTCATATGAAATATTGTTACTTGTAGATACTCTTTTTTCGATTCAATCCTAATTTTAAGTGCCTACAAGTTCTTGCACCCTCCGTACTACTCTGAGGTTTGATTCACATTCACTTTTGTGATTGTAAAATACCAGAATTTCTTTGATCTATTATCACCAGTTTGCATGATGTAAAGTAAAATTGGTGTTGAAGAGTAAAGGTGTTAAAGATATATACAGGAGGTGCATATCTGAGCCTTTACAGAACTGTTCACTAGATTCCTAGAGGAAGATGATAGCTCAAAAAACATTACATAATATATCAACTCTGCTTTTTTAAACATACTGGAATATTTCAAATCATGGTACATAGAAATTTGCTGTTCATGTAAGGAGGTGTGTTACAATTAAAAACAAAATATATCAACTCTGCTTTTTTAGACATACTGGAATACTTCAAATCATGGTACATAGAAGTTTGCTGTTCATGCCAGGAGGTTTGTTACAATTAAAAACAAAATGACACATTTTTGCATGACATTTAAGGCACGAAATATTAAATTCAATCTCTGCTACAATCTATGATTTCATAAGCAATTTATCATCTACCACTTTCTAAATCTAGCGCCATCAGACTTCCGTGCTGTCCAGTGCTAGAAGGGTCATAGTGTGATGAGTTCTCAAGCAAACATTCAGTTTCCCTGCTAGGATTCTGAATCAATTGTTCTCTCCAGGTGCTTCGTATTGATCTCAACCTCTCGGCGACTTCTCTCATTAATGGCCGTTCTTCCCCCCTCATACTCAAGCAACACTTTGCCAGTTGAGCAATTTCTTGGAGCAGCTCCGTTTTGAAGTCTAATATATTCTTGTCCAAGATGAATTGAAGTCCATTTTCTTTCATTGCCAGAAGGAAGGATGATGCAAGGTTTTTCTTTTCTCCAGCACTGTCGGAATAAATTGCGAACTTCATTGTGATGAGCTCTAGGAGCACAACTCCAAAACTATAAACATCACTCTTCTCTGTTAGTTGACGCTCTTGCAAGTATTCAGGGTCAAGATAACCTATAGTTCCCTGTACCATTGTCATAAACTGTATTTCATCCGTAGGAAGCATTCTTGATGCTCCAAAATCAGTCACTTTTGCTGTGTAGTTGTCGCCTAGGAGAATGTTTGGAGATTTTACATCTCCATGAACTATGGGAGGGGATGCTGATGAGTGCAGATATGCTAATGCTTCTGCAGATTCCTGAGCTATCCTGAGACGAGTATCCAGTGAAACGGGAAATCTTCTGTTTTTACCATGCATCAGCTCGAATAGGGTGCCGTTTGGGATGCATTCATAGACCAACATTGGGACTTCCACTTCTAAGCAACATCCTAGAAGCTTTACCACATTCCTGTGGTTTATCTGTGAAAGTATAACCATCTCTTGCGCAAATTCATCTTTCTGGTCCATGTTCATAACCTTTGAGCGCTTTATGGCTACCACTCTGCCGTCTTTGAGAATTCCCTTGTAAACAGTTCCATGGCCACCTCTTCCTAATTCTCTGCTTGAGTCGAAATTGTTTGTTGCGTTCTCTAGTTCTTCCCTTGTGAATATTCTCACTGTATCAACTTGCTTTGACCTGATTTGGTCATATAATAGCAGGCCACCATTTTGTTGGAAGAAAAGCTGCTTTTCTTTCACCAGCTTTCTCTTCTGACATTCAATCAGGAGTGCAAAAATGCAGATAAGGAGAAGTACTGCACATGCTGAAATACCTGCCAAGAATAACATTCTTTCAGTTTTGGTTCTTGAAAACGCAGGTGAGTTGTGTATCTTTGTATTAAAGAAGAAAGGAAGGGGGTAGAAAGCCCCGAGCACACTGGAAGCATACTTGTTTAATTAGCCTGGAAGACAATTTTCTTTCAGTTACTAGAACAAGATTTAGTTTGAGGCACATGCTCAGACGTAAAATGGGAAATTCTACTGCTTTCTTTAGAACATAAGGACGGGTTACTACTTAATAGTTTTATCATTTAGTACATTTGAGCGCATAAATAGGTATGCGTTTGTTCCTTATGCGATGATAAAAATGGGCATACGATCTGCATGTAAGTTAATGTAGCATATGCAGCTATTATTTACTACCTCCATCCCAAAATAAGTGTCTCAACTCTAGTACAACTTTGTACTAAAGTTAGTACAAAGTTGAGGCACTTATTTTGGGACGGAGGGAGTATATGGCAACCTTCAGCCTTTTGTGTTTTTAGTGGTTTTCTGCTGTCGTTATCAGGAAAATGGCGTTCAGAAAAAAATCATGGAAAAAATATGATTATCTACGAGCTGTGCAAAAGTAAGAAAAAATTGAGATATGGAACAAATTGCTGTACGGTACAAGTTATGAAACTTGTTGTGCATAAATGCATCATGATTTTTGCAAAGTTAGAAACATTGGGTTCATATGTACCATGTTCTAAAAATTGGCTCTAGTCATTACTACAACTAATACAATGCATGCATGTGTAAGTGTCCAATTTTTTTGGAGGATGAGATTAGCTGCAAATATGTGTGTTACTCTGGCTTCTGACATGATTATCTGTGGCTTGTTGATCCAATGCAAATTTGTATACAGCTTCCATATTTACAAATAATTATTTTTGAATGAGAGGTACTATTATTTGCTAAATTATAAATTTGTGCTCGATATATTTCATTTTTTTGCTTTAATATAAATAGTTATTTTTAGTGCAAAGTTGAGTTTTTTTTTTGCGGGGAAAATTTGAGTTCTTGTTGTGAAGTACAAGCAACCAATGACATCCAATTGTAAGAAACTCCGCATTGTTTTATGTTATGAACTTTGTGTGTGATCTATTGTCACACACGGGCACTTGGCTACTATTTAAGTATGTAATTTACCATCAGTATATTTTAAATTATGCAGAAGATTATACTTTCTAGAATAAATGTTACTTTCACTAATGCGCTATATCAGTTTGACTTATCGATGCTATTGAGATATTTGGAACATGTACCTGCAAACATTTTTGTTAATCTAGCTCTTTCTGAAACTGCAATTGGGTCACAGGTTTTTCTCTTTGGATCTGCACTCTGAGTCGCAGATTTGCATGAACAATCGTAGTCCCCAATTATATTACTGCAAATTCCATGGCAAGGATACTCATCTGGGAAATTGCACTCATTGATATCTGCACACATAATTCAAGAACAGAGAAATAGCTTGAGATGGATGCAGAGATAACTTGAGGTGAACCCAAAAGAAGGAAGTGAGTTACCAACCTTGGCATCCTTCTTCCAGGTATGGATTGCCTGCAAAACCATTGTTGCAGGTGCAGAGATATCCTGTAGCATTTGGTGACGTGATGCACCGGCTATTCTTGCTAGTGCAGGCATACGTTGACATGTTCTTCACGGCTTCATCACAGTATTCATTTCCAGCAACCCAGTCAAGCAGAGTGGGCACTCCATCCTTGAACTTCTCTTTGAATTTATTATCCTCAAGATAAGAAGCCTCAAACCTGAACCAATCCTGCTCGGCGACAAAAGCATAGCTGCATGGGTTGAAGCCACTCACCTCAGAATTGTCGAATCTGTCATCGAATGTTATATTGGAGAAATTGAGGTTTGGCGCAATAGATGTCTGGCAACAGCCCATTCCAGAGCACTGATCACTTTCATCCACACTTCGCTTGTCTGCGCACATCGAGAAACACCCAGCTCCCACTCTGTGCTCGTTAAAGCCTCCCAGGAATGCAAGGGTGTTGCATCCAACCGCTGTTAATTTGTTTGCCTTGGTTGATATTGTAAAAAACTTACCCGTATTTAACCAGGCCCATCCCCCTGTCTCGTTGAAGCACTTGGATGCAATCAAGGTGGTGACTCGGGCCTGCCCTCCTAGCAGACTGATGTTGTAGATCTTTATTCTGCTGCTTGAGTTATGCCTGTAAACACTGTTGTTCTCGCATGAAACATCGAACCCTTCACGGAAGCAACCTTCACCGATGCCGAAGGGGTATGGGATGGTGAGGTTGCCACATGTTTCTTGGCACCCAGGCTTCGCCATCCTGGACGCTGTGCTGCTCTTGATGCTTGCTAGCATCAGGGTGGCTGCAAAGATTAGGCATGGTAGGGCTCCTGCCATCTCTTTGTGTATTTCTGCCTCCTTTTCTGTCTGTCCTATGATTCAGCTCCCTTTCTCTAACTTGGCTATGCTTATGTAACGAAATGGATGTGGACTAATTGATTTTTCATGTTTTTTTCCCCAATCAGAGTGTAGACTAGGTCAGAAGTGGTTTGGGGTTTGAACTAGCCTTCTTTCAGTCATAAAAATAGCTTGCTTGTCTGCTCTGCAACCCAAACATGAGACGGCGAATTAGTTGGCAGTTTTATTTTATCTTTTGAGAGAGAGAGAGAGAGAGAGAGAGAGAGAGAGAGAGAGAGAGAGAGAGAGAGAGAGAGAGAGAGATTGCTAGAGATGCCACATTTATGAACCTACTTTTTGTATTTCTTTATCAAATAATTCAAAGTTTTTTTGGCAGATGGCTCCTATTCTTACACATGGAAACTTTTGTCTACAACTTGGAGTATTAACTTATACACTACTTTTTAGTAACATAAAGTTTCCAACTGGTCATGATCACAGCTTACAAGAGTGTTGAAATTAGTTTAATATTAAGGCAGAAAAGCAAGTCTGTTCTTATATGAGGCACGCGTTTAGATGCAGACACAAAGCGCCTTGCACATATTTAATAGAAAGCCGAAAGAAGGTTCAGGTGAAACTGGGGCATGCATTTACATACTGACCGATATGGTGGTTATAGCAGTGCAATTTCCCCCTTCTATATCCCTTGCTTGGCGAATTGGCCTTTTCTGAAAGCAACTCCCCACCTACCATAGAGGACTGGGCCATCAGATTTTTGTCGCGTCAACAAACTCCATTTGGCTTATTCTCACTGTGCTTCTTTGATGAAAAATGTCACATCTGTACAACTGGCCTTCTATGAAATGGAAGCAGTCGCTGTGTAGACTGTAGTGGGGCAATTGGTAGGCTCCAGGTGATGTTAGACATGCATATAAAACTGGGGAGACTCTTCATATGAAATGTTTCATTAATGTATTTACCCTTTGAATAGTGTAAAATATTGTCACCAGTAACTAGTAGTAGTAACTGCTTAGAAACTTAACCTTATGTTGCCTTGCCGCAGGTGATTGAGCCAGGAAGTGACCCAGGGTCACTCAAGACCGCAACACATCAAGTGAAAGGAAGGTTCCTTGATGAGATCATGGTGGCCTTTGAATCCGTGCCTGGGTCAAGTCATTAAAGAGAATCTTTCAAAAGGGACAAGGAGATAGGCACTTCCTGCTCGATGAAAGCGAAGGTGAACTTGTTCGCGTCACGGCATTAGATGAGACTGGTAAAGGGGGTAAGCTTGCTCTGTGAATTACCTTGGACCAGTTCTGCTGTCTTGATCGACTCCGCCGCGAGAACAGATTTGCACCACAGGTTCGTCCCTGAATTACGCTCGACCAAACTTGTGTTCTTCTGTGCTATGCATTGTGGCGTGGACTAGTTTGTAACAGGGGAACTTACCAGCTCAGCAGTGACATGTCTCTGACAAGTCACTGTTGAATTAGTTTATATATAAGTAAAAAAAGGGAAAAGGAAATACCTGTATTTTTAGAGGGTGTACCCAGTGCTGAAAGACCTGTTTTTTTAAGGAATTAGCAAAAACACACCACAATTCATGTGCTGTATCTCATCAGGTCCATAAGCTTGTACCAATCTGTGACAAATTCTTTGCTGTAATATCAAGAAATTCTGGCTTTCATGTGCACCATACATATACCTTAGCCTGAGGTGTAAATTTTTGTAAGTTAGAGGTGTTCTTGAGGTCATCGGTATATTGTAGTATCTTTGTTCATGGAGAATAGTGTAATAGTGGAAGCAGGTAAGTTCGTGCTAATTACTTGAGACATAGGAAATCCAAAATTAAAATATCTTTTCCCTTCTTGGTACAAATTTTAAAAAAAGAATTAATGCCTCTGTGTTTGCAACTGGTATGTGAGATAGTGGAAGCGGGTAAGTTTCTGCTTAATAAATGCGCACAGGCTCGAGTTTGAATTTATCAACGTAGTTTCCCCCTACTTTTTCCTGCTTATTGGTAAGTACTATCCACTGTCGGTGCAATGAATCTCATATGAAAATTTGTTACTGATAATTACTCTACTTTCAATTCAATCCTAGTTTTAAGTGTTGGCAAGTTTTTGCACCCTTCACTGCTTTGGGGTTCGATTTGCATTCACTTCTAAAATACCTGTAATGTATGATCAACAACTTCCATGGTGTAAAATAGGCAACGCTATAGCATCTATTTGTTTTTTTACTGGAAAACTGTAGGGGAGGCTCTGACAGTAATATATTGTCAAATAGAGTAAAAGGTATACAAGATATATACAGGAGTTGCATATCAGAGGCTATACAGAAGGAACTATATTCAGTGGATACAAGCACATGCTAGGAAGGTGATGGTAAAAAAACCTGTTACACAATTTAGCAATTCTTTGTTGTTAACATACTGGAATACTTCAAATCATGGTACATAGAAGTTTACATTCATGTAAGGAGGTTTGTTACAATTTTAAAAATGGCACATTTTTACATGATATTTATGGCAGGAAATATTAAATTCAATCTCTGCTACAATCTATGATTTCATAAGCAATTTATCATCTACCACTTTCTAAATCTAGCGCCATCAGACTTCCATGCTGTCCAGTGCTAGAAGGGTCATAGTGTGACGAGTTCTCAAGCAAACATTCAGTTTCCATGCTAGGATTCTGAATCAGTTGTTCTCTCCAGGTGCTTCGTATTGATCTCAACCTCTCAGCGACTTCTCTCATTAACGGCCGTTCTTCCCCCCTCATACTCAAGCAGCACTTTGCCAGTTGAGCAATTTCTTGGAGCAGCTCCATTTCAAATTCCAATATATTCTTGTCCAAGATGAATTGAAGTCCTTTTTCTTTCATTGCCAGAAGGAAGGATGACGCAAGGTTTTTCTTTTCTCCAGCACTGTCAGAATACACTGCGAACTTCATTGTAATCAGCTCTAGGAGCACAACTCCAAAACTATAAACATCACTCTTCTCTGTTAGTTGACGCTCTTGCAAGTATTCAGGGTCAAGATAACCTATAGTTCCCTGTACCATTGTCATAAACTGTATTTCATCCGTAGGAAGCATTCTTGATGCTCCAAAATCAGTCACTTTTGCTGTGTAGTTGTCGCCTAGGAGAATGTTTGGAGATTTTACATCCCCATGAACTATGGGAGGGGATGCTGATGAGTGCAGATATGCTAGTGCTTCTGCAGATTCCTGAGCTATCCTGAGACGAGTATCCAGTGAGATGGAAAGTCTTCTATTTTTACCATGCATCAGCTCGAATAGGGTGCCGTTTGGGATGCATTCATAGACCAACATTGGAACTTCCACTTCTAAGCAACATCCTAGAAGCTTTACCACATTCCTGTGGTTTATCTGTGAAAGTATGACCATCTCTTGCGCAAATTCATCTTTCTGGTCCATGTTCATAACCTTTGAGCGCTTTATGGCTACCACTCTGCCATCTTTGAAAATTCCCTTGTATACAGTTCCATGGCCACCTCTTCCTAATTCTCTGCTTGAGTCAAAATTGTTTGTTGCGTTCTCTAGTTCTTCCCTTGTGAATATTCTCACTGTATCAACTTGCTTTGACCTGATTTGCTCATATAGTAGCAGGCCACCATTTTTTTGGAAGAATACCTGCTTTTCTTTCACCAGCCTTCTCTTCTGACATTCAACCAGGAGTGCAAAAATGCAGATAAGGAGAAGTATAGCACATGCTGAAATACCTGCCAAGAATAACATTCTTTCAGTTACTTGAAGTCTAGATAATGCCTAATGGTGCTCAGAGCACTTGCCCCCTTTTCGAAAAAATATTTTCGTTCTTCCAAAAATTCCCAAATATCCCACATATAATTGACTAATTATTTTGTTTGGATTTCAAGTTATATGAAAATCTTTACGCAGGCTGTAAAAAAACCCAAAGCCTTTTCTTCACAACTAAAATAAACTTTTTTAGTAATCATTTTTAGGCAGATTACAGATCAACATTTTTTTTCCAATAAACTAGATGAGCACCCAACGGCATATGAATATAAAAAGTCACATGGTTTTGTTTCTATTGCAAGAATTTTTTGTATCATTTATCTATGATGTGCCGCGAGCTTGCGACACACAGCACCTGGATACTGTTTTACAACAAATTTATTTACCACCAGCATCTATTAAATTATGCACAAGACTACACGGCACCTGGTTCTGCATCTTATTTTTATTGCGATTACAGTGCATACTTTTAGGACAAGGTAGGATGAATGTCCTAACATGTATATTTTGCAAATTAGAGTGGAAAGTTGTTATTTCTTATTTGTTCATATATGCAGCTAAGTTTTCTAGGAATGAATGTCACTCATGCCTCCCTATATGTGCTATATCAGTTTGACCTATCCACACTATTCAGAGACACTTACTGAAATATCCTGAGTATATGAAGATTACCTATAAAGATTTTTGTTAATCTAGCTCTTTCTGAAACTGCAATTGGTTTGCAGGTTTCGCTCTTTGGATCTATGCTGGTAGTCCCAGAGTTGCATGAGCAACTGTAGTCCCCAATTGTGTTGCTGCAGATTCCAAGGCAAGGATACTGATCTGGAAAACTGCACTCATTGATGTCTGCAAAGGGATAGATAAATAACTGAAGATCAGTGTACAGATAACTTAAGGCGAACAGAAGTGAGTTACGTGAGTTATCGACCTTGGCATCCTCCTTCCAGGTAGGGGTTGCCTGCAAAACCATCACTGCAGGTACAGAGATATCCTGTAGCATTTGGTGACATGATGCAATGGCTATTCTTGCTGATGCAGGCGTAAGATGACACGTTGTTCACTGCTTCATCACAGTTTTCATGTCCAGCAACCCAGTCAAGCACAGTAGGTACCCCGTTGTTGAACTTCTCTGTGAATTTATTATCTTCGAGATAGGAAGCCTCGAACCTGAACCAGTCCTGCTCTGCGACGAAAGCATAGCTGCATGGGTTGAAGCCACGCACCTCTGAATTGTCGAATCTGTCATCGAATGATATATTGGAGGAACTGAGGTTTGGTGCAATAGATGTCTGGCAACAGCCCATGCCAGAGCACTGCCCACTGCGATCCACACTTTGCTTGTCCGTGCACATTGAGAAACACCCAGCTCCCACACTGTGCTCGTTATAGCCTCCCAGGAATGCAAGGGTGTTGCATCCAACTGCTGTTAATTTGTTCGCCTTGGTGGATATCTTAAAGAAATCAGCAGTATTTGATGAGACCCATCCATCTGTGTTGTTGCTGTTGCTGTAGAAGCACTTGGAGGCAATAAAGGTGCTGACTCGGGTCTGCCCTCCTGCCAGACTGATGTTGTAGATCTCCATTTGGCTGCTCGAGTTATGCATGAACACACGATTGTTCTCGCATGAAACATCGAACCCTTCACTGTAGAAGCAACCTTGACCGATGCCGAAGGGGTATGGGACGGTGAGGTTGCCGCATGTTTCTTGGCATCTAGGCTTCGCCATCCTGGATGCTGTGCTGCTCTTGATGCTTGCTAGCAGCAGCAGGGTGGCTGCAAAGATTAGCCATGGTAAGGCTCTTGCCATCTCTTTGTGTAGAGTCCTGACTCCTTTTCTGTCTGCCCTATGATTCTGCCCTCCTTCTCTAGCTTGGCTATGCTTATGTAGCGAAACAGATGTAGACTAATTCGTCCTACTGGTATTTTTTTTGTCCAATCAGGGTGTAGAGGCGGCCAGAAGTGGTTTTGGGGTATGCGATAGCGTGTCCACTCAGCAACCAAATGGGAGACCGCGACTCAGTTGGCAGTTTTGTTTTAGCCAGTTTTGCGAGCCTAACCTATAATATTGTTTTATCAAATAAATTCTAAGGTTTTTTTAACAGACATGGGTCCCGTTCTTAGGGGTGGCAATTCTGGTCTACCAATTGGAGCATTCAGTTTTACACTGTACTTTTTATCCTCAAAATGCCTGATATGATCACACTGAACAACTGTAGCAGAAATTATAAATTTAATGCAGTATGTCACTTTCCAGTAAATTGTTTCCCTCTATGTTGCATATTAAAAAAATGAAGTTTCCAATTAGTGTCATGATCACACCTCACTAGTGCGCTAAAATTAGTGTCATGGTTAGGTGGAAAGGCAAATCTGCTCTTATATTAGGCACGTGTTTAGATGCTAGACAGAGATCACCTTTGCCCTGCTTTATCATAAAGCTAAAAGGAGGTTCAGGTCCTTGAGAAACCGGGCCACACGTTTAGATGTCGTTATGATGGCTATAACAGTGAAATTCCCCCCTTCTCATTAATTTAGATTTGCTTGGGCCAACTTGGCTCCCCTGAAAGCATCTTGCCACCTACCAGATGACCTGATGATCAGATACTTATCCCGTCGTGCTCCATTTGGCTTAACCTCCCTGTCCCCTTTGATGGAATGCCACATCTGTTATCTATACAACTGAAGTTTCTTTTATGAAATGGAAGCAGTGTAGTGATAAATTGGTAATTGGTAGGCACCAGCCTCCAGGTGAATCTGAATTCACTTATAAGACCGGAGACCGACTCTTTTATCCTGGATGCATGGATGACCTGTTCAAATGCTGTACTTAGTATTATCGCCAGTAACTAAAACTAGCTGATTAAACTTAATCTTGTGGGTGCCGCAGGTGATTGAGCCAGGAAGGTTCTTGTTGACCCAGGGTCAAGACAGCGAACGTACCGTGCATGAAAGGAAGTTTCCCTGATGTGACATGTTGTATCTGCAATCGGGTCAAGTCGTTAAAGGGAGTCTTCCAAAGGACAAGAAGGCAATCTAATGCACATCCGGATTGACGACAGCGAAGGTGAGCTGATTTTGCATCCCAGCATTTCATTAGACCGGTAAAGGGTTAGGATTATTCCCTTGGACTAATTCTGCCGTCTGGGTTGATTTCATCTGAGAGCAGATTTGCACCTCAGGTTTGTCCTTGGATGTATGCTCGACCAATTTTCTGTTCAATGCTATGCACTGTTGGAGTGTGATTTGTTGTTACAGGGAAAAATTACTAGCTTCACATCTATTTAGAAAAGGGTATAAGGCAAAGACTACCTGTGTTTTCAAAGGGAAAAAACACACCATGAAAGCCACTGTAAGTTAATCTTTTCTTATGGCCGGCGCATGTGCAAGGAAGGGATGTGATTGGGTTTGGTGTGATTTTTTTAGACATGTGACACCTGTCCTCACTGCCATATGCGGTAGAGTCGAGGAACGAGAAGCTGAACTGATTTTGTGTCACGGCCATTGATTAGACCGGTGAAGGAATAGGTTATTCTGTGAATCCCTTGGACCAATTCATCCCTGTCATTCGAGTACTCGACTTGGGTGTGAGCATATTTGCACCTTAGGTTTGTTGTCCTTGGGTTTATGCTCGAGCAATTTACATTTCTCTGCAGTATGCACGTTGGAGTGTTACTCTTGTTGTTTAAGATTTGTTATTTTTATTGTTTTAACACGTGTAGAGAAAAGGGCAAAGTAAAGGATTATTCGTGTTAACTTTTGAGAAGAAAAGAACAAAACATGAAAGCACCATAAGTTAGTCCCGCTCGATAGATCTTGGCCGTCGCATCCGCAAGGAAGGGATATGATTGGACTTGGTGTGTATACTTGGCACATTTTTAAGAAGGCCCTGCAAAATGTCCAGAATGCAGCAAGAAGTGTCATCACATTGCTCTCAGTCCAAACCACCAAATTAGGGTTTCCAAACCTAGCGGCGACAGAATGGGCGGCAGCGGCGGCGCGTCGTACCCATGCGAGATCCGAGTGGATGAGCACGTACGCCAGAAAATGGCCTCGTTGCCAATCCCGGCGATCTCCTAGCGGACATCTTCCTTCGCCTGCCCACGCCAGCCGACCTCATCCGTGCCGCCGTCGGCTGCATCTCCTTCCACAACATCATCACCGACCGCTCCTTCCTCCGCCGTTTCCGCAAGCTCCACAACCCGCCCCTCCTCGGGTTCCTCGACAATCATCGAGTCTTCCACCCTGCCAGCCCGCCTCACCCCTCCGCGCCGGCAGCCAGTGCCGTCGCTGTTGCCGCTGACTTTTCCTTCTCTTTCCTTCCTGGCGCCAGCCACAACTGGGCCATCCAGGACATTCGCGATGGCCGTGTCCTCCTCAACAAAATCCATGGGGATGGTATCGGTCAGAAGTGGAGAATCTTCAAGGATATGGTGGTGTGCGACCCCCTGCACCGACGGTATTTCCTGCTCCCGTCAATCCCCGAGGATCTAGTAAATCCAGTGGAGGAGCCACACTTTATGGAAGAGGTATCTTATTTGTACCAGATCTTCCTTTAGAGTGGTTTAGAGTGGAAGAGACGTCATTTAGAGTGGTTTTGATGGCATGGTGTGAAACTACGATGGTTGCCTTTGTCTTCTCTTCTAGTACTAGACAATGGCGAGCCATTCCATCGCTGGGCCGGGATACTTTAGTTGCTAACTTGCCACTGAGAGGGTATTGTCTCTTCGCCGCACGCCAATACGCATATGGCTGTTTCTACTGGATGTTACATTTTGCAAGAAAATATTGGTGCTTGACACTCGGAAGATGGAGTTCTACATTGCTAACCCCCCACCTCAAGCAATATGTTTTTCTTTTCTGGATATAGCCATTGTGGAGGCAGGGGAAGGTAGAGTCGGGATGTTTGTGCCAGGAGTAGGCAGAAATGGACTTGAATTCTATACAATGTGGAGAAACAATGGTGGGACTTACATGCAGTGGAAGTTGGAGAAGACGATCTCAGTTCATTTTTTTGCACTACTTTGCGGGTTGAAATGGGAAACACTTGTTCATATACGATGTGGAAATCCTGTCGGTTAGCTATGTTTGTTTCTCACTAGACATCAAGACATTCCAGCTTAGAAGGGTGTGTTCTTCAAAGACATGGATCCCTAATCCGCTTGCATATAGCAACTTTCCACCATCAATTTTGGCATCACCAACAATAGCAAGTGGTAAGCTTTCTTAGTTAAACTCCTTCCTTGTATAGTTCTCCGACAACTTGTCTGATACTCGGTACTCCTTATTGTGATTGGTAATTTTCATTTACATGGTTTGGTAGCTGTTACCTTTTCCATGATTGTGGCAACGCTCATCAAGCACATGAATAAAATTGTGATTGGGGTGCGTCTAACATTGTGGTGGTTATGTTCTGTTTGGATTCCTAAGGGAGTTCTTAAGTTGTCTAGTTTGTTTTGTATGTATGTTGGCTGGAGCAAGGGCTTTAGGTTTTCGTTGTTGTTCAAAAAGAGTGCTGTCCCTTTGTGACAACCTTTCTGAGGCGACTTTGTCTTTATCTTTGTCATGCAATATGAAATGGGACCGGAGCTATTTAATTCGAAAAAAAAAGGATGAGTTATGAAGATTGATTCTCCAACTTGTATGTGGTCCTTTAGATACCTCGTCTATTATGCTTCTTACTGTGTTTTTCTCAAAAGAAATTTACCAAGTGTTGTCGAATAGTAAGACCTGTTGTTTATTTTGCTCGCAAGCTCCAGAATATATATCTGCAACCTGAGTATGTGTATGTTGGGCAGGTACTCAGGAAGGTGAGAAGGAGATGCTGGAACAAGGCGCGGAAACGCGGCAAGCTGAAGAACATGTGAACAGCCAGCATGGTGGGAGCACCGGTGATGGTGGTGATGGTGATGGCATGCCGAGGATCAGAGATGGCGCTGATTGAGTTTGTGCTGCAACTCAGACAGCTGACCACATGTTGGTCTGTAATAGGCGGCTCTGTTTGGTCCGTAATAATCGACCTGGAGTTTATCTTTATCCCGTGTGCTTTCGATTTGACTTGAAGTTTATCATGTGTGCTTTCAATATGACGATGGTTGGTGTGTTTGCCGCATAAAGACTATGTGAGTAGTCAAAAGTGAACAATTTGAGTTTGTGAGGTGAAGTGTTGGCTTATAATCTACTATTTGTGTTGCTCTTTCTTTGGACAGTGAAGTTACTTTTAGCAGTACTATTTGTGTTTCATGGGATCTCTTTCGTGCTGCTCTTTTTTCTTGCACAGTGAAGCTACTTGAAGTTCTGTGAGATGCCAAATGTGTTATAGAATAAATAATTAGAACTAGTCAGGCATTTTGGAAAACAAGGAGTACTGATCTACTCCATGAGCAATGATAAGGTGAAGGGAACATGATTGTGATGCCTGTTAATGTTGTACCCGTGCTGCTCTTTTTCTTACAGAGTGAAGTTACATGTGGTTTTGTTTGATCTCATCTGCACCCTCAATCAGCTGTTCTCTCTCAGGGGAAAGTGGGGTTCTTTTGCTCAATTCTGCCCATATAAATCTTCTGGCAAAATTGATGCTGCCACCAAGATCAAGGATTTTCGGCCAATCAGCCTTATACACTCCTTTGGTAAGATCATATGTAAGTCGCTGTCCAACAGACTCGCACCCCTCCTGCTCAAGATCACCCCCCAACTTTATTTATGTTAGAAATGCCCTGCAGAAAGCTGCACAAGAACAAAGAGCCGCCCTTGCTGCTGAAATTGGATATTGCCGGCGCTTTTGATAATGTGTCTTGGAGTTACCTGCTCGAACTCATGTCCAGATCGACTAGGGTTCGGCCAACCTTGGTGTGACCTGATTGCGTTGTTATGGTCCTCCACCTCCTCCTCTAGGATCCTGGTGAATGGAGGGCCTGGTCTGCGTTTTTGCCACAAGCAACAGGCCTGCGTCGGGGAGACCCTCTCCCCCCGATGCTTTTCACAATTGCTATCGCTCCTTTTCATTGGTTATTTGCCAAGGCCTGCTCCGTTGGAGCTCTTAGTGGACTATACCTTCCCAGCCACAGGTCAGCCTCTGCTGATGATGCTGCCCTGTTCGTGTATCCTACGGCAGTAGACGACATTCATATTACCAAGCAAATTCTGCTGCTCTTGGGGTCCGCCTCTGGGCTAAAAGCCAATGTTCAGAAAAGTGTCTTCCTCCCCGTTGCTTGTGAACACATTAACCTCCAGCTGCTGCTTCGGTGCTTCCCGGTCCCCATCAGCCAGTTCCCTGGCAAATACGGCTCCAGACATCTTCAAGCTATCCAGGCGCAGAAACATCAAGGTTGCCCAGGCACTTACTGCTCATGGCTGCTGGATGGCCGGTCTGCACTGCACAGGATCACAGCGAGGTTCGAGCTCCAGCAGCTCACTCATGTTTGGTTGCGTTTGAGCCAGGAGCTCTTGCAAGCCGACATCGAGGACACCATCACTTGGGTGTGGACTCCATCCAATGTATACACCGCTGCTTCCTCAGTTCTTTGGTTCTTTCTCACACATCAGTTTTTACAAACTTTGAAAAACATCGGTTCCTCCCAAATGCCGGTTTTTTCATGCGGTTATGGCTTCATGGTAGAGTCCTAACTAATGACAACCTGGAGATTCATGGCATTCCCCACAGTTATGAAGCTGCTCTCTTTTACCTGATTAAGCAGGATATTTTACAGCCGACGGTATCCATCCGCTGGATTACTGATGTCCAGAACGAGCCTGAACCAGAGCCTGACTAGGACCTCTCTGTTTTATTTTGGTGTGGGCCATCTTAACCCCAACCTCCTGTAACACAAGGATTTTGTATCTGTTTATTTACTCCTTGATGTATCGGCAGCAAATGCCAGTTCCTCAAAAAAGGTTTGTCAACCTGCCTTCCAATTTATTTATTTGAGCCAAGCTTGATGAAAGTAGTGTTTTCAAAGGGAAAAATAGCACACCCACGTTTGATTGGTTTGGCTCACCACACCCCCCAAAAAAAAGGAGGGCTTTCCCCCAGCCTCTGCATCAGATGCACAACCATCTATATTTATTACTCTCTCTGTAAAGAAATATAAGATCGTTTAGATCACTATTTTAGATCGAGCTCACAAAAACACTACTACCACATATGTTGTGCACCAGCACTTACATTTTGACTTATCATTATGTGAACTAGTGGACTGTCTTACTCATTACTTTCCTTGCCATCCTCGACACAACACAGTCAATTTTTGCCATGAATTTATGATGCGAAGTAGCTGATTGTGAAACTTAGGGCCTGTTCGGCAACCCTCCGCGCTTCGCGCTCCGCGAACTCCGCTCGAGAAGCTAGCCGAATGCTTTAGCTTCGTGGAGCCAGCTTCGAGAAGTTGTACCGAGCCGTAGTGCAAATTCGAAGGAGTCGGGGAAGCTGCCTTTTCCTGGCTCTGCAAAAACATAGAAGCTGGAGTTGAGCGTTATTACGAGCTGCTGCCACCGCCAAGTGACCGCTGCGTATCGCTTTGATTAATCTATCCCCCGAACAGGCCATATCTCTCCTCCGTAGCCTCTCTCTCCCCGTCGGTGTACATTTTTTAAGGAGAAAAAAGGTGCGCAGCGGTGAGAAGCAGGAGCTGGGCAGCCGAACGTTCTTCCATCGCTATGAGAAGCTGGAAACTGGGAGCGAGGAGTAGAAGTTGAGGAGTTTGGGAAGCTAGGCTGTTGCCGAACAGGCCCTTAACCTGCTTCACAAAACACGAGTTGTTCATAAATTCAATCTGTTTTTGGAACTTCTCATGTTCCTATTATGGACTCTAAATGTATTCTAAGTACAATTGAAGAGATTACTTTTCACAGTGACACCTTGGCCATAACCATGATTATTTATCATTTGAAGATAGATATTTTCTGATTCTACATGTGTACCACTAATAGCTAACATGTTTCTTGCAGTGGTAAACGACCTTGGTGGTTGGTGAAGCTCTGCAGACTGTTTGAGCAATCGAATTGGGGAAAACCAATCAAACCGGGCGGGGTTTTGAAAGCCGGCGAACCTGGCGGTTTGCAGAGAACCGGCCGGTGTCAAGAACCTGACCTTGGGCAGCGCTAGTGACTTTAGTCCCACCTCGGATATGGGAGGAGGCTAGGACAAGCAGGGGCGGAGCCAAGATTTTGGTATAGGGCGGCGGGGGGGGCAAGTCAAGTTCATAACTTTTTCCTATAGACCGAAAAAATAACAATTATCATAATGTAATTTACGCCACATGCTACAAAACATGGATACGGTTGTATGAGTTTAAATTTACCTCTATAATTGCCAATAAAATGAAAAAAATTAATAATTTCATTGGAAAAGAACTTACCTGCTAAATTTTCTTCAACATATATGATCATGTAATACCGAGAACTTGAGACAGTTTCAGTAGCTCGAACTTGAAACAACCGGCTTAAAAATGAACTAATCTTAACGGTGTTTGGAAGCGCTTTTCTCTTCATAGCTGCTGAATTGCAATCTCTCAATTAGCTATATTGGATAAGTTCGACACAGGAAAAATTTCAATCACAAATAGGAACTCATCCAAAATAATTTGCATCACGATCATGATATTTTTTTAGGGCAAATACAAGATAGGAATTATTCATCGAATCATAGCATCACAAATCACACAACCAATACAGTTAAACAGCAAGACTCTGATGTATAAGTTCAACAATGATACAAGATAAGAATTGAGATTAGTAGATGGCGTGATGTACCGAAAAAGACTTTCGCCCCGATTTATATATAAAGCATCAAACCACAAGCATCCAGTACAACCACACGCCACGCCACCGCAACACACGCACACACCCAAGACAGGATACTTAGGCGCTGAGCGCAGCAACACCACTCCTAGCACTACCGCCCCGAAAAATGAAGCTACATATGACGAACCATGCGCTTCAAGGCGGCGCCTTCAGGAAGGATACGACTCCGGAGCGCCGCCACCGCCCGATCCAAGGATCAGAGTTTCCCCCGGAGCCGCATGACGGGCAATGAAAGCCGCGACGACGCCTTCAAGAAGGGAACGATCTTTGCCGCCGTCGGTCCGTCCGAAGATAGAGCAGGTTTTCACCTCGTCCAACAATCACCGCCACCGAACGCCACACCCCGGCAACCACACCGCCCACACGACCATGGTGACCGGGCAGCACCAAGGCAGGGGCTTTGTCCAAGAGCACCGCGCAACCACCACCACCAGAGCCGCCGCCCCAACATCCAAGACCTTGACACCACCTCGTCCGTGACCCGCCGCACCCCAACAAAAGAGACGAGCGGAAAGGTCCCACCTTTCGCGCCCCTGGGCGACCCCAGCGTCGAGACCCAATAGGTCGGCCAGAACTGGCATCCACCGAACCATCCTGCTGCCCCAAGCGCAAGCTGAGTTCGGTCCTGCAGCAACGAGAGGGGGACGAGGTCAGTCCTGCTGCATCGTGCGCGAGACGAGCTCGGTCCTGCTGCATCATGCGCGAGACGAGCTCTGTCCTGCGGCATCGGGCGCGAGACGAGCGGTGGACCGCAGCTGGGAGAGGACCAACCCTTTGGTGTGAGTAGCGCCCGGGCGACGAGGAGATGGGGTGACGGTCGAGATGGCCCGAACGCAGACAAACCGACGCCGGAGAAGCCGGCCGTTGCCGCGGCCAGATCCATCGAGCCACTGTGAAGCCGCCACGACACCGGTAGGCCATCGAGACCTACCCATGCCGCCGCCCACGGCCGGAGCAACAGCCACGCCCGGCCGCTGCCCATCCGCGTCGCCCGGCAAGCTCCAAGCGCCGGAGCCACCGAGCACGCACCACCGGAGCCACGCGCTTAGCCGCCCTCTCCCGGAGACCATCGCCACCACCACCCGCGTCGACCGCACGGGCGCCACCGCAGCCACCACCAGATCTGCAGCCCCCACGCCCGAACGGCCACGCCCCGCCACGAGCGCACCAGCCGGCACGCCGCACCATGCTGGAGGCCGGCCCAGCCTAGCAGGACACCGACCCCAGCCCGCGCTGCCGCGGCTCGCGGCCCTTGCGCCGGGATCTGACGAAGAAGCCCTGAAGAAGCCAGCACCTCGCACTCCCCACGCGCAAGCCCGCGCCACCAGAACCACGCAGCCGCCGCCGCCCGCCGCACCACCGGCGCGCCGCCTGGTCGCCGCCGCCGCCGCCCCGCACGAACGGCGCGCTCCTCTCCGCGGCCCCCGCGCCCCGCGCCACCGGAAGCCAAGGAAGAAGGAAAGAAGGCCCCGCCGCCGCCGACGCCAGCCGGGCTTCGCCCGGCGGTGCCCTCGGGCGGCGGCAGGGGGAGGAAGGGGTGGGGGAGGGCCGCTGGCCGGCGGCGGCTAGGGTTCGCCCTGCCGCCCGCGAGAGCGGCACGGGCGAGCGAACGGGAAAAAAGCAGAGAGAGTAGGCTAGTTCTTGTTGGCTGGATCCGGAGGATCCAGAAGATTTGATAACTGAAGAAGGCTGTGTCGCGTCATCGCCGTATGAGTTGCATCGGAAGCAGCGAGGCGACCAGGCGGGCGAGGGAACGGAACAGCGGCGATTACTTTGTGCGTTCTAATCCACGTACAGGCAATTGACATTGGAACGCAACGCCCAACCTGGCCGCTAGTGGATTTTTTGGGCCTTTTTCTTAGGGCCTATTCGGTTTGAAGGATTTTCGTAGAAAACACATATGAACAAGGATCCCGAGGGGAATTTCCTATAGATGCATTCGGTTTGTAGGAAATATGTACATAAATTTTATAGGAATACTATTTATTTTCTGTGTTTTTGGAGTAAATTACACACCCATTCAAAGCTTATTTTACGCATAGGTACGAGGGAGTCAATTCCTTAGGATGGCATAAAATTTCTATACTAGTCCTAATTCCTACGTTATGAAATCCTCCAAACTGAATGAGCCCTTAGCGTTGAGATTGTGGGGTGGGGGAACGAGTATGTATGTACGTGTTGATTACATGCACTTGTATTGCTAATGAGATAGCATCGCTCGATTGTTAGGGGGGAGGGGGGAGGGGAGGCCCCTGCTCTGCTCGCCCCCCTTGTCTCCGCCACTGAAGACAAGGGAGAATGCCACACACCCTTGAGGCCGGTATTTTGGGATGTGGTGGGCTCTCGGCTTGTAGTGGAGTGTCCGATGCGCACCGGAAACGTCTGAACATATGTCGATGGACCGGGAGCTGTGTCTAGGCTACTAGCAGTCGGTTCGGTGCTAATTCCCCAAAACACTCCATTGTCGCGTGAAAAAATCAGGGGATTTCCCTCCCATCTTCTTGAATCAGCCCCGCCCGCACCCATCCCCTTTTTCCACTGCCACTCTGCTCGGCCGCGTCGAAGGTCGCTGGCCACATCACGCCACCCACTAGCCATCGCAAGCACCCCCTTGGCCAGGCGTCCTCCTCTGCCGCCCGCTTCGTCTTCGTTCTGAATGGCAAGTACTCCCTCAGTCTTATATTTCTTTACAGAAAAATAGAAGCAAAGGAGGGGCGGGTCTAATAGAAGCACTTAGCCGAGGCCGAGCGCGAGCGGCGGGTCTCTAGGGGATGCGCCGGCACCACTCGATTCCTAGGCCCGCAGTCGTCATTGCTTTGACTCTGGTATTTTTCCTCATGTCCTCCTTCTCCATATGCTGTTCCATGTAAATTCTAATGTTGTTGTCCTGTGTAAACTCCAAATGTTCGTGATGCTTGTTGGATGTTGCTGTTGGAAGTTGCAACCATTGAACCATGACTATTTTGTTAATTTTCTGTTGACATATTGAATTGTTGATGCTTGTTGGTCAATGCTCATGGTGGCTTCTATACGCATGTACTATGCTTGTGGCCTACCGTATACTTGCATTTTTTTTGTAATTATGTAGTAGTATCATATTGCCATATTAGTCATTGAGATGACAAAGCTGATTACACTGGCATGATATTGCCCATATTTTTTATTCATGGATTAGACTATTTATTACTAAATATACGTTATTTTTACAGCTTAAAGAATGGGATATCGAACGATTTAGGATTTCCATCAGATTAGCAGCTTGTGGTTTTTCAGGCGGTTTTTAGGTTGAAATTGGTACGAACAACAGAGTAAACTATGCTATTTGCACTACGATGGATCCACCACAACCCTTATTGTATCAAATCTTTTTACCGTGATTTGTCAATGTATACTCGGCTATGTTGTGAATACAAACTTGGGAGTTTTTGCTTTTCGAAAGCACCTGATAAAGCAAATCCTTACAAATTGCTGGTATTTTTTTTTTGTGGTGAGTCTTATTCCATTCATAATTGTATAGTGAAGTGGCATGCTTGCACGTTTAGATAAATAATTTAGTGGGGATGAATCTCTTAGGTATGTAAGATTATACAAGTAACAAACTACACGACAAAGCACACTTTACCTCTAGTGTTAGCTATGGCATAAGAACCTAATGCTTCGAGAAAATCATGTGTCTTCTCTGTGCTACAATCTTGCATTGCTTATTCATGTAGTTTCAATTCCCATGGGAAATGACATGTCATGATTTTCAATCCCTGTGATTTTCCTATTTGTTCATTTTGAAATATTACAAATCAAAGAGCCCCCAAGAAAATTCATGTGTTTCTCCTATGATGCAGTCAAACAACTTTTATTCGACATTCCCGTGTTTTCACTTTCAATAGGATTCAATAGAATGCATATCCCATTTCGCATGTTACCGCGCTTTTGAAATTCCAAAATCCAAAAATAACCTTCACATTCGCGTATTTGGGTTGCTTTGGTTAGGTACATGGAGGGCCCTACCTCTATTTCTCAGCCCAAAGCACAACTCTACTCTCTATGATAGAGTAAACGAAAAGGCTTGGGCCACACATAATAGAGTACTATTATGATACTCCGAAATATACTACGGGTCGGTCCATCGGTGCTACACTTCTAACTGGACCACAATTTTGCCATACATATTTATTTAAGCCATCTAGAATCTCATTCCATTTCAGTCAAGAACCTATGCAAGATTTTTGCATCTAAAATTGTTCACATATTTTTAAGAAGAATTTGGGCCCCAGCCCCAACTAAACGAATATCGTCAAAAAGTCTGAATAGAAAAATGCGAGCACCAGTGGCAAGTCTAGGATTTAAACCCTGATGGGTTGGTTGGTTCCATCACAAGGAACCTTTGCAAAATCTGGAATTAAAGACACAGTATGTTGAAAGTTATTTAGAAAGATTATACAATTTTTTAAGAAACTTCCAATCTTTTAATCTCCAATCATGGTAGTACAAAGAACACCAGAGGTAATAAAAACTACAACCCGGTCCGTGGACCACCTAGGGATGACTACAAGTACTGGAGCGAGCCAAAAGTGCACCACTGTCATTGCCCCTCCTTAGCTGAACCCGGACAAACCTTGTTGTAGTAGACAGACGAAAAGTCGTTGTGCTAAGGCCTCGTAGGACAACACACCAGAGTAGCAACCATCGTCGATGAAGAAAGTCGCAGATCGGAAGCATCAAACTTGTAAAACCCCAAACCAAGACGAACGAAGACTAAATTCAAACATATCCACTGAAGACCAGCACCGACCGAATCCTGCGAGATCCGATGGAGACACACCTCCACATGCCCTCTGACGACACTAGTCGCATCATCGGTGAAAGATCGAGGATGTCGCCTAGAGGGGGGGGGGGTGAATAGGCGCTTTAAAATAATTACGGTTTAGGCTTGAACAAATGCGGAATAAACCTAACGGTTAATTTGTCAAGCACAAAACCTACAACAACTAGGCTCACCTATGTGCACCAACAACTTATGCTAAGCAAGATAAGCAACTATGTGATAGCAAGATATAAGACAAAGAACAATATGGCTATCACAAAGTAAAGTGCATAAGTAAAGGGGCTCGGGTAAGAGATAACCGAGGCACGCGGAGACGACGATGTATCCCGAAGTTCACACCCTTGCGGATGCTAATCTCCGTTTGGAGCGGTGTGGAGGCACAATGCTCCCCAAGAAGCCACAAGGGCCACCGTAATCTCCTCACGCCCTCGCACAATGCAAGATGCCGTGATTCCACTAAGGGACCCTTGAGGGCGGTCACCGAACCGCATAAATGGCAACCCTTGGGGCGGTCACCAACCCAGACACTTTGGCAACCCTTGGGGCGGTCACTGAACTCGTCAAATTGCTCGGGCGATCTCCACAACCTAATTGGAGACCCGACGCTTCCCGGAGCTTTACACCACGATGATTGAGCTCGAACACCACTAACCGCCTAGGGCGCCCAAGCACCCAAGAGGAACAAGCTCAAGGGCACCAAGCACCCAAGAGTAATAAGCTTCTCAACTTGTAACTTCCACGTATCACCGTGGAGAACTCAAACTGATGCACCAAATGCAATGGCAAGGGCACACGGAGTGCCCAAGTCCTTCTCTCTCAAATCCCACCAAAGCAACTAATGCTAGGGAAGAAAATGAGAGGAAGAACAAGAAGGAGAACACCAAGAACTCCAAGAACTAGATCAAGGGTTCTCCTCACATAGAGGAGAAAGTGATTGGTGGAAATGTGGATCTAGATCTCCTCTCTCTTTCCCCAAAAACTAGTAAGAATCCATGGAGGGATTGAGAGATAGCAAGCTCGAAAAGGTCAACAATGGGGAAGAACACGAGCTCAAAGGATAAGGTTCAATGGGAAGAAGACCCCTTTTATAGGAGGGGAAAATCCAACCGTTACCCCACTGAAAATCTCCAGAGCGGTACTACCGCTAGGGAAGGCGGTATTACTGCTGAGGGCGGTACTACCGCTCCTATCCAGCGGTACTACCGTCTTGAAGAGAAGGTCAAGGCCTCGCCCCAGAGCGGTACTATCATAGGAAGAGCGGTACTACCGCTCAGAGCGGTACTACCGCTTCTCTGCCGCTACTAGTGCCGCAAAACCCGACACGAAAAACTTCGTTCGAGAATCGAGGCGGAGTAGCCAGACGATAGCGGTATTACGGCGAAACTCCCAAGCGGTACTACTGCTCGGAGAGCGGTACTACCGCTTGAGCGGTATCTGCCGCTTGAGCGGTACTACCACTGGGGAGCTTCGGCGGTACTACCGCTGAGGGTCATGGTACTACCGCTGGCACCAACCTTAAGCCACAACCACGAAAACAAATAATACTCCAAGGAAAACCAGAACTGCCATAACTTCTTCATATGAGCTCCGAATTGAGCAAACTCAAGCTTGTTTGAAACAAGACAACGAGTAGCATCAAAACAGCGATGGTTATAGTAAGAAGAGGCAGGGGAGGTATGCTTAGCAAACAAAGGAGTGAAACCTCCAACCGAGAAGAACCGGCATACCCTCCAACATCGAAAACATCATAGAAGATGCATGAGAACTCCGTTTTCGATGTACTCGAGCTTGTCATAAAAATGACCATAAGCTCCAAATCTCACAAGGAGAAGAACCAAACAAGAACCAAAAAGATGATGCAAGGATGCAATGGTTTGAGCTCTCTACGAACGATACGATCAAGCAACTCATCGAGAGCCCCCTTGATAGTACGGCAACGATCCTATAACCCGGTCTTCCACAACTATCATGAGACCGGTAAAATAGAAAACCTATCAAGGGCAAACCTTTGCCTTGCACATGGTCCACTTGAGCTAGATGATGACGATCTTGACTCCTCAAGTTGGACCACCTTTCTTGATTGCGTTGGCTCAAGAAGACTAGTTGATTGCTCCCCATACTCCACTATGGGTGAGCCACTCTTCCGCACATCTTCACAAGTCCATTGTCACCAAATTGACGGCAAGCTTCAAGCACTTGATCTCTTCGTGATGCATCACTTGAACTTGCACACCGCAACCTAACCCCACAAAGAACTCTCACGAAGACCATGGGTTAGCACACAAAGCGTAATGGACAATGCTTACCATACCATGGGATCACTTGATCCTCTCGGTACATCTTCTACGCTTTGTGAGTTGATCAACTTGATTCACTCTTGACTTAGTCTTGATCAACCTTGAATCTTTCCAACTCTCTTCGTTTGGATGATGTCTTGAAGGTAAACATGAATGATCACACAATCTTCTTCTTCAAGACATGCTTGCAATAAGCTCAACACTCACATGGCCAATCTTTGGATAATTCCTTAATAGCACCTTGGTCAACACGTAAACTCCTTGAAACCAACACATGGACTTCAAGAAATGCCTATGGACAAATCCTTCAAATATAACTCAATGCAACCATTAGTCCATAGAGAATGTCATCAATTACCAAAACCACACATGGGGGCACCGCATGTCCTTTCAATCGGGACATGGATAGAATGTGGGAGACATTATTCATACTGAGGGCATCACCGCCGCCACACAGCCCCAACCAAGACACTTATCCTAACAAGAACTAGAGCGAGGTCCCTCGTACTGGGGGGTGAGATACTTCGCACCTCCATGGTCCAATGGGGATCGGAGATGGGGCGGATCGGTGGCAGCGTCGACGGGAGGAAGAGGAAAGCTTGGGATGTTTTCTTGTGGAGGAGGAAAGAGAAGGCTTAAGATTATACAAGTTGAGTGGATGGATCCAACCAACATGCAAATACTCGCATGCATCTATCTAATCTATACCAATATAAAAAGAGTGACATGCGGAAATCGAACATATCTCATCCATTCAACCACATGTATCAAATGGTCTATGTTGCCCGGTGTTTAGCATTAAACATGTTTAGCACTAAACAAAATTAGCATCCCCCCCTAATAAATAATATTCCTAATATCAATATCATCATCAATCCATTAAGTATATACTAAATATCTTATCAAATACTAGCGTGTGATGGAAATAATATATTGTCTAATATATCCTAATTTTTTTTCCTATACTAAATTGCATTGTACCTACAAGATTACTAGTATAGTATAGTACCAATATAAGAAGACACAAAAGGGTAGATCCAACTAATCTTGGCCATCAATACATGTCAATCCAACAACGTTGATCCAATGACGAGCACTCAACATGTTTAGCATATAATTAGTATCATACCAATATCAACCTGCAATTAGTATCCTACTACCTAATATCAACATACAATTAATATCCTACATAATATCAACCTGCAATTTGTATCCTACCAATAAAAGCGTGCAATGCATGTAACGTAATTACTAATATTAATAGGATATGCAAGTAATAGCTTGGAGATTTCATCTCAGCATGAGCGTTAGTAGTATTACACACTATGCCACGTTAATAGCTTGGCGATTTTTTCTCGCTCTGCGCATGGATAGTAAGCCACCAACATGCATATCACCTACATGCAATTGATTTTAAAACAAGATATGGCAAGATCATATATCTCATTTATTAGAAAACTATTACGACATACCATTGGTGGGATATAAATTAAGAACACCCGGTGCTGGAAAAGAATCACCATCATCTTCTTCCCCGATTAGGTGTTGTATAATGACATCATTGGCCAACCTCTTAGTACCGCTTCTAGTGATTACCACCTTCTCTCTTGCACCCATACACTGCTATGTTAGTCGAGCAGACGTAAGGGTACAACATGGTGCCAACAACAAGTCTGTCCAGCACACTTACATTGTGCTCGTCGAGCCACCGCCCTCGCCCTCGCCCTCTAATGCTGATGAGGACATGTACCGTCATTGGTACGAGTCTTTCTTGCCCAAATCACGCGATGGTGACTCGGGCAAGTCACCTCTTCTGCACTCCTACACCGAGGTGTTCAGCGGCTTCGCCGCAAAGCTCACTGCCCGGGAGCTCAATGCAGTCGCGAAGAATCCGGGGTTCGTGCGTGCGTTTAGGGACCAAACACGGTACCTCATGACCACACACACTCCAAAGTTCCTTGGGCTCAGGAACGGCACCGGCATCTGGAGCGACGCTAGCTACGGGAAGGGAGTCATCATTGGGTTGCTCGATAGCGGCATCTACGCGGATCACCCTTCATTTGATGGTGAAAGCATCGCGCCGCCCCCGGCAAGGTGGACGGGATCATGCATGGCGACACGGTGCAACAACAAGCTCATCGGTGCACAGTCATTCCTCGAAGAAGATGATGACCCTAGCGACCAACAGGGGCACGGGACGCACACCTCATCCACGGCAGCCGGTAACTTCGTCACCGGCGCGTCGTATCATGGAATGGGAGCGGGCACCGCATCAGGAGTTGCTCCTGGCGCCCACATCGCCATGTACAAGGTGTGCGCTGATGGAGAATGTAATGATTCCGCCATAGTGGCCGGCCTCGACGCAGCCATCAAGGATGGGGTGGACGTGCTCTCGCTCTCCATTGGCCATCTTGGCAGCCTCAGGTTCGATAAAGACCCCATCGCCATCAGCACATTCAGTGCCATATCAAAGGGCATCGTCGTGGTTTCCACGGGTGGTAACGAAGGACCCGATTCACGTTCAGTAAACAATGATGCACCATGGTTGCTCACAGTCGGTGCTAGCTCGGTGGATCGAAGCTTCGACATCGCCGTGAATCTCAGCAATGGCAAGTGCATCCATGGAGAAGGGCTTAGCCAGGTGGCAAAGCCGAGGTCAAAGATGTACCCACTCCTCTACTCCGAAGAACGAGGAAAGCTTGACTACATGGATAGCCATGTCGTCGTTGAGAAGATCGTCGTCTGTGAAACGGATACTACCCGGGAGAACATCGACAACATAATGAGCGCCGGTGCGGCCGGCGTAGTGCTATTGAACGGTGAATCGAACGGATACACGATTGAGCTTGAGGATTACAACTCCAGTGTGGTGCAGGTGAGCACGAACGATGGCGCCATCCTCAGAGCTTACGCGACATCGACAAACAGCTCGGCGGGTGCCATTTTCTCGTACCACAACACACTGCTTGGTGTCCATCCGGCCCCTGTGGTGGCATCGTTCTCTTCCCGAGGTCCAAGCATCGACATCCCCGGCGTGCTCAAACCAGACATACTGGCGCCGGGGCTCAACATCCTTGCCGCATGGCCGCCGGGAACGGACTCCATACTAGGCCCTTTCAACATCTTGTCCGGCACATCGATGGCAACACCGCACATTAGTGGCGTCGCCGCGCTTATCAAGAGCTTGCATCCAGACTGGTCCCCGGCGGCCGTCAAGTCGGCCATCTTGACGACGGCGGACGCTGTTAACAGCACCGGCGGCTCGATCTTGGACGAGAATCACAAGAAAGCCGACGCGTACGCGAAAGGCGCGGGGCATGTGAATCCGGCGAGGGCCGCCGACCCTGGCCTGGTGTATGACATGGGTGTCACCGACTATGCCGGTTACATTTGTTGGCTCCTCGGCGACGAAGGCCTGGCAACCTTCGTGCAAGACAAGAGATCGACTTGCGCGAAGCTGCCCAAGGTCAAAGACGTGCAACTCAACTACCCGACCATAACTGTGCCGTTGAAGTCAACGACCTTCGTCGTGAACCGGACAGTGACGAATGTAGGGCCGCCAGCATCGACGTACACCGTGAAGTTGGACATGCCCAAATCGGTCACGGTACGTGTCGCCCCGAACAAGCTGGTGTTCTCCAAGGCTGGGGAGAAGAAGACGTTCACCGTGTCGGTGAGTGGCAAGGACGTTCATGGAGAAGGACATGTGGAGGGAAGCTTGAGCTGGGTGTCGGCGAAGCATGTCGTGCGGAGCCCGATCGTCGCCGTTCCTAATCTCCCCGAATCTCCGCCGCCTCTAGAGAATGTTTAGGTGCGTTGTGGAAAAGGGCTAGCTAGAAGTGAATGTCTGAAATGTTGCATTTTGTTTATCATCAATTTGTTCGGTTGCTTAAAATGTTAAATCGATCAACTTTCTGAGCATTTACATCAATACCATAGTATACGTATGGTATGAGCTATTCCTATCGCCGTGAACTTGCTGAACAAGGCAATGCTGGTGAACAAAAGCCCAAGTGTGTGTGCAGTGCGAGCTAAGAAAGCCGGTTAATCATTCGGCATTATGCATGGTATTGAGTCGTGATTGCCAACTGTCAAGTTATTTTAGAAGCTGAACCCTCAAGTGTCAAGTTCAGTTAACAGGGGCAGTGGAGTAACTGTAGCTGGACTCTCAAATCCTGAATGTCAGGTTCAGAATATGATGCTCAATTATCATGACAAAATTTAGTACTCCCTCTGTCCAATAATGTAAGACGTTTTTTTGACAGAGGGAGTACTTTCTAATGTGCGGGTGCGCTGGTTTTCGACTAGTTGATCTAATCATCTTGAAATGACAGATTTTCTGAATATGCTTGCAAGTGGCAACCATGGGCCTTACAGTGCTCCGCCCCTCTGCTGAAGCCCCAACTGGCCCAAGCCTCGGCCAGCCCTTCTCTAAAAGCGATGCAGATTGCAGGTTTGCCTCGCACCAATATGCTCCTTGCATGAGCTAGTAACCTCTTGGCCATTTTTCGTTTTTCATCCTACTTGCATCATGCCTGATGACTTTTTCTGTGCCACCAATTTTAGTGGTTCTATTTCCCTTGCCAACCAAATAAAGCCGAAGGGTCATGAGGAAGAGGGAGTGGCGTTGTCTCTGCGCTTCGGCGGTCCCTCTCTGTCAACTGGGGCCGACGGTGGCTGCGGCCTTCTGCACTCTCTCGGCCTTCTGCTTCGTCCTAGGGTGAGTTTGCTTCTATATAAGAGAAAACAAATCAAATTATAGTTACACCAATTTTTTTGTAAGCTCAGTAATCACAAATATTCCTATTTATTTTGCCACATGCTTCCTACTAGATTCTTCTATGCTGTCGTAAATATTGACATCCGGCCATGTCGTTTCCGTTTTCTAAGCGGCATATGTTTCGTACTTGCTTCTTGAAGCTTAATGATGCAGCTGTGTCGCATGCTATTTCCAAGTATCAGGAAGCAAGAATGCCAATCATCTTGAGCTAGGTTGTATGGTGCCAAAGGTCTCCATCGCCAATGGAAATTTTGCCACCAGTTCCCATTGTTGATTCGTGTGCTTGCCATCGTGACTCGTCTGCATGCCACCTACGTAGCACCGATACGGCGACACGGATACGGCGATACGGATACGGGGATACGGGATACGGCAATTTCTAGAAACGTCAATACGGCGATACGGCAAGTATAGATAAATAATTAATAAAATTGCATGGTATAAAGAATAATGAAATGTATGAGATGAGATCAAAATACTGCCCCATAAGTTGCATCCATGCCTCTTTTCATCAAGTCGTCTCTGAATGATCATCAATTTACTGAATCCTCATGCTACTTGGAAAATACATCATATGCTGGTATTAGAACTTGAACTAAACATAACACTTGTGCATGAAAAGCTGAGAACACTAAAGACGTTGGCTTGTAGCTTGCTTACCCAATGATACTTGCTTGATGCTTCCCAGCCTCTCAACTGAATATTGGCCTGCAAGTGTCATTGTCAGTATTTCACTCCCTAGCACTAGCCGCAACCTCAGCAGGTCTTTTTGACAGAGCTACGGCGGGCTTACGCCGGCCTGAACCATTTTCATTATCATAAGTAAGACTGAGATACAAACACAACGACTACACAAGTGCAGCACCCAACACACACAAGAAGGAAAGAGGTACAACAGAGAAGAACCAGGAAATGAGATAAACAAACAGCCGACACCAAGAATTTAGCACCCATCACCACTCGTAGACCATGAGGAGCGAGAACTCATATTGTTGGATAAGTCGAAAGGAGAGTCAACACCGAGAAGACATTGTCTTCATAGTTGCCTGCTACCCTGCGATCACTCGAGACCTTGAAGAGCTAGGAGAGTCACAGCCACCGTCGAAGGGCTTCTCAATGCCTAGTCACGACGCGGCGGAGAGAGCCACAGACCATGACGAAGGGCAATGTTCCGCCGAGACAGCCCCGCACCTCCTCTGGGCCACACCACGGCCACCATCACAAATAGAGGGAACCAGAGCACTATGCGAGGCAACCAAACCTCAAACGTCGTCGAAGGGCACCGAAGTCCGAGACCTCACCGCCGCCATGAGCCCCCAAGAGAGAGATCGACCAACAGCACAAGGATGACCAAGGGAAAGGCCGCCACCACAAATCACTTCCACCACCACCACCAGCACCGAATAGACCAACAACAACCCAGCCACATACCAACAGACCAACCGCACTCGAGCCGAGACTACAAACAAACCACCACGGCTCAATGGCTCCAAAGACAACGCCCCCAAGGGGGCAACGACGTCAAAGACCTCGTCGATGTCCGATCCAAGGATGGAGGATCTAGGCTTTCGCCCGGAGCACATTAGAGGATGCAATGCGGGAGCCTCACAATGACGCCTCCAAGGAGGAAAACGGCGCCCGAGGGCGTCGCCATCAACGATGCCAGCAAGGCCGGCACAAGGCTTTCGCCTGAAGCATCGCACACCGGACCTCTCCGCATACGGTGGCCGCCGAGTCCCGCAAGCATAGGAGCGCGAGACCTCCCATCCTCCTGCAATTCTGCGGCGAGCGTCCTCACCGCTGCAGCAGGATGCACCTCCTTTAACGCAACTGCTCACCTCGAGCACCGGCGCCGACAGGAGCGGAGATCAAGCCTGTCCACCACAGCTCCTCCTCCCCCACCACCGTTCCACCCCCAGATCCACCTCCTCAGCCTAGCTCGCCGGACTGGAAGCCAGCCCGCATCAGCCAACGAGCCGAGCGCCTCCGACGCTCACCCTGGACGACACCACCGGAGGTCGCCAGCCCAGCATCGCGTTCCTGCAGCCGGAGAGAGCCCCAAGTGTCACCCCACCCGAGCGCGCAGGGAGCAGACAGTGAGGACCCAGATCTAGTCCTCCCGGCCGCCGATGCGCGCCCACCGCTGCACGCCCTTCCAGAACGAGACGGGCAGAGTCGCCGGAGGCCACCAAGACGCCGCCGCCGGGAGAAACCGCCGCCAAGGGATGGAAGAACGGCCCGCCCCAAATGGAGGCCGATGCGCCAAGGCGGCGACGCAGTCGGGCGGAGAGCGAGCGCCCTGCTGCCACCTTCACCGGGCACGCACGGGCTTTGCCGGCGTCCCCTCGGGCGGCGGCGATGCGGGGGAAGGAGGGGTGGAAGGCCCTCGCGGCGGCGGCGACTAGGGTTTCCCCCGTGTCGCCAGAGAGGGCGACGCGGGCAACCTCAGCAGGTCAGCAGCAAATCATAGTTGATACAACAGAGGCCAACACCCAGTGTCCAGCAGTACCTAGCAAACACGCAAGTACATAACAAATATGCAGACGGACACACCGAGCATGAACGCACGCATGCCGCAGCAGGCACACACCACGCACGCACTCAGCAGCAAGCACACACCGAATTAGCACACAACAAGCCAGCAAGAGCGGGAGGACCAGACACCATCGGAAGAAAGCAGAGATTGGGAAGAGGCCGGGGGATACCTTGCTGATGACGGCCAACAGGTGGCGGCGGCGGACACTCCAAGCGGCGGCGGCGAGACGAGTCCACGGAGCAGCGAGGCGAGTCCAGATGGCCGCAACGGAATCCAAGCAGCGGCGGCGGTGGTAGCAACGCGGCGGCGCACCCGTGCGGTCGCACCTGAATCCTGGATCCAATCTGCTGCATAGCAAACTGAGAAGGCTGTTTAGGGTTACGACTTTGCGAATGGTGGAGTGGGCTTCTACTGGGCTTCCCGTGTCGCCGGCGTGTCGGCGCCGTCCCGGCAGCGTATCGGCAATTTTTTTCTTTTGTTTTAAATCAAAAATCACGATACCCCAGGGATACCCGTATCGCTGCCGTATCATGCGTATCGCTGTATCAGTGACGTACAGGACGGCGATACACAGCTTTTCCACGTATCGGTGCTTCGTAGCATGCCACTAGTGCCCCCCGTTGTTGAACTCCACGATCCCGCTGGCCAGCACGTCACCCGGGCAGTGCCAGCAACCTTTGAGAAATGTCAACATTATTTAAAAAGGGGATTAAGAAAAAAGAACAAAAAATGAAAAGAAATACAAAAATGCGTGGAAGCTTCTAAAACCGGTCCGAACCTGTCACTTTAGTAAACCGATCGAGAAAAGGTACATTGGGCCGTCCCGTTAGGGGTAACGCTAGAGATGAGAAAGTAGCTTCGTCTCGCAATAGACGAGAGATAGCCCTTGCGTGTGTGCACCCACCAAGCTTTTTTCAATAGGAGTACTTAACAGAACTGGGAACGACCACAATAGAATTGATGGTGCAGGGGTAAAAATTAGAAAATTATTCCTGGGTTGTCAGATGGAACATGAATGGCCTAGGTTCTAGCGGATGGATGTGTGCGCTCTTCTTTGCAGAAAGGTACCTTGTTTCTTGTCACATTTCTTATGATCTACTCCGAATGCGAGCGGCGGCCCAGGCCCAAAAAATCCTCAACGTGAGCGGCGTAACAGGCCTCCGCTCGTATCCCTGCCGACGGCGGCGACGGTCTAAATCTCGTGCCCTGGGCGACCACGGCTACTGGAGGTCACGTTACATCTACGTCCCCACGGTTCCTGGTTGTCTACTCTCTGGTAATCGAGCTGCCATGACGGATCTCCCCAATAGCTGCGCTCTAACACTACAGGGAACTTTTCTCTGATGTCTTACCCTGCTCCGCCATTCTCCACACGTGCCTCCACCACCCAGCGACTAGTTCTACCATCCGCCGACACAGGAGAAGCTTCGGGTATGCTCGTTTGTGAGGCACCTCCCAATTTCTGAGTTCCTCTAGCATATTATCTAGAAATTATTTTGCTGCAACCAGACATATCATTGATCCATGGAAAACTGATTTTTACATGAGCTATCCCTCCTCCACTAAAGTACTCTTGGTTTCAGGTTCTATTAGGAGAATATGGGGTGCAACAGTTGGGCGTTCCATATGGTAAATGTGTACTATGCTTGCAATAAAGTCATCTCTACGCTGTTGGGTGTTCCATATTGCTTGCTTCTACAGGGTGTCGGGTTGGTGAGAGAAAATGTCGGTGCTTGACACGAAGAGGACGGAATTTTACATTGCTAACCTTCCATCTAAAGTTGGAGCCTTTTATAAAGTGGACACAACCATTGTGCAGGCAGGGGAAGTCAAACTCAGGGTGTTTGTCTATGGAAAAGGTGCAACTGACCTTGAATTTCATACCATTAATTGGCGGAGATAATGGTGAGAGTTATGGTCAATGGCACATGGAGAAGTCCATCTGATTGGGATTTCAGTATCTTTTGTGGGTTCAACAGAGAGGCACTTATTCCTATGTCATGGTGGAAGCACATCGCTTGATGCTGGTTGTTTCTCACTGGATGTCAATACATTCCAGCTTGATAGGATGTGCACTTCAAAGACGGGCATCTATAGGTCGCGCACATACATAGCAACGTTCCACCATCGTTGTTGTCCTCACCAACAGTGGCAAGTGCTAAACTCTCTATTTTTTCCTAGTTATATCTCCTTCCTTTCATACTTATCTCACACACTTGCCTTATTGGTTCATTATTGTGATCAGTAATTTTGACCTACATGGCTTGGTAATTCTTACCTTTCTCGTTCTTATGGCAAAAAATCAAGCACCATAACATCATTGTGATTGGGGTGAATGATAACATTTCACCAAAACTCAATGTGTTGCAAGCGTATAAAGGGTTGGTAGTTATGAGACATTCCTCTCACCGAAATATGAAACGTCCACAAAATTTGAAAAAGTTCGTATATTTGACAAAAGTTCACAAAATTTGGAGAAAGTTCATGGATTTTAAAAAGTTCGCAATGGATAAAATTTACGAATTTTAAAAACTTCACAAAACTTAAAAAGTTCATGAATTTGTCTAAAGTTTTCTAAGTTGGAAAAAGTTTTGAAATTTGAAATTTTCCATGCATTTGATAAAAAGAAAAGGAAAAGAACGAAAAGGCAAAGAACAAGAAAAATAAAAGTAAATAAAATCCTGAGAAAACCAAGCAAAAATCATGCACGAAAAACAAAAGGAAACCCGTCCAGAAAAACCTGCGGAACCTTCATTGGAAAGTTCCCAAATACCGATGAAAATAGCCCTACACAGGCGAGACATTTTGCCACATAGTGCGGGTGTGCCACTTGTAACAAAATGCCTATAAGTGGCCCTTAAGGGGCCGAATAGAATTTGTTGTTTATCAGAAGTATATTCCCCCGAGACAGAAGGATCGTTCGCCTGATGTGTCACTACTGTGGGTGGGCTCAATTTGCTTATTCCTTCGTTTTCTCACATTTGCTTCTTATTCGTTCTTCGGTTTTTTCTGACGGTTGTTCTTTCTTTTCATATTCGAAAATGTTCCGAGTACAAATATTTTTGGAAATAATTTAGCTACGTTTTAAGAAAATGGTTAGCGCATTAAAAGAATATTGATGCAGTGTAAAAAATGTGTTCACACAAATTTATAAATGTCCTTAGCATTCATAAACATGTTCATGACATTTAGAAAATAATCTACTGTGCAAAAATATGTAGAGGATATTTTTTAAAATATATATACAATGTAAAAAATGGTTCACGTAATTTAAATAAGATTTCATACCATTAAACCGAATGTTCATCACATTTTTAGAAAATTTGAAAAACAAATATTTTGCTCTATTTAAAAAAAATACCTACGGCATTTTATGAAAAATGTTTAACATGTATTCGAAAAATGTTCAAGATGTCTTCCAGAACTGTTCATGCTGTATCTGAAAAATCTTTCACATGTATTTGAGAAATATTCAATTTGAATCAAAAAAAGTTTCACGTGTATATGAAAAATGTAACACATGTACTAAAAAAGTCAACGTTATTCAAAAAAAGGAAAGGGAAATATAAAAAGAACAAAAAATAAAAAGCGATACTGGAAACAAACAAAAATGTAATAAAACAAACGTGTGGAAGCTTCTAAAACCGGTCCAAACCTGTCGCTTTCGAAAATCGATACACAAAAGCGACATTGGACATCCTGTTTACTCTAACGCTAGAGATGAGATGGTCACTCGTCTCATAATAGGGGAGACATAGCCCTTGTGCATGTACACCCACCAAGCTTCTTTAATAGGAGTACTTAACACAACTATGTTCTCTTCTCGCAAAAAGAAAACACAACTATGATCTCTCTCAAAAGAATAAACAATTAACACAACTATGCAGTGGCAACTGCATTACTAATTAGAAAGCTTACGTGAGTACTAGTATATGATGAGAGAGGACCTCTCAAAATTGCACAATGCTACATCTGAATTTTCCTGACATAATTTCTTTTGTTTTTGAAAGAAGAAAAGCTAGATTTTCGGGGGTGTCCATCGTTATCCTTGTCTGGGCAACTATGGTGGTCAGCGTAACCTGTCAAACGTGAGGTGGAACGCGTGATACCAGCGGATCCCTCGTGATCCACTGGCTCGGCCTGATCACCTATACCGGCGGCAGCATAACATTTTATTTTCAAGCACACGCAAGAGGATTGCGTGCTTTTTATATTAAGGAGAAGGGGAATTTTACAAAGAGTTACAACAGCACTGATAGACAGCGGATTCCACAGAATGAAAGCTACTAAGTCACTCCTATTGATATCCCACCTAGTTTGGCTCTAGTCCACGTTTGAAATTCCTCCTTGATGTGCTGAGTCACCAGATGAGGCATGGTAGCTAATTTGTCAAACACACATTTATTGCGCTCAAGCGAAATGAAGTGAAGGAGAAGGCATACCATGGTGTTGATCCTACTACCGCTTCCACTGGGAGCTGCATTGCTTAGCGCAGGCAAACAATTCTTGATCTTGACGTCTGGTGTCAGCATCCGCCTATGCAATCGCCATGGCAATAGGTTATTGTACCCGATTTCCCTTCCAACAGAGCAACCAAGCAACATATGATTCAGATTTTCGTCCTCTTGAGCACATAGAACACAACTGTCCGGATGCTCCAGTTGCCGCCTAGCTAGGCGATCCGCAGTCCACAATCGATCATGTAGCACAAGCCAGACAAAGATTTTTATGTCCAGTGGTGCCCAAGATGTCCACAGTTCAGCCGCAGCAGGTTGGAATTCCCGGCCTAAGAAGAAGAGCTTATATGCACGGCTAGCCGAGAAGATCCTGTCCGGTGTCTGCCTCCGGCGGAGCAGAAATCTAGAAACCAAAATTTGTTCTCGGCCTTCAACCCCTCCATCCTCTCAAGGGAAGACATGGCTGAAGTGAGTGTTAGCTAGAGTGACATGAACACTAATTTGTTTATTCTTATATATATACTCACAAGATTTGTCTGCTCATTTGTACTATGCCTTACACTTCTCTCACCACTCCACGGATGAGCCTTACCAAAAACCATACGCTCCACCGCTGTGGCCCGAAGGCGGGAGGTGGCCGTTGTGGCCGCCACCCCACTGCCGGCCACCATGGCCATCACTCGCTCCGCCACCGCGGCACGAAGGCAGGAGGTGGTGGTCGTGGCCACCACCCCATCGTCGGTCGCCATGGCCGCCAGCCCACCGTCGACCGCTGGGGTCATCACCCGCTCCGCCACCGCTGCCCGAAGGCGGGAGGCGGAGGTGGAGGCCCGCATGTGCGTCATCGATCTTGAGGGCTACATCGAGTTCCTGTGGGAGGAGGAGGAGCGCCTCGTCGAGCACGCAAAGAACCTTACCACCTCCGTGGCCGCAGCACACGCCGCTGCAGAGGCGAGCAATCGGGAGATCTACAAGGAGTCCCGCCGCTTCGAGAGGGGTCATCTAGAGCGGCAGAGGGCGTTAGAGGTGAGCGTCACTGAAGGTGAAGCAGCGGCAGGTACCGTATTGCAGTTGTCTAGCTCGTCGGTAGGCTCCTCCTCCTCTGCCTCTTACTAAGCGCGCTCGGCAGAAGAGAGGCTATCGGAAGTAGTACAAAACCCCTCCATAGTAGTAGTATTTAGGGGCTATTTTATTCGGCTCATCTGATTATACATGTGGTGGAACTGTACAATATACTTAAAATTAGCTAGTATATATAGTTGAACCGACTATTTTAGTACGTAATTGGCAACAATTGGGGAAAAGTTTGGTCGGTTCAGCTGTCGAGTTGAACTGTTTGTATAAACAATGACTGCTTAATCTATGAATGAAATCTATGCTTAATTACTAAATTTTAGTTGCAAAAATTAGATAATGCTAATATCTTTTAGCTGCATGTTTTGACAAATGGCAGTGTTACAAGGTTGACAAATGGCAATGTTACTAGATCAACAAATGTCAATCTTTCCGGTTTGACAAAGGGCAATATACCCAATATGTTAGATGCAAATATAAATTTTCTATACGTGGTTGCACATGGGTCATCCGAAAAAACCCGTTTGCATTGAAGGGATGTGCAAATCCTTCGTACCAGATTTTCTCTTGGCTTAGCGCCGAAGTCTCGCTTTGCATACCGTATTCAATTCGAACCGTTTGCGTTGAAGAGATGCACAAATCCTGCACGACGAATTTTCCCTTGGCTTACTGGGGAAGACCATAGCTATCACTTTGCATACAGATGTTCTATCTAAAACGTTTGCGATAAAGAGCTCCATAAATCCTGCTCGGCACATTTTCCCTTGGCTTACTGGGGAAGCTGTCGGTTTACACACGAGTGTTCTATCTAAAACGTTTGCGATGAGGAGCTGCACAGATCCTGCTCGGCACATTTTCCCTTGGCTTCCTGGGGAAGAGGTCAGTTTGCGTACGGGTGTTCTAACTAAAACGTTTGCAATGAGTGTTTTATATTTAAAGACCATTGATGTTTTTTAAAGAAAATCGTTTGATAAGTCTGTACATCCAGAGAGAAAAATGCAAGTTCGTTCAAAACATATCTTTCATTCAGTCACACTGCGAATTTATATTCATATGATCGAGATACAGTATTAAACCCAAAAAAAAAAATTGATTCCGGCGGCAGCGGAAGCGGCGTGCGGCACCGGCATTGTCGTTGTCGTCCTCCGGGACGCCGTTGTTGAAGTCTTCAAGGCAACACAAAATGTTCTTCACTTGGAAATCAAACATCATATCGTCACGCGATCGACGGGCGGGGCGCGGGAGGACGGCAACTCGTGGCGCTGCGAGGTAGCAGACGATAGCGGCGTCCCATGCTGATGAGGGGTGCACGCGCACGGGCGCTACGGGTACAGGAAAACGCACGGGGACCGGTGTCGCGGTGGGTGCAGGGGTGCGCACGGGCACGGGCACGGGCACTTGTGCTGGCATGTACACGAGCTCGCACGGGTCCGCGGAGACCTCGCTGGCGCCCACGGCTTCCAGCTCTGCGATAGTGCTCGTCGACCAGCCGATCAATGCTATGGGGATGGTTGCTGACGCGGGCGCGGGGATGGGAGCTTGGACGGGCGCGGGGCAGCAACCGCCGCGGCCAGCTCATTCATGGCCATGTCCATGAGGCCCCATTCCTCCTTATTTTTCTATGTCCTTCGGCTCGGAGTCGACTTCACCAAACTGGAACACTATTGGCAGATGATCCTTCTGCACCATGGAGTTGGTGGAGGTCAACGGGAGCGGAATGGGAGGCGAACAGTAAGGCCGCCCATATTAAACACCGGTTCGTGCACCATTAATGGAGAGGATGCGAGCAAGGCGGGCGGCCTTGGAAGTCAAAGGGCTCGCTTCCCAGTGAGCCTGCGCAGCGTACAACTCGCACGCTTCCCGGTGAGCCTATGCATTGGAGGACAACTTGCATGCCTCTCGGTCAGCCTGCGCAGCGGACTGCGCTCGCACGCCTCCCGTTCGGTCAAGCAACTGTCCTCACGGCACCTCCTAGCCATTAAAAGTGTGACACGTGGTGTCACGTGAATGGTTAACAGAACACACATGATTTAGATTATACAAAACGTTTGAGATGTTAAAGTGGCAGCTATTTGTTTCAAAATGCCTTTGCTGGCTGTTATTCGAGTGCGCCTTCTCTCAAAATGGACACGAAAAATACCATAGCATGTCAAGTGCCATTCCATGATAGTATGCCAAGTTTCATGAAATTCAGATGAGTTTTGGATTTACTAGAATTTAGAAACAAAGTATCTCAACATTTTGCCGGCAATCAACAGTGCCCAGGTGTTGAAATTCATTTCCATTTCTTGCATGGGACCTAAGCATGCACCCAAGTACACACATTTGATATTGTTGGGGAACGTAGAAGAAATTCAAAATTTTCTACGCATCACCAAGATCAATCTATGGAGATTCTAGCAACAAGAGAGGGAGAGGATGAGCATCTTCATACCCTTGAAGATCGCTAAGAGGAAGCGTTGCAAGAACGCGGTTGATGGAGTCGTACTCGCAGCGATTCAAATCGCGGAAGATCCAATCTAGCGCCGAACGGACGGCACCTTCGCGTTCAACACACGTACAGCCCGGGGACGTCTCCTCCTTCTTGATCCAGCAAGGGGAGAGGAGAAGTTGAGGAGAACTCCGACATCACGACGGCGTGGTGGTGATGGAGCTCGTGGTTCTGCGCAGGGCTTCGCCAAGCACTACGGAGGAGGAGGAGGAGGTGTTGGAGGAGGGAGAGAGCTGCGCCAGGGGAAGGGTGCGGCTACCCTCTCTCTCCCTCACTATATATAGGGGGAAGGGAGGAGGGGTAGGCGCCCTAGGGTTCCCTAGGGGAGGGGCGGCCGCCACAGGGGAAACCCTAGATGGGTTTGGGCGCCCCCACCCCCTAGGAAACTTGCCCCCCAAGCCGGGAGGGGCGGCTGCCCTAGGGGTGGCGCCCCCACCTCTCCTGGTTACATGAGATGGGGTGGGAGGGGCACTCAGCCCCTTAGTGGGCTGATGTGCCCTCTCCCCTTGGCCCATAGACCCCTTAATGAGTGCTCCCAATTATAAAAGATGTCTAGGATAGTGTATTTATATGTGGAATCTCTCTTCCTTCAATATTCTTTCATGAATTGTTCAAATGACCAATACGATGCTTGCTAACCTTCAATAAATTTACAACCTCTACCTCTTAGATGTGAAGTCAATACTCCCCATGGGATAAGCAATTGAGGCATATATAAATTCAGATTTATGAAAATCAACTCATTCAACCATTTACTCATAGGATATAAGTGAAGCACACGAGTAAAAGACAAACTACTCCAAAAAAGATATAAGTGAAGATCAATGAGTAACTAAATAATTATGTAACTATGTGAAGACTCTCTCTCATTAAAGAATTTCAGATCTTGGTATTGTATTCAAACAGCAAGCAAAGCAAAATAAAATGACATTGCAAGGACAGCACAACTCATGTGAAGAAGCAAAAACTTAGGCTCAACCGATACTAACCGATAGTTGTTGGAGAAGAAAGGTGGGATGCCTACCGGGGCATCCCCAAGCTTAGATGCTTGAGAATTCTTGAAATATTATTTTGGGGTGCCTTGGGCATCCCCAAGCTTGAACTTTTGTGTCTCCTTAATTCCTCTCATACCATGGTTTCTCTTTTTATCAAAAGCTTCATCCACACCAAACTCAACAAGAACTCGTGAAATAGGTTAGTATTAACCAATGCAAAACCTTATCATTTTCTACTGTAACAAATCACTAAAATTATTATTCAACATTGCATACTAAATGCCTCTGCATATTTAATACTCCTATCCTCAAATAGAATCATTAAACAAGCAAACATATGCAAACAATGCAAACATAACAGCAATCTGCCAAAACAGTACAGTCTGTAAAGAATGCAAGAGTATCAATACTTCCCTAACTCCAAACATTATGAGAAAAATACTACGCTGTAGAAGATTTATCAGATATCATTATGCAAAAAGTTTCAACATTATATCATGCTCTGACTTTTCTAGGGAATTTTTGCAACCGCGGTAAACTTTCTGTTTTCAAACAGCAACATGTATACTAGCAAAATAAGCATGGCAAAGGCTATCCTTGACTTTTTTTTTATTGAAACTAAAGATCCAAAACATTATTCTAAATAACAGCAAGCAAATACTAACAAAATAAAATGATGCTCGAAGAAAAACACATATCATGTGGTGAATAAAAATATAGCTCCAAGTAAAGTTACCGATTAACGAAGACGAAAGAGGGGATGCCTTCCGGGGCATCCCCAAGCTTAGGCTCTTGGTTGTCCTTGAATATTACCTTGGGGTGCCTTGGTCATCCCCAAGATTAGGCTCTTGCCACTCCTTATTCCATAGTCCATCGAATCTTTACCCAAAACTTGAAAACTTCACAACACAAAACTCAACAGAAAACTCGTAAGCTCCGTTAGTATAAGAAAATAAAACCACCACTTAGGTACTGTAATGAACTCATTCTAAATTCATATTGATGTAATATCTACTGTATTCCAACCTATATATGGTTCATACCCTCCGATACTACTCCTAGATTCATCGAAAGGAGCAAACAACACATAGAAAACAGAATCTGTCAAAAACAGAACAGTCTGTAGTAATCTGTATCAAATGTATACTTCTGGAACTCCAAAAATCCTACCAAATTAGGAAGTCGTAAGAAATTCGTGTACCAATCCATAGGAAAAGGAATCAGATCAAGATCACGTTTCTGTGAATTAACAAAACTAATTTCCTGGGTGCAAAAGTTTCTGATTTTCAGCAGGATCAACACAACTATCACCGTAAGCTTTCCTAAAGGTCTTACTTGGCACTTCATAGAAACAAAAGCTATAAAACATGATTAATACAGTAGCATAATCATGTGGAAACACAAAAACAGTAAGGATAAATATTGGGTTGTCTCCCAACAAGCGCTTTTCTTTAATGCCTTTCTAGCTAGGCATGATGATGACAATGATGCTCACACAAAAGATAAGAATTGAGACATAACGGGAGCATCATGAAGCATATTACTAGCACATTTAAGTCTAACCCACTTCCTATGCATAGGGATTTTGTGAGCAAACAACTTATGGGAACACTAATCAACTAGCATAGGAAGGTAAAACAAGCATAACTTCAAGATTTTAAGCACATAGAGAGGAAACTTGATACTATTGCACTTCCTACAAGCATATGTTCCTCCCTCATAATAATTTTCAGTAGCATCATGAATGGATTCAACAATATAACCAGAACCTAAAGCATTCCTTTCATGATCTACAAACATAGAATTTTTACTACTCTCCACATAAGCAAAGTTCTTCTCATTCGGAATAGCGGGAGTATCATAAGAGACTTGAACACTAAAACTTGTTTCCACATTAAAAGAGTAATGTTCAGAAAAAGGGTAATCATAATCATGACAAGTTTTATAAATATAATCATCACTACTTTTTATAGCATAAGTTTCATCACAATAATCATCATAAGTAGCAACTTCGTTCTCATCATAATCGATTGAAACCTCTCCCAAGATAGTGGAATCATCACTAAATAAAGTTGACACTTCCAAATCCACTTTCATATTCATCACAATAAGATTCAACATCCTCCAAAATAGTGGGATAACTACTTCCTAAAGTTGACACTCTTCCAAACCCACTTTTATCAATATAATCATCATAAATAGGAGGCATGCTATCATCATAACAACTTTGCATATCAAAACTTGGGATACTAAAAATATCATATTCATTAAACATAGCATCCCCAAGCTTGGGACAAACATTAATTTCAGCAAATAAATTCTCAAATATTTCATCCTCATCAAACATAGCTTCCCCAAGCTTGGGCTCTTTCATATCATAAGCATAATCACTCTCATCATTAAAAATATGGATAGCACCAATAATATAGCAATTATCGCGCCCTCTATCTCATGGCTTCCTCGATGCTCCCCTGGCTTGCACTCCAAGTTTCCCGGGTCACATTCGTTCCAAAAATCACGCTGCCGAAGGTTTCATTTCGTTTGGACTCCGTTTGATATTCCTTTTCTTCAAAATACTGAAACAGGCAATAAAACAGCAATATGGGCTGGGCCTCCGGTTAATAGGTTAGTCCCAAAAGTAATATAAAAGTGTATAATAAAGCACATAATCATTCAAAACAGATAATAAAATAGCATGAATGCTTCATAAATTATAGATACGTTGGAGACGTATCAAGGGTGCGCCCCCCTACTGGGCTAACCTTCTGTATCCGCGATATCCCATCTTGGAGCCTTTGCCGGCGCTCCGCCGGAGGGGGAATTGATCACGGAGGGCCTCTACATCATCTCCAAGGACTCTCCGATGAGTTGTGAGTAGTTTACCACAGACCTTCGGGTCCATAGTTATTAGCTAGGTGGCTTATTCTCTCTCTTTGAATCTCAATACAAAGTTCTCCTTGATCTTCTTGGAGATCTATTCGATGTAACTCTTTTTGCGGTGTGTTTGTCGAGATCCGATGAATTGTGGGTTTATGATCAAGTTTATCTATGAGAAATATTTGAATCTCCTCTGAATTCCTTTATGTGTGATTAAGTTATCTTTGCAAGTTTACTCGAATTATCAGTTTGGTTTGGCCTACTAGATTGATCTTTCTTGCAATGGGAGAAGTGCTTAGCTTTGGGTTCAATCTTGCGGTGTCCTTTCCCAGTGACAGTAGGGGCAGCAAGGCACGTATTGTATTGTTTCCATCGAGGATAAAATGATGGGGTTTATATCATATTGCATGAGTTTATCCCTCTACATCATGTCATCTTTCTTAATGCGTTACTCTGTTCTTTATGAACTTAATACTCTAGATGCATGCTGGATAGCGGTCGATGTGTGGAGTAATAGTAGTAGATGCAGGCAGGAGTCGGTCTACTTGTCACGGACATGATGCCTATATACATGATCATGCCTAGATAATCTCATAATTATTCACTTTTTTATCAATTGCTCGACAATAATTTGTTCACCCACCATAATACTTATGCTATCTTGAGAGAAGCCACTAGTGAAACATATGGCCCCCGGGTCTATCTCTTATCATATAAGCTTTCAATCTACTTTTGTTTGGATCTTTACTTTTCCTATCTATAGCATAAAATACCAAAAATATATTTATCTTATCATACTCTCTCTATCAGATCTCACTTTCGCAAGTGGCCGTGAAGGGATTGACAACCCCTTTATTGCGTTGGTTGCGAGTTCTTGTTTTCTTGTGTAGGTGTGTGGGACTTCTGAGGAGCCTCCTACTGGATTGATACCTTGGTTCTCAAAATCTGAGGGAAATACTTACGCTACTATTGCTGCATCACCCTTTCCTCTTCAAGGAAAACCAACGCAAGCTCAAGACGTAGCAAGAAGGATTTCTGGCGCCGTTGCCGGGGAGGTCTTCGCTCAAGTCAAGACATACCAAGTACCCATCACAAACTCATCTCCCTCGCATTTACATTATTTGCCATTTGCCTCTCGTTTTCCTCTCCCCCACTTCACCCTTGCTGTTTTATTCGCGCTCTCTTTCCCAATCTCCTCTCTCTTCCGCTTGCCCTCTTTTTCCTCCTTGCTTTTGTTTGCCGTTATGTCAGAAATTGGGGAGATTATCGTCGATATGGACAATAATGATAACATGGAAAATTCTGATGCTCCTGCTGAAGAACCTCCTATCTTGCATACTAAAAAGTTTCGAATAAGTAGTGGTAATATTATTGGAAAATGGGTTATATAAGATTTACTTGTGCCGGTGCTTTACCTTCTATGGGTGGTTCTATTCTTCATAGAACGAGTAGCCTTGCGGATGCTATCGCTATGCTCGTAGTTGAGCTTGAAAGACAATTTATGCATATGCATCCTTGCATACAAACAATTTTCCTGGATTTTTCTAATATTGAGCATTCTTCTGTTAAGCGCACCGCTACTATCTTTTTGGCACATGAGTTTAGATTTATTATAAAAGAGGCCAAAGAAATCTTTGCGCACTATAGGGTGGACGCCGGTCGTCCTCCCATAGAGGCGATCCTCTTTGATCAAGAGAAAATTAGGCGTTTTCAATCTTTGGACTATGTTGCTTTTAACGAAAACCTTAGAAAAAAGGTTCCTACCAATGTCTTAGTTGATAGAATTTTCGAACTTAATAATGATTTTGCTGTTAAAAACAATGAGCTAGGATACTCTCTTGAGTATAGGCTCACGAAGTTCTGTCAAAAGAATGCTTATAATGATGAATTAGTTGTGCAATATGAAGGGCCAAAGGAGGAACCCATATGTGACGCCCTCGATTCAATCGTACACTAATCATGCACGCAAATGTGTACGATCAAGATCAAGGACTCACGGGAAGATATCACAACACAACTCTACAAATAAAATAAGTCATACAAGCATCATAATACAAGCCAGGGGCCTCGAGGGCTCGAATACAAGTGCTCGATCATAGACGAGTCAGCGGAAGCAACAATATCTGAGTGACGACATAAGTTAAACAAGGTGCCATAAGATGGCTAGCACAAACTGGGATCTGAGATCGAAGAGGAGCAGGCCTCCTGCCTCGATCCTCCTAAGCTACTCCAGTGGTCGTCGCCGGCTACACGTAGTAGTAGGCACCTCCGAGTAGTAGTCGCCATCGACGGTGGCGTCTCGCTCCGGGCTCCATCGTGCTGTTGCAGCAATCGAGTAGAGGTAGGGGAAAAGGGGAAACAAGGCAACCGTGATTACTCATCCAAAGTACTGCAAGCAAGGAGCTACACTACATATGCATGGATATATGTGTAAAGGGCCATATCAAGGACCGAATGCAGAATGCTAGAATAAGAGGGGGATAGCTAGTCTTAACGAAGACTACGCTTCTGGTCACCTGTCTTGCAACAGGTAGAAGAGGGAAGGTTGTAGACCTCCAAGTAACATCACATAGCAATAATCCTACCCGGCGATCCCCTCCTCATATCCCTGAGAGAGAGCGACCACCGGTTGTATCTGGCACTTGGAAGGGTGTGTTTTATCAAGTATCCGGTTCTAGTTGTCATAAGCTCAAGGTACAACTCCAAGTCGTCCTGTTACCGAAGATCACGGCTATCCGAATAGATTAACTTCCCTGCAGGGGTGCACCATCTTACCCAAAGACGCTTGATCCCATTTGGCCGACACACTTTCTGGGTCATGCCCGCCGCGGAAGATCAACACATCGCAGCCCCACCTAGGCACAACAGAGGCCAAGACGCGGTCTAAACCTAAGCGCCGCAGGGTCAGGGCCCATCGCCTCGAAAGCACACCTGCGTTGCGTCTGTGACGCGCCGTAAGCGACCTAGCCTAACAGCGTTCCAGTCCAATCCGGCGCGCCGCGCCGTCACCGACGTCTGAAGTGCTTCGGTGATACCACGATTTGGGATACCCATAACTACTCCTGCGTAGATGGTTAGTGCGTATAAGCTCGTAGCCAACTCAGATCAAATACCAAGACCTCGTTAAGCGTGTTAAGTAACATGAACGCCGAACAGGCCAGGCCCACCTCTCTCCTAGGCGGTCTCAACCTGCCTGCGCTCGCCTCAAAGATCCACTCATGGTGCTCCATCACCGACCCGACTTTAGTCTCCACATGTATCATGTATAAGTATATAGTATATACCCGTGATCAACTCCCGAGTGATCACGGCCCGATAGTATAGCACGCGAGACAGACAAGAATGTAGGGCCACAGATGAAAGTACTAGCATCCTATACTAAGCATATAGGATTGCGGTAAGGTAACAATGAAGTTACAAGGACAAAGCTATGCAGCAAAGATAGGAGTATCTCAAAAACAAGAACATGTTACACTACTCTAATGCAAGCAAAGTAGATAAGAGTAGGCGATATCTGTTGATCAAGGGGGGCTTGCCTGGTTGCTCGGCAAGAGAGAGGGTCGTCAACACCGTAGTCGAACTGCCAGCAGCAGCGTCGGTCTCGTAGTCTACGGAGAGAAGAGGGGAAGAAACAATGAATACCAAGTAAACAGATGCATATCGATGCATGACATGTCAAGAAGCGATGCTAGGCGTGCCCAAACGTGGTATGAGGTGGTACTTGGTTAAGAAACATCCGGAAGGTATTCCGGTTATTACGAAGTTTTCAGCGGAGGAGCGGAGGGAAAGTTGCAGGTTCGATAGGTTAGGGGGTGTGGCGACGAACGGACTGCATATCCGGATTCGCCTCGCTCGCTCGAGCAACTTTCATGTTGAAAATATTTTAATCCGAGTTACGGATTAAAAGATATGATTTTCTAAAGATTTTATTAATTTCTGGAATTTAATTAATTAATTAATTAATTCAAAAAATGTATTTATGACGTCAGCATGATGTCATGCTGACGTCAGCAGTCAACAGGGTTGACTAAGTCAACCCTGACATGTGGGTCCCGTTCGTCATACTCTGTTAACTAATTAACTTAGTTAAGTTTAATTAACAGTAGTTAATTAGGTTAATTAGTCATTAGGTTTAATTAATCAGGATTAATTAAATTAATTAAATTAATTAATTAATTAATTAATTAATTAATTAATTAGTTTTATTCATTTTTATTTATAATATTTATATTTAACTAATTTCATTTTCATTTCTTTTTATTTTAAAACGTCCTTTGGGGTGGGGCCCCATGTCGATGATCGGGCTGCCCGGTCGGCGATTGACTGGGCAACCCAATCAACGGGCCCGTGGGGGCTCAGGCAGCGACTCGGGTGGCCCAGTGTGCCCAGCTCAGCGCCGCCTGGGGCTTGACGCCGGTGTCATCGAGACGCGGAGGCCTCGGGCCTCGCCGAAATGCGCTAAGGGCGGCCGTTTAGCGTCGCGGTTGGCACCGTTGAGACGAGCACTTTCGCCCATGAGTCGAACAGCGGTGTTAGCCTCGCGGAGTTGGCCGGGATGGCGCCGCGACGAGGGGCGTTGGTGCGGTGGGGGGGCGCCTCTCGCGAGGAGAGGGAGAGGAGGCCGGGACGGCGACGAGTGAGGCGGAGGCGAGCTTCGTCGAGGGGAAGTAAAGCGCGGCACGCGCGAGCCACGAACGGCGCGGGCGGGCTGTGGCAGCAGAGGGGGGGAGGAGGTGGTGGCAGCGGCGTGGCTGCTGAAGGCGCGACATGCATGACCGCGAGGGCGGCCGGAGCCGCGACGGGGCCAGGCGTCAGCGGCGTTCGGGAGGGGACTAGGGAGAGAGGGAGTGCTCACGGGGGCGCGTGGTCTATGAGGCGGGCTCGGGGGCGCTCGGTGGCGACCGGTGAGGAGGCGGGCGGGGAGGCGGCCGACGGCGACGGTGGATCCGGCGAGGTGGCGTTCCGGGGCGGGGGTCGGCCCGAGGCGACGAGGGGCCTTGCGCCCGGTCGGGGAGGAGGGGAGGAGGTGCGGTCGGGGCGGCGTGGGTCGCCGGCGTCGGGGGCACGACGAGATCGGTCGGCCCCGATCTAGATCGGGGCGGGGGAGGGAGAAGGGGATCGGGGGAGGGGGCGAGTGAGGTGGCGGGGGCGGCTAGGGTTTCCAGCCGACCGGGAGGGGGGGAATAAGGGGGGGCGGCCGGTTGGGCCGGGGCAGGGGGGGCTGGCCGGCTGGGCCAGGTGGGCTTGGCCCAGTTGGGCCAGTGGGGGTTTTCTCCCCCACTCTTTTTTTGTTTTATTTTCTTTTTCTTATTTTTCTTTTTTCTGTTTTGGTTTATTTGAAATATCTAAACACTTTACAAAAATGTGTGCACCCCACCATAATTAGCTTTGTAATATTTGACAAACCCCGAACATTTTAGTTCTAGTTTTTGAAAACTTTTATCGTTTGCTTTTGTTTTAAATTTGAAATTGAACCGGGATCGATTCAACGTGAGTTTAGTCACAGTAACCGAGGTGACGTGGCTTCATTAGCCGGGATTACTGTAGCTTAATTATCCGGGTGTTACAAATCTCCTCCACTACAAGAAATCTCGTCCCGAGATTTAGGAGGTAGAAGGAAAGAGTGCGGGGTATTCATCTCGAAGACGATCCTCGCGTTCCCAGGTGGCTTCGTCTTCAGAGTGATTTGACCACTGGACTTTGAGGAACTTGATCGCCTTCTGACGTGTGCGGCGTTCAGCTTGGTCGAGAATGCGGACCGGATGCTCTTTATAGGAGAGGTCCTATTGCAATTCGAGCACTTCATGGTCCACTGCTCGGATTGGGTCCTTGAAACAGCGTCGGAGTTGTGACATGTGGAACACATCGTGAACCTGTGAAAGGTTCGACGGAAGCTCCAGTTGATAAGCCACTTTTCCACGCCTCTCCAGAATAGTGAATGGGCCAATATAGCGAGGAGCTAGCTTGCCCTTGATCCCGAAGCGGTGAGCACCCTTCATTGGTGTAACGCGAAGATAGGCCTTTTCGCCAGGTTGATAGACCATGTCTTTGTGATGGCGGTCATAATTACTCTTTTGACGCGACTGAGCAGTCTTGAGATTCTCGCGAATAATGCGGACTTGTTCTTCGGCATGTTGGATAATATCCGGACGAAGAGTGGGCGTTCCCGATTTGACCAGTTCGGAGGGTTCGCACTTTCGTCCATATAACACCTCGAAGGGGCCATCTTGAGACTAGCTTGATAGCTATTATTATAAGAGAACTCAGCATACGGAGAGATTCCTCCCATTTCTTGCTGAAGGAAGCGACACAAGCTCGAAGCATGTCTTGAGAATTTGGTTGACACGCTCAACTTGCCCTTGAGATCTGCGGATGAAACGCAATCTTGAAAGATAAATGAGTCCCCATGGCTTCTTGAAAACTTGCCCGTAATCTTGAAGTGAATAAGCTGCCACGGTCCGAATCGATAACCAGGTGGAATACCGTGAAGTGAAACAATTCGGACATATAGAGAGTTGCAAGCTGGCTAGCGATGATCGTTTCTTTGACCGCCGAAAATGAGCAACTTTGGAAAGCCGGTCAATGACGACAAGAATAGCATCATTACCTTTCTGCGATTTGGGAAATCCAAAGATTTAAGTCCATCTCAACATGGTCCCATTTCCATTCAGGAATAGAGATAGGCTGCAGAGTTCCAAAGAGGCCTTTGATGTTCTGCTTTGATCTGACGACAAGCGTCACACTCAAAGAACATAGCGAGCAATGTCTTGCTTCATATTAGACCACGGTAATCTCGGCGAATGTCTTGATACATCTTTGTACTACCAGGATGGATACATAGAGGCGTATCATGAGCTTCTTTCATAACCTTCGAGTCATATTCAGGTTTTCCTTCTTACACGGCACCACTAGGCGGCCTTTGAAGTACAAGGCGCCATCATCGCAATAGTGAAGAATGAGGATTTCCTGCTTTGAGGTCTTGCTTAATCTTGTAGACTTGAGTCAAATCCTGCATTGTCTTTATGGTGCCCACGAGATCGGGTTCAACAGCCAGGTATAGAGGAACCTGGGAAACAACACGGAGATTCATCTTGCGGAACTCCGGAGGAGGGGAGCGAGTGCACCGGAGGAACAATATGGAGGTTCAGCTTTCTGAATTCTTCAACAAGTGGGGCTGAACTTTGTGAACTCAAGGTGGTTGCAGTAAGACTTGCGGCTCAAGGCATCAGCCATTACATTAGCCTTGCCCGGCGTATAGGAAATACCCAAATCAAAGTCTGCAACAGTCTCCATCCATCTCTGCTGACGGAGGTTCAGGTCTGGCTGAGTAAACAGATACTTCAGACTTTGGTGGTCGGTAAAGATCTCGCAACGATTACCGAGAAGGTAATGTCGCCACTGCTTCAGTGCATGAATGACAGCAGCAAGCTCGAGGTCGTGAACTGGGTAGTTCTCTTCGTGAGGGCGCAACTGTCGAGAGGCATAAGCAACCACTTTGCGCTCTTGCATTAGGACACCGCCTAATCCTTGACGAGAAGCGTCGCAGTAAATGACGAAGTCCTTCTTAGTATCAGGAGGAGCTAGCACTGGGGCAGTAGTCAACTTGTCTTTGAGTGCTCGGAAACTTTCCCGACACTTATCATCCCATTGGAACTTGACGCCTTATGCAACAGGTTAGTCAGAGGCCTGGCAATCTTGGAGAAGTTCTCGACGAATCGACGACAATAGCTGGCGAGACCGAGAAAACTTCTGACTTGCTTAACATTCTTCGGAGGAGTCCAATCGAGAATAGCCTGAACTCGTTCAGGGTTGACGGCAATACCATCCTTAGAGATGACATGCCCGAGATAGGTCACTTCGGGAAGCCAGAATTCACATTTGGAGAACTTGGCATAGAGTTGATGCTCTCGTAGCTTTTCTAGCACAAGACGAAGATGTTCAGCATGCTCTTCTTCATTCTTGGAAAAGATCAGGATATCATCCAGATAAACCACGACGAACTTGTCGAGGTAATCCATGAATATATAGTTCATCAGGCGAGAGAAGGTGGCTGGAGCATTGGTTAAGCTGAAAGACATGACAGTGTACTCGTATGAACCATAACGAGTCACAAAGGCGGTCTTGGGGATATCCTCCTCACGGACACGGATCTGGTGGTAACCCAACCTCAAGTCGAGTTTCGAGAACACTGACGAACCAGCCAGTTGATCATAAAGATCATTGATCCGAGGAAGAGGATACTTGTTCTGAATAGTAGCTTGATTTATGGGGCGGTAGTCTTGGACCAATCGGTTTGTCCCATCCTTCTTCTTGACAAAGAGAGAAGGTGCTCCCCAAGGAGAGCAACTTGGGCGAATGAAGCCACTTTGAAGAGATTTGTAGATTTCCTCCTTTAGCTCAAGGAGTTCATGCGGCGGCATCTTGTAGGGTCGCTTGGCTATAGGAGTGGTGCCTGGTTTCAAGTCGATGACGAATTCGACAGCTCTAGCAGGGGGAATCCCTGGAAGTTCTTCAGGAAAGACGTCTTGGAAATTGCAAGCGACGGGAATGTTTTCAATG